>CM071837.1:71167098-71767098 GCA_036507285.1 Trichosanthes cucumerina | reverse complement strand
CTAAGTTTGATGTCAAACTCTTTAGGGTCAACTTCCGTGAGATCATATATTTCAAGAACTAAATCCTTGTGTGTGATTTCTTTACTTACGACAAGACCTTTCAACAAATCTCCTACATATTTTTTTTCTCATCCCATACTCCACCATAACGAACCAAAATAGGAACATGGGTCATCCTTAAACTCTTAATTTACATGCAAAATAATAAGAAAAATATTATTAGACAAGAATTCAATACCCTATTTATAAAAAATACACATGAAAATAAGTCATTTAACGATAAGTGTATAGAATGAAGTACCATAACTAACACCTAACTAGACATGCATAAATAGCCACAACAAAGTTAAAGAACCAAACGAAAAGGTCGGTTTAATATTATGTTTTTTTTCTCTTTTGATAAACCATAAAAATTTGGCTAAATATCAAAAGTCATCACCAAATAATGACTATCCAACCTAAAAAGACTAATATGGTTGAAAGTTTCCCACTTTTCTGGACACAATGATGACTTTTCTCGTAGATTCACTAACATAGCAAAAGAAGACTTTTAAGAAAAAATCAGTATAAATTGATGTACGAACATCAAGCCACAGCTAGACATGCATAAATAACCACAAAAAAAAGAGGAAAGAATCAAAGGAAAAGGCTCATTTTGCATTACTGTTTTTTCTCGCACTTGTCTCGCACCTTTCGCACCTTTCTCGCACTCCAATAAACGATGAAAATTTGGAAAAATATCAAAAGTCATCACCAAATAATGATTATCCAACCTAAAAAGATTGATATGGGTAAAAGAAAAAAAGAAAATCATTATCATACTTCAAGTATACTAAAGGATTATAAATTCGAAATGAAACCCAAGTTCATTTTCATTTAGTAAAAATATCAAACACTTTATCCGCAACATTTAAAATGAAAAAGAAAAGGAAGAAAGAAAATGAAAAACTCGTACTTCCCGGTTGTTGGTTCATTAAAAAACAAACAAACAAAAGGTTGGTGTTCGACGGTTCGTGTTCTCCACGTCGTGGTCGCTTGGTTCGTGGTCGCCAGTAAGTGGTCGCTGTTAAGTGGTCGCCGGTAAGTGATCGCCGTGTGTTGCAGTAGGTGAGGAGTTCAGGTGGGTTTATGCAAGAGAGAGATTTGCGTGAGAGAACCTTTGTGTAAGAGAATTTGTGGGTTTTTGTTAAAATAAGGGCATGCCATTCTTTAAAATGGGGATTTTTTAAAAAGGGTACATTAGTAATTTCATACCCTAAAAAGTTCTAAAAGTCTACTCATTTAAAAAAGGTCCTAAATTTCTTTTATACCCTTGAATCTGTCCTATTTTTGGCAATTTCCCGAGTTTTCAGAACTGACCCGGGTAAGGCTATATATACGAATAAAACTCTTGATCTGTAAATTGTGCCTTAGCCTTGATTTTATATTTGAAATCTTCGAATTTACAGATTCCAATTTTACCACTTATTCCAAGTGACTTTTGTGCTAATAGCATATGTATAGCCTAAATGATTGCATATGTAACCGCCATAAAAAAAAAAAAAAAAACACTCTTTTTTTATATATTTTATTTATTTTAAAGAATTTAGTAAATTCTTCTTAGAATAAGATTTTGTTTTCTTTTTAAATTGATATTTAAATCTTTTTATCTTGTTTTGTAAAAAAAAAAAAACATTATCTTTTAAGAGTTTTAAGTTAGGGTTTCTATAAGAAGATCTCTTAAGTCGCCTGTTTGGTAAGCAATATAAAAATAAAAATTTGAAAAAAAAATATTTAATGAAAACAGAGTAGGATTTCATGTTTTTAGATACGTGTTTGGTAGCATATTTAGAAATTTGATTTCATTTTAAACAGTTATGTAAAGTGTGTCCTATAACATATTTATAAATCATAAAATTAGTTGTTGCAAAATAAAATATTAGATTGAATATAAGTCATTATTAATTAATTTATGAACATAATTTTTATAAATTTTATAAAATTATCATTTTATAATATAATTATATAATTTATAATATATTATATTATACACAAAAGTAAATTGAGTTTATAACATGAAATATTATATTTAATACGATTTTTTTACCTTTGTTTAATATAATTATTTATTTTAAAATTTCAAATTCAGAATCTGGATACAATGAAAACATAAAAATGTTGTTTTCAGAATTTCTACTATTTGGATCACATAATCCGAAAACAGTTTTCGAAAATGCATATGTCAAACGCATATTTACGGAATTTAGTGAATCCGAAAACATAAAATAGAACCTGGATTGCATACCAAATAAGCTCTAACCGTTTTTACAAAATCCTTTTGACAACTACAATAGAGAAAATGAGGATGTTTTGCATTTTCATTTCTAAAGAAAAGCAGTAAGTTTTTCTTCATTTCTCTAGTTGATTTCTTTTCTTGATTATTAAAGTTTTCTTTCAAAGTTTTGGGTTTTATTTTTGTTCTTGATTGGTTAAAAGAAAATATTCTTGAAATCTTTTTCCTACAAACTTTTTAGGTTTTGTTTACTTAATTTTTTATCAAAGTTTTTCCTCTTATGATTTTTAAATTAAATGAAAGATTTTGATGATGAAAAATTTTTCAGCTGTTATTTTTCTATAAAATTGGAATTGTTTTACGTTTATCTTAGATTCTTTTTATACAAAAAATTTAACAAATGATTGTTACATATTTATACTTTGATTTCTACCTGAAGAGTATGTTTAAAAGGTTTTTACAGTTGTGTTAGGTACTTTACAGATCTGATTTTATTTGTAAAATAGTAGAAATTTTGATTCTTTTAGATCAAAAACTCTGGGGAAGTTTTGTTTTATGAGCAGAAAATTTTCTGGGTTTTTGTCCCTTATTTAGGATAGTTTTGAAGGTTTTAAAAGTTGTAGAAACGAAAAATTATTTGGTATTCTGTTACATATTGAAAAGAATTGATTTTATCAATTTTAGTATGTTTTTAATTGAGTTTTAAAGTGTTTTAACTCAGTTTTTCATAATTTTTATCCAATGACCCTAATTTTCCATACTTGTTATGTAGAAAATTATTTTGAATGAGAAACTTTAGGTGAATAATTTTGTCTAACTTTTAGATAATCTTTTACACTTTTAAGATAGAATTTTGGTTTCTAACAAGAGGATATGTTTGGGCTTCTAGGATTGTGCAAGAAAGTGAAATTAGATTTAGATTTTGAGATTGAGAATTGTAAGGATTAACGATTGAGGTAAGTAGTTTCCACATCCCTTCCCAAATAAATATTTGAGATAATTATGTTTTGATTTGATAAAATATCTGAAAGCACGGTTTTATGTGAATTGCATTTGTTTTTAATTATTTTGTTAAGCAAAAGTATTTGTTACCTTTTTTATTATTTGAAAAGTATTTTGTTTGATTTGTTAGAGCTATCTGGATATGCTAATTTTTCATTTTGAGATTATATATCTATTTGTGTAGTAGTCAATTTTGTATTTGTAAGATTCTGGTCGATTGTATCGACACCTCAGATCTGTTAAGGCTTATTTGTGGGAAGACACATTAGCAGTTCGACGTTCATTTAGAATGCAAATTCATGTGTGTGTTACACTCACATGGTCTTGTAATTTGTTTGGTAAGTTCTGGTCGGTTTCTAATCGACATCTCTGAATGATCTGTGTTACCGATGGGTAACACTATTTTTCTGGGCTACTCCATATATGCATCTTTCTCAATCTGTATTTGAAAGTTTAAGATGAATGAAAGATTTGCTTATGATTTGTCTGACCACTATTTGTACGTTTAGTTTTTAAGGAAAATAATTTTTGGATTGTGGTTATTGCTTACTAGGTATTTTTGTACTCATTTTTGTTTTTCAAAATGCTTTCAGATGATGGATCAAGAGATAGTTTCGACAGTAATTGAGGTCCAGCGTTCTAGCATGACAAATGAGTTTTTTTCTTAGGGTTTTTCCTAGCATTTGTAGTTTTGGGTCTCTGTTGGACATAACCTTGGTTATTTTTTTTTACTTTTAGTTCGCTTTGGTTGGTTAGTAATTAGCTTCTAACTTTTGTGTCTCGGCTTGGTTTATGTTGATTTTGAAGTTCAGTTATTTCGGTTCTACACTTTTGTTAGTTTGACCATATATCTAAAAATGCGAGTTGTTACAACATAGTACACAAAATATTTTGTAAAAATAATACAAATGTAAGAGTATGCACATTAGTAATATATGTGTATAAATGATGTATTTACATCATTTGTTGAGGTAGGATTTTAGATTTTTGTTCAAGTGAATATTAGTGTTTAATGTGAGCATAACTCAACAGTAAATTAATATGACTTAGTTAGAGGTTCGAATCTCCCTACCTACAAATGTGGTTGAACTAAAAAAAACCAAGTTGAATCAAACCATCGATATCAATATGTTTTTTTTCCAAACATTATCTAAAGCTAAAGTCAAATTAGTGTTGATGTCAAGTTGAGCAAAAATTAGGGTTGCATAATGCACCTCACACCTCACGTAAAGCTTATTCTCCTTTTACAGAGGGAGTTGCCTAAGGTTTTTGGTTGCTACAGTATGTCTATCTCTCTCATGATTTTCACGGTCTGTTTTGTCGTTGATCTCGTGCTTAAGATCCTTGACAGCTTAATGATCCTTGATTCTTTAACGATATAAACTCGTTAATTTTTGACCGTGCTATGGTTTCTAAGGTTAGTTCATGGTCTAGGAGTAACCACCTCGACTCATAAAATGCAGGAACCTTTCCTATGCAACCACCTTGGTTGGATATATAGGTTAGGTTTCATTCAGCTCTCTTCTTGACGTAGTTGAGCCATAGGTTTCCTACAAGGTTTTTGTCTTAGAAACTCGCCCTCATTTTCATAATTGAATCGAGCTGGGCAATTTTATCCAAAACATTAGATATATCAATGATACGTTTTATCATTAATATAAAAAATAATACATTAAGTATGTATTTTATATCAACAATATACTTTATCAATGCATCTAATTTTTGGTCACCTTAAATATAAACTATATTAGTGATATGTTTTATCAATTATAATTTAAATATGATATATTAGTGATATAAGAATTAAAAAAAAAAAGCAGAAAAAAGAAAGACACATTTGCAAATATGGCCGACTTATTTTGTTATCCTTTATAATTTCCCCTACTACACCATAGGTAAGATTCCCATTGTATGATTATATAGGAGGGGACTTTCCAACAATATACTCTTAATTTGAATTACTTGCATATATTTGTTTCTAAAATTTATGGGAACCAACACCCCCATTTGAAGGAGAAATTATTTGGTGAGTCTGCTACCATGCGATTGGCAATTTTTTATTGATAAATGTAGAAAGAAAAGTACATTTATTATAAGGTAACGACATTGTGACGAATATTTTGAATAATTTGTTTATTTGAAGGGATGGATGACTTTTATCAATTAAGACATATGGTATGGGACAATTGGAAATTTGATGCCATTTTGAAGTCTTATTATGTACCGTTGAGAACAAATGTTACCAAAATATATGTAACGAACATATTTGGTAAACAACTAAAATTGTAAATAAACAAATATAATATTTATCCACCTTAAATATAACTTGGTTGGTTAACTCATTATACATCAATTTTAAATATTAATATCTCATTTGATAATTATTTGGTTTTTGAAAATTATATTTGTTTTCTAATAATTTCTATACAATTCATATGATTTTAAAAACATTTGAATTCTTAGTCAAATTAATAATAATAATAATAATAATAATTTTTTGAAAACTACTTTTTTTAATTATCAAAACTTGTGTTAGTTTTTGAAAACATATGTAAAAAGTAGATAACAAAACAAGAAAGTGTAGGTGTGAGAATAACATTTATATGTTGAATTTTGAAAAACCCAAAATCAAAAAGTTATAAAACAACGCTTAAATATTCGAATCTACAAATGCTAAAGAAAAAGATAACCTTTTTAAAGTATATATATAATCTTATCAAACTTGGGTAAAAAAATAATTGTGTTTTTTAAAACAGTTCAAATAAAATTTCTGCAATTATTTTTGCTTCCAACCTGAAAAATCTTCAACCCTCACCTTGGTTTATATATATATATATATACACATGAGCGGATCTATATGGGGACAAGGTCCCCAAAATTTTAAATTTAGTACCCTATAATATGTAATGGTTTGGTTTAAAAAAATAACAACATATACTTATAATTTTATGTAATGCATCTTAAGAAAAGAAACATTCTGTTGTCTCAATGGTAAAACAATTTATTTAATTATATCAGTGTTTTTTGGTTTTTAATATATTTATTTCTTTTATGTATAAGTTTATTCAATGTTATTTTTTTTTATAATATATTCAAGGTTACAAGTTTTATTAATTCTATAAAAAAAATTAAATATTATATTTTTATTTCCTTTTATGTATAAGTTTATTTAAGCTTACTAGTTTAATTAATTCTATAAAAAAAAAATTATATTCTCATAACATTCAATATATATATTTTTTAATTTAACAGTTTATTAGACACAAAATTGAATACGTTTAAAGTCTATAAGCCTATCAGATACATTTAAAGTTTAAGAAATTATTAGAGTAAAGTTTAAACACTTATTATATATTTTTTAAAGTTTAGAGATCTAATAGATTAGAACTTAAAAGTTTACGGACTAACTCGTAATTTAACTTTTTTTTTCTTTCTATTTGATAAGAAATGAAAATTATTCAAACTTAGTTAAGAAGTGTTATGTACATCTATCTATTCTTATTGTCGATCTTTTGATGAATTTTTTTTATATTTATTAAATAATAATTTGTCAGTCCCCCTAAACATTAGTATCTGGGTCCGCACCTGTATATACGTACTCACGCTTGTATGGTATGACTAAAGCTTTTAGGTAGATACAATCATATAGTATTTTTAAGTATACCGTCAACTTTCTATATTATTGACATGCAAATTATATTTGTTATTATTAATTGAGCCATTAACATCAAAAACTAAATTGATAGGTTTATAAATATGCATTGACTAAAATAAAATAAATGAGAATCATGATATGGAGATTAAAATAAAAATGAGAAAGTCTAACCATGATAATTAACATTTTATTTAACACATATAAAATGGAACTAAAATTAGACAACCAAACAAGTCAGAACTTTACAAAAATTAAGTGAAACAAAAATTTCCAAGCCATTATTGGGCTGGCCCACTTTTAAGAATGGCAGCCCAAGCTCAATAGGCCCAGGCCCTGAGGCTAGAGATCTAGATGCGATCTACTTGTTTCCTGCAAATAATAATAATAATAATAAAATAAATAAATCTATATATATTTTTAGGTTGGTGTGATATTATTTACTTCTTATGGGAGTATTTTGCTCACTTGCCGAGACACCTCCTCTCGAGCCTGAGCGTAAATTTAATTTGTTTATTTTAAGTTACCACTAACAAATTTGTTAATCTCATAGGTTATAAATTTAGGTTATATGAATTCAAACTTATGGAACTTATGCGGGCGTGTCGGCAAAGCGTATGCCGACGCAATTTGCAAACTATCCCGACGTGATATCGCGTCGGGAAAACCCCATTTCCTTGCAGTGTGTTAGTAAACGTGAGCAAACTCCTCTTTTGATCTAAAGCTAAATCGAGTATAACACAATTAATCAGAGCGTTTTATATTTTCTGTAAAATCTAAATCTTCAAACCACATCTCTACCATGACAACTAAAAACAACAAATCCAAAATAGTTACATCATCAAAACATTGAACTATATATTTTCCATGATTTAAACGAGCTATAATATTCAATAATTTTACGATCAAACATGCATTATTTGTTAAATCAAGATCTACATTTGAAAAAAAAAAACAGAACAAAGAGAGAGACAATACTTAAAACCACTTGTATACAAATAAGGTTGGTTGGATACCTAAGGAAACACAAATCAGAAAACCCCATCATCAATCAATCAATCATATTCCTAATAAACAATGAACGTACCATAAAGAAAGGACGATTAGTTAAAAAAAAAAAAAAAAAAAAAAAGGCCCACCTAAACAAAGGCCCATAAATCTCACAAAATCTTACACTTGTCTCTAATCGCCAGATCTGTGCTACAAACTCTTCCCCTTCTTAATTAGAGTCCTTCATTTCCAACAAAACACTTTGGACACTGTAAAAAAATCCAGACTCCAACGTGCTTTCCCAAGACGTACGCTTCTGCAAGATTCGTGATATATATATATATATATATTTAGCCTTCCATCATTCACTTCACTTCCATTTAAAAAAAAACAAAAAAAATCCCACTCGTCTTCTTTGCTTCTCGTCTGCAGATTCTTCTTTTCACTTTCTTATTGATCTCTTACTTGAGCCACTCGCTCAAGCTAATTTATTAGTTATAAGCCCATAATGTCGGTGGTGCTCGCGAAGACTGACTCGGAGGTGAGCAGTCTGACGCCATCGTCACCGACACGGTCGCCGAGCTCGCGGCGGCCGGTGTACTATGTGCAAAGCCCGTCGAGGGATTCGCACGATGGGGAAAAGACGACGAACTCGTTCCACTCGAGCCCAGTCCTGAGCCCAATGGGGTCCCCCCCTCACTCCCATTCGAACTCTTCCTTGGGCCCCCACTCACGTGACTCGTCCTCCACCCGATTTTCCGCCTCCGTCAAGCCCGGATCTCGCAAGGCCGCTCATCACAAAATTCCGAAGCCGTGGAAACGCTTCGACGCCATTGAAGAAGAGCGCCTACTCGAGGACGATGGCACCTCGGATGGCTTCACCCGCCGATGCTACTTCCTTGCTTTTGTTATTAGTTTTGTGGTTCTTTTCTCTCTGTTTTCGCTGATTTTGTGGGGTGCGAGCCGGCCTCAGAAACCCACCATTCTCATGAAAGTAAGTGCCATTTTCATTTACAAGGCTAATTTTGCTATTTACGGAAGGAAATGGGTTAATGGGGGTATTTGGATTTTGGATTTTGGATTTTGTTGGGCAGAGCATTTTCTTCGACAAGTTCGTGATTCAAGCGGGGGCAGATTTTTCAGGAGTTGCCACGGGTTTGGTGACGATGAATGCCACGGTGAAATTCCTATTTCGAAATACGGCGACGTTTTTTGGCGTTCATGTTACTTCCACTCCGCTTCAGCTTTCGTATTCCCAGCTCACGCTCGCTTCGGGAACTGTATGAAATCCATATCTTAACTCTTTTATTAATTTGAACCGCTTTTCTAATGCTCTTCTGAATTAATTTTGTGACACATTTCTTTCTCTGTTTAGTTTGATGAGCCAGACAAGGAGACATATTGTCTTGCTTTTTAAATATAATTTAGATATATGCTTTGGATTCACTAGATCTACACAATAATTTACAAACATTAAATTCAGGCTTATTGGTTACTATTTTATTCGAAAATTTTGATTCTTCCAAATATAAAAAAAAAAAAAAAACGTCCATTTGATGGTGTGTTTTCCTTTACGTAATAAGCCTTTTTAAAAATATTTTTTAAAAACTATTATAAGACAACTTATCAATATTATGCTTATTAAATTTAAAGATCTAACTTATCAATATCTCTTTAAAGATCTAAACTTTAAATTTTCACCCCAATTATCATATTTTATAACTTTGAAAAACTAAAAGATTTATATAGTTTTTTTTTTCTAGGATTTTAATTTAAAAAAAAAGAATCATGAATAGCAAGAATTAAATACATTTGTTATGAAATGGGAGGTAAGAAAAAGTGATTAAACGTGTTTAATAAGCAAATAAAATAAAATTCATTTCTTGTTAAGCAACTAAAGGTGGTGAATTGAATCAGTGATTATTTATTGAAAAAAAGAAGAATAGAATATTGATAAAGGGGAAGCGTTGGAAATGCAGATGCAAAAGTTCCACCAAGCGAGAAAGAGCCAACGAGCCATAACGGTAACGGTGAAAGGAAGCGGCATTCCGTTGTACGGAGGCGGAGCGAGCCTGAGCAGCATGAATGGGAAGCCGGTCGAAGCGGTTCCACTGAACCTGAAATTCACGGTCCGGTCCAGAGCGAACGTGTTGGGCAAATTAGTAAAGCCCAAATTCTACAAGAGCGTGGATTGCACCGTGGTGATGGACCCTACCAACATGAACAAGCCCATTCCCCTCAAGAATAAATGCTCATACCGCTCATCAGGTTATTAAAAAAAAAAAAAAAAAAAATCTTAGTTATACTTAAATTCATATATCATTGGTGTTCACACTTATTATATATTTTATTATTATTTTTGGGTTATTATCTGTTTGGATTGGATTGGGGGATATCCCCATTTTGACCCCCTATGTTCTCATATGGCTTACTTTGAATGTTGAATGAAATGGAAAGGTGTTTTTGGAAATCCACCCTCTTTGAATTGAAATCTTCAGCAAAATGAATGAAGCTTCCTGGTTTGCTTCTATTAGATTAGTCTCATCCCATGATCCATTTTTATTTTTATTTTTCTTTTTGGGTGTTGGTTGGTTTGGCGGTAGCAAATTATCTAATTCTCAACACTTCATTCCAAATATATGAATTCATTATTACAGAGTTGCTTATTCTCAATGTCTTCCTGTAATTATCCAAGGCCCAATTAGTTTCACATTCACACTTTAACAATTTTTTTTTTTTTTTTTATTTAATCAACATATGGACTTAATCACTTCAAACAATATAGGGATTACTTGGAAAATGTTGTTCAGCGACTTGTGTTTA
The DNA here is from genome assembly GCA_036507285.1 of Trichosanthes cucumerina. Taxonomy (NCBI): domain Eukaryota; kingdom Viridiplantae; phylum Streptophyta; class Magnoliopsida; order Cucurbitales; family Cucurbitaceae; genus Trichosanthes; species Trichosanthes cucumerina. The sequence goes on along the minus strand of CM071837.1, from coordinate 71,756,359 downwards.
TGTAAATGGTTGATTTTTAAAGGAGTTTGAATTCTTATTTCTTGTGAAAGGTGTGAACATAACAATATTGATTTTTTTAATTTAAGTTGACTATTATTTAATTTTAGTCTCAAAAGATTTGTTTGAGCTTTAATTTATACACTATGATTTTAAAAGTTTTTGTTTACTCAATATTAGGGGTGTACAAGTAACCCAGTAATTCGACCAATCCGGACTACCAAACCCAAACCTTAAGGGTTGGGTAGGGTTAGATTTTTTTTCGGTTTGGGTTGGGTTAGAAGTTTGAAAAACCGAAAAGTTCGGGTCGATTCTTGGGTTGGGCCTTTTAGGCTCGAGTTGATCCAACCCAACCCAACCCAAAGTTTATATTTTTTAATTTTATTTTAATTAAATATATACTTATAAATGAATTATTTGTTAATTTCTTATATTTTCTTCTAGATTTCTAACAAAATGTTAAGATGTTATGGATTTTGAAGTTTGATATTTGAATTTTATGTGATTTTAGTTATTAATTCAAGAAAAAAATATTTTAAATAATTTAAAAATAATTAAAAAAATAAAAAAAGTTAACCCGGTGACCCAACCCAATATGATGTTATTTTACTTTTTTAATTTGGTCTTTAAAATTTTAAAAGCTTTTATTTGGTCATTGTAGTTTGATTAACATTGTAACAACTTGTAAATGGTTAGATTTTGTCAAATGGAAAGATCAATTTGAAACTTTTAAGTCTATAAAGACTAAATTAAAACTTTTAAAACTTTAGAGATCAAATTGAACTTAGACAATTGGTAGTTTAACTTAATTCTTATCTTTACAAGTTCTCTTACTTTTTTCTTTGAAAAAAAAAAAACAAACGGGTTTGATTATTATAACAAATAAAATGTACTCGATTAATAAACAACTGGTCAAATTGGGAAAAGAAAATTGACCCAATTGATATGCATTCCATTTGTATTCTTTAAATCTAATATCGGTAGACTTCCTATAAATTGAGTAAACGGATTACAATTGGCTTGATTGGTCAGTTTAATTAATCTTTTTTGAAAAAAGGAAAAAAAAATCTTCTAAAGATATTTGATGCAAGAATGATATTTGATAAAATCTTACCCTCAAAATGAATGAAAATAATAAACTTTTCACGTTTATGATTTTGAGTGGAAAGTAATGATTATTATTAACGAAAAGATTGGTTTTTATGTACACTGGACCACACCACATTTGGTGTGTGTATCCATCCATCAACTCAACCGTGTGTGCGCCTATCTTACCTTCACCAAAATTGCTATTTATATAAATCAAAATTAATCAACAAATCAAATGAATTCTGGACCGTTCCTTTTGATTGAAGATCTTTCCAAAAAAAAATTCTTCAACCCCAAAATATCCCTCCGTCTTTTGCGTCCTTTGCCGAATCGAACCGTGATCAGAAATCATCTGACGGTGACCCAACTGTCAGTGACGGACCAGTCAACTGGCCCATTGTCCACTAGCTGAAGCAGCCGCTCCGTCGGAGAACACGACCACGAACATGACGAATCCAACCAACAATTTGATTCCTCCTCAAATCTCTCGTCCACCTCTTGCGAGTAAATCGATGCCCAATCTTCTAAATCGAAAGGGCATCTTGGCGACGTTGATGGTTCGTCCATGGCCGTCAATGGAACAGACCTCCCGGATTCTGCCATAAATGGGTGATTTAGAAGCATCTCAGCCGTCCATCTCTTTGTGGAATCCTTCACCAAGCATTTACCCAGAAAATCTTTCCCTTCCTCTGAAAGATCTTTAGGGATTTCCGGCAATTCCTCTCCCATCCCAATTTTGAGTAACAGAGAATAGATGCTGGATTCCGGCCGGAAATTCCACGCGGGTTTTCCGGTCAACATCTCCACCACCGCGCATCCGACGGCCCATATGTCACACGGCGACTCGTACTCGTTATCGTTCACCGATTCCGGCGACATGTACAGAGGAGAGCCTCTCAATTGAAATCTCCCCTCTTCCCCAGTTTCTGCTCTGTTTTTTCCCGCCTTCTTCGACAATCCGAAATCAGCAATCTTAGCATCCCCGTCACCAAACACAAGAATATTACGAGGCTTTACATCACAGTGAACAAATCCTTTGCCGTGAATATACCGAAGGCCTTCGAGAATCGTCTTCGTGTACCGCCGAACCTCAAATTCCGGCAAGAAACCACCGCGGCTCTGTATTCTATCGGCTAAACTCCCACCAGTAGCATACTCAAGAAACAAATTATAAAACTCCTCGCCTTTCTCGACGCTGCAGCTATGACCAAAACACCGAATAATTTGTGGGCAATCACCCAAAAGATCCAAAACTTGCTTCTCGTTCTTAAGCGAGGCAGAGGAGACAACTTCAGATGATTTAACCGCCATTAATGGAGGAAACTGAGAACCGCAAGGCTTCGAAGGCATCGCTAAATTGATCGTGGCAAAACTACCATGCCCAATCTCATCTCCTCGAACCCACTCCATGACCGGGTAGCGGTGGAATCAATCAAAATTGGACGTCTGGATTACTGTCGGCGGCGTTCAGTTTTGAGGGAAGGGGGAAAGAAATCGTACTTTGCAAAAATAGTTTGGTTGAACCGTTGTTGAGTTGAGACCGCTGTTTTATAGGAGAAAATTAGGCGATTGAATTGAAAAAAAAAAAAAAAAAAGGAGAAAAATTAGAGCACGTGATATTAACTTAAGTGATTTAACTTAGAAATTGCATGCGGAGAGGGAAGTAGTTTTGTTCAGTTTTCCTTTTCACATCTAGAGATAGAGAGAGAGAGTGTGTTAAACTTAAACGTAAGGACAGTATTTCGGAAACGTGGTTGATATGGTGGACCGTCGAAGATTTTTACTGAACCCCACGCGGATTTTAAAAGCGATGCCTCGTGTGTATTTCTCTAATTGTTTTATTTATTATTTTTGTTTAAATGACTAAACTGCCACCGGATTTGTTAGGTGCATTACATTCATAATTATAATTCATTTATGGGTACCATTTTGTCCTATCCTATGCTATCCCTATGGGGCTGGGGTTGTTAGGCCAACACGATTTATTAATTTTCCTTTTCTTTTCTTCTAATTAAATGTTATTATTTAATTTAGACTTTATCTACAATTGGCGCTCTATAATGTTTCACGAATAATTAGTTGCATCTTTTTTTTTCTTTTTATATAAAATCCAAGTTTTTATTTTCCTTTTCTTATTTACATGTATTATAAAGTACTTTAAACAACTAAAGTTTTTCCTTTTCAAGTCTTAGTTATTTTATTTTCCCTTTTATTTATTAATATTTAATTAATTGCATGCCACACTTTTTTTTAATAAAAAAACTCTTTATTAAATCTATATACAGAATAGAATGATTTGTCTCAGTGCATTTTTTTTTCTTGTTTTAGTTTTAAAATATAACAAATTTCTTGTGTCAACAAAAAAAAAATTATGCGTTTTGTATGTACGTCTCTCTCTATTGTTTTTTTAACGTAAATATATATATATATATATATATATATATATATATATGTAAGCATTCATCGGGGATGAAGCAAAGAATCAAACCTACCAAAAAAGGACTAATGATAAAGTTTTTAGCTAAAGCAAAAAGAAAGTAAAATAAAACAGAAGGCATCTTTTTTTTTTTTTTTTTTTTTTTTTTTTTTTTTTTTTACTAATCTCTATTATAAGCAAACAAAGAAAAATTTGATAAGTTCTTAATATGGAATGTATCATAATATAAAAATGAACTATATAAACAAGATCCTTCACAATGTAGTGGAAGCAATGATGTACAACAAGAAAAATAAAATTTATTAACCAAAAAGTGATTCTCTCTTTCAAATTATTACAAAATCTTACCCTTCCATATAGATCAAAGGAATTTGCAATAGCGCCCATACTTTTGCATTTTAAAAGTTAGTTCTTTAAATATTTTCAAAGTAGCAAAACTTTAAATTTTTCTAAAGGCTAATTAGCATAATTATATAAAAAGGGGTTAAATTAGTAATTTAATATATATCCTTCTAAAAAGTAGCTATTATGAATGATAACTTGATGTCATTAAGAGTTAGTTAGCCATTGATTTATAATCTGATAATCAAATTAAAACTTGCTTCTTAAATTATTATATTGCTCATACTTTGAATAGAATAAAAAGAAATAAGGAAATGAAGGGGAGGTGTGACATACATATAATGCCAATAGCTTAGAACGAAAGTGAAAAGGGAGGCCTCCAATTAAAAGCCCTATTGATTGAGTTTGAGTATTCAAAAAGAAAAATAATAGCAGCCCCACCTTATAAATCTACTTTATACTCATTCTTTTTTCTTTTTTTTTTTTCCTTTTTTTTTTCTTTTCCAAAATCATCTCTATGCATGCCATCAATTATTGGTTGCAGGTGCTTTACACATTGAGGTGACAAAAAGAGTATAATATTTTTTTATTTTAATTTTTTTGGGTCACATTACATATTACTTTATTGATAAAGAATCTAAGATAGTAAATTGATGAATAAGTAGAAATGAAAAATGTTTAAAATATGATGATTTGGATGCACCAACTCCCCCATCACAATATAGCCATCCCCATCACCATATATTAAAGTGACGTGTCGTGAGCATTTGTTATTGGTATTAATGGTAAAAACTAAATATAAGTATATTGCTCAAATTTAGAAAATCTAATGGAATTTACTTTAAAAGTTTGTCAACTAAGCATCATACCCGAAATGGAAGAATTAAGATTCCGTTTGATAACCATTTTATTTTATATTTTTAAAAGTTAAACTTAAAAATATTACTTTTACTAATAAGATTTTATGTTTTCTTATTTACTTTGTCTTATGTTTTCAAAAACCAAACTAAATTTTGAAAACTAAAAAAAAATTTAGTTTTCAAAAATTTGAGTTTGTTTTTTAAATTTGACTAGAAACTTAAATGATACCTCAAGAAATATGAAAATCATTATTGAGAAAATTAAAAGAAATTATGGAAAAACAAACCCAATTTCTAAAAACCAAATAATTATCAAACGGGGCCTAAATTAATAATTTTATATTTTAAAGTTTTTTCACCTACAAATTCAATTCATAAAATTCTTAACAAGTAACTTAAAAATAGGGTCATCAAATTTCTCAACATAGATCATGTATGTCGTCTCTGTTTCTATATTTTCTGGTTATGTCTGGATCTTACTTGTAATTGAAATAAGTGATTTAAAATATATTTAGTGAATATGACATTATTTATTAATTCCATGACTTAAGTTATTGGTATCTGCTGAATAGAAAAAAAATTATCAGCATCAACCCTATTGAGAATTAGATGTTAATTTGTATATTACTGTAAATTAGGCTTAGTTTGCTGTTCTTTTGTCCCTTTCCTTATTTACAATTTTTTTTTTTGTATATAAGTTAAAGTACATTTTACCTTATAATGTAAATTTTCCAATGAATCAATAATATACAGAAAATTACAAACTCCATGAAAATTAATTAAGAAAACCCAATCAAACTAGCAAGATCATTTTTCCGAATTTTTTTTTTTTATCAATACAATGTCGGTAGAGGTGCCTTGAATGTATTAGGGTTTAGGAGGGGTGCCATATATAAATTCCCTAAACTCTTATTTGAAATTAATCTATTTTCTGTGTAATTTTGTTCTCTCGTTGCATCCTCAGTTAATAAAATTACTCTCTCCCTCTGCCCGTGAATGTAACTAAATACAACGTGAGTGAACCACGCAAATTCCGTGGGTTGATTTTTCTGTAGCTTTTCATTATGTACTGGTTTAGTTTTTAACAATGTCATATGCTTTTTGGACCATAACAATATAATATATATGATAACTTTCCTATTTGTATATATTATCTACGCTACTGTTTTGTCAAAAAGAAAAAGGGGGATAAGTTCAATAAGGAAAAAGGAGCTCTGACAACTTGATTTTTGTTAATTACAAATTTACAAATGAGTTTTCAGGCAGATAGTATTTTTTCCTGTTCTTTTTTGTGTGCATATGTACCTTCGTGAAACTTAACTAAATAGTTTCTACTGATGTTGATTAATTTTGCACAAATGTTTGGCTGATGTTCTACTTGGAATAATTGTTAATATATGTTTTATGACGTTTAGTAACACCGAGATGAGTCATAAAAATTCATTGGAGATAAATTTTATGTCTTAACCTTTAGATAAATCTATAGAATAATTGTCCTCCTATACCTCCTTTTACTTATATATTCATGAAGTATATATGTTATAAGTTTCTATAAATATTCATTGGAAACATTGACAAACACACTTTTGAGAAGACCAATCTCTACTCTCTACTTTACAAAAATATAATTTAAAATTTCAGCCTATAGATTTGGTAAGAAATGATTTCAAATTATAGAATTTAAAAATATGATTTTTTTTTTTTATTATTTTGTTTGGAACCCAATAAATTTTAATTGAAGTCAAATCGGTAAGAAATAAAATTTCTTGTTTAAATGTTTAAAAGAAATGAAAAAAAAAAAGACTTATCTTACCATTGTATCATTATAATTAGGCTTAGATTTTGAAAAAAAAATCTTATTTTTCAAAGTAAACATAAAATAACAATTTTTTTCATAACTTTATTATATATTTATATTTAAAAATAAAAAAATGTAGAAGTAATTCTAACTCACGGGACAACTTTATTTGATTGTTCCCCCTCCATGTTTGTGCTATTGTCCTCTGAGTTTTTTTTTTTTTCTTTTCTTTTTATTTCTTCAATTCAACCACTTTAAAAAAGGACAAATTTGGAATTATGCCCTTCTTAATTTGAAATCTTGCAAAATCTGATCTATTTTAAATATTTTTTAAAAAAAATCAAAACAAGATTTTAAATCATTTTAGATTTCAAATTCTATTTTTTTCTTTTCGTTCTAAAAACCGAAAATGATTTCAAATCCATTATGATTTGAAATCCTTACAAATATGAGATTCCATATAAAGGTTAGTAAAATTTAAGAATGAAGTAGAGTAGGATACTAAAATCAAGGTAAGCAAACATAATTAAAAAACACACTAACAATATACACATTATAATAAATGAGGGAAAGAAAAATAGAAACCTAAAACAAAAAGCTCATTTGATAATCATTTTAGTTTCTTGTTTTTACTTTTTGAAAATTAGGCTTATTTTTTCATAATCTCTCTTCAATGTTTTTACAATGATTTTCATATTTCTTAGGTATCATCTATGTTTCTAATCAAATTTTAAAAACTAAAATAAGTTTTTGAAAATTATTTTTTTTAATTTTTAAATCTTAGTTGATTTTTGAAAACATAAGTACAAATTAGATAAAAAAAGATAAAAATTCATGAATAGAAATAGTAGTAATTAGACTTACTTCAAAAAAAAAAAAAAAAAATGAAATAGTTATGAGGGCCAGCAAAACAATTACCGGCCCACGAATGAAGAACCAAAGGCAAAAGCATTTAAAATGATGAGGGGAAGGAAGAGTAAGTTGAATTTTGTCGGCGGAAGATTGGCGAATGAATCACATAACCACATGATTCACATCATAACAATATGGACACGCGTTCTTCGCTAATGGGTCCATTGACAGCTACACTGTACTTTAACAAGTACTCACACACACACACGCCCACTCTCTCTCTCTAACACACAACCTGTTTGACAAAATGCCTCACCCATCATTTACTCTTCTCCACACATTTCTATTTCTTCTCTTCTTCCCAATATCTCTCCTTCTTTCCTTTTCTTTTTCTTCAAGTTTAATTATTCTCATTCCCCCCCTCCTTCCCTTTGATAATGAAATATATGGAATTTAAAAATAAAAAAAAATCCCAAAAGTAAATCAGCAAAGAAGTGTGCAAATAAGATGTTGTTTTCAAGTGAACGTGTGATTTCGATACTCGTCCCACCACCTACTCGTTAGTTTTGACTTCTCTAGATGGAAATATCTCTCACGACGTCGTGTGTAACTAACAATATATGTGTGTGTTGTAGTTTGGTCATATGTCTATCTTTGTAGTTATAATCTATCCATTATTGAGGAATCTATCCCATAGTCCTATTATTTATTATTTAAGTTTCAAATGATTCCACCAGAAATGGAAGAAGAATGCCCCAACAATTAATTAGTACAGCTATCAAACAAGGTGTACTATTTAAAGTAACTACCCTTTAAACTTTTGTAGGGTACTGTTAATAAGTAAAGTTGTAACTCAAGTACAAGAAGTTCCCATGATAAATAATTAAAAGTAGGTACATGAATATTTAAAGTTGAGAGAGGGAAATTAAAAGAGGAGGACCAGAGACAGATATTTTGACACCACGTGCTACCAACCATAGCTAATAGCTAATCGCTATATATTATAATTTTGAGGGTTGAAGCGGCTAGCGAAGCTTCTTCTTTCCCACGGCAAACATGCATCACCCTCTCGTTGGGGTTATTTTGGACTTGGACTTGTATTTTTTTTTTTTAAAAAAAAGCACACCAAATTTTTGGACATGGATAGTGTGAAACCAATGGGAAGAAGAGTACACACAGAAGAAGAGTTTCAATTTTGACTTCAATTTTAACTATTATTAATTTATCGTGTATTGTGTTACTTTACCATGAAAACTACTTTTATGATTGTCAATTATTTCGTGTTGGTTTTTTGTGCTAATTAAAATCATGAATTTTCAAAGTCTATCTCCACAAAATTATTCGATACAATTCGATGTCATAGTCTCAATTCTCAAACTTGACTTGCGGGGAAGGGTGAAATACAGGGGGAAAAGGGTAATCCACCTGAAATTGAAAAGATTTGATGTTGGCCTGTATGCGCCAATTAACCGTTGAGATGAGTGATTTAGTTTGTGAACTTTTTATGGTTCTATTTATTTAGCTCTTATGTTTATTTATTTCTTTTTTAAATGTACTCAATTTATTGTTGTGTATCTTTAATTCTTAGGTTTAAAAAAATTATTAAAAACTATAAACTTTTTAATTTTGTATTTAATAGATACTCATTATGCTAGTGTAGCTAGTTATTTTTTTTAATTCAATAATGTTTTGGGGCGAGAGATTCGAACCTCAAATCTGGTCTAAGGTACGTACCAATTACAACAGAGATGCTGATTTTGTCTATTACTTTAGCAATTATTAACTATATTATTGAAGACTTTTAGTTGTAAGCTTGTTTTAAGTAGGTTTAGGCATTTAATGACCAAAGCATTAAATTGATGAAGTTAATGGTATAGATCTCTATTAGATACAAAAATTATAAGTTGAAAGACTATTAGATTTTTGGTTAAATTACAAGTTTACTCTCCGAATGAACTTGTATCTAATAGGTACTTGAACTTTTAATTTTGTGTTCATTAGGTTTTTGAAATTTTCAATTTTGTATCCATGGATAAGTCCCTGATATATTCATCATTTTTTAAAATTAAACGAACGGACAAGACAAAATTGAAACTTTGGCATCCTATTGAACATAAAATTCAATTTTATATCTAATAAATCAATTAATTTTTAAAAGTTTCAAATATGCTAGAGATCTATTAGATAGAAAATAGAAAGTTCAAGAATGTATTAGACATTTTTAAAGTTCAAGAATCTATTACAAACAAAATTGAAAGTCTAGAGATCTATTAAATACTTTTTGAAAGTTAAAAACTAAATAGACACAAACTTAAAAGTTCATAGACTAAACTTGTAATTTAACATAAATTTTTTAATGAAAAATATTGAGACTACATCAACACATCTCTTTATTCAGTAATTTATTATAAATATGTAAGAGACTAAAATAAACATAAAACAATTGTAATGAGTGAAATTGAACCAACGAAAATTGGGTTGCAACAAAAAGTCAAATGAGAGAATCCCCTACAAAGTCAAAATGGATCAAAATCGACAAGGTACAAGAAGAGACGAAGAAACGAGCTTAGGCCAAAGCCCAAGCCCATGGTCAACCTCAGTCGAGACCGATCAGATGGTGAGGCCCTCTTTTGGGCCTTGCCTTGGTCCCTCATGGCCCAGGGACCCCAACACAGTCCAGTTCTTTTCATTCCTAGTTGGTGATGGAATCTCACAAAGAACCCAGAAATGAAGTATTTAAGCTCTCTCTTCAAGAGAGGGAAGGGTAAGTTCATTTCAGACACCTAAACTCTTGAGAACTTCTAAATTTTTTCTGACTCAAGTATCAGAGTCGGTGTAGCCTATACTATACCGGTGTCTAAATTTTTCTTGTCTTTTAAGTCACGTTCTTTCCAAATAATACAAATTTATCGTCGTTGTTATGTACAGGTCAGAAACGTTCTCTTATCTAAAATTTGACAGCAACCACCATAAAAGTTTACATACTAAAAAGTTATAATTAAACTCAAAAAGTTTACTTTATTCTCTAGACATATGCCATTATCATAGTATTGATGGGACATCTATTCTGATTGACCCCAACCCTCATCCATACCAATTCACTCCCATTAAATAATAATAACAATAAATAAATATATGAAGATTTTAGTCCTATTTAGTCTCTCTGTTTCCTCCTCAATAGAGAGAGAATAACTATCCTAAATTTTTCTGGTGTGTATTGAGTGGAAGGAAGGAGACTAAATTAAAAGGCCCGTTTCTATACTCTATTTTTGTTACACGTCTCTTCACCTATAAGAATAGACAAATATTTGAAGAATCGTTATCCTAATTAAGATCTTGATCTTCACACATCAATTTTAAACAAAAAAATGTGTTGGATTTCAACCTAACCTATACGTAACCATTTTGTGCCTTAATTTATGCTGGGAATTATAAATTAATTCTCTAACATTTTACACGTTATACAAATGGCAGCAGTTGCTGATAAATCTGTCGAGATGTGCTTCAATTAAATATCTAATTGTTTTATTTTGATGAGGCGCGCAATTAACTCGTGCCCCCAAAAAAAAAAAAAAAAAATCACATTCACACACACTATACAGAATAATATTTTGTCAAACAGAGGAAAAAAGAATCAAAATTTATCTCCGAATATGGCATGGTAAATCAATTTTTACCCTAAATTTTCAATTTCATCTCTAATTGCACCACCATAGACATAGTATAGTATGTTATAATTTTTACATTTTTTAATTTCACCAAATTCACTCACTATTAAAAAAAAAAAAAGACTCACTAATTTTTTTTAAAACAAAATTAAACTCTATCAATTTACAGGATTAGCTATGGAGAAAATCTCCAAAACTCAGAGATTTTAAGGAAAATAGCACTCTAACATTATTTTCTTGAAAATATTATCAATTTCATCCTGACGTAAGTCCTAAAATCCCATAAACACATATAAAGAATATTTTTTGAATAGATTTTATGGACAAAAGTATATTAAAAAGTAGAAACTACTGTACCTATTCAAGTTTGAAATAAAAATTACAAAAACTTATCCAAGACTAAAAGTACAATTGGATAGTATCGAAAGTCTAGGATAAAATTAAATACATCACCATAAGATTAGATTAATGTAAGTGTAAGAATGTTTTTTTCTGTTTAAAAAAATAATTTGGATTCATGAAGATCAGATGCAAAGAACCTATTTCCGGAGCCGCCGGTGCGTGACTGAACAGCAGGCGGCACCAGTCAATTTCGTTATTAACCTAACCGACTCCTGAGCCGACCGTCCACATTCACATCTCCGAACCCAATTGGTGTGCCCCACAAAAGTCGAGTCTGTTTCGCACAAGTTTCCTTCGGTGGGTGGGCCCCAAGAGACGACTGTGCCACCGTGGCCATGAGTGGGTCCCACCACCCTCAGCCAGCCGTATTTGATTTTGACTCCCTCCATTCTCGCCGTCCACGTCGCTCTTCCTCTTCCTTCCAGATTTCCTCCGCCGTCTCCTCTTTTATTTTAATATTATTTAATTCATTCATAGATTTACTGTATAAATTGATTTCCTTTGAGATTGCACATAAATTGTTATTTATTATTTAAAGACTGAACGCACAGCCTCACGGGCCTCATTATTATTGAAGAGAGAAAATTTGACAGATTGTACTAAAAAAAAATTGACAGACTGATTGGATTCGAACCACTTTTGGGTTTTTATTGATAATAATTAAGGGAATTATAATGGGTAAAAAAAAAAAATTAAGATAAATATAATTTTAGTTATGATTTTTTGAGATTTACAAATATAATAAAAAAAAATTAAAACTAATTTTTATTGTTCCATTTTCACCTTGATTAGTGAAACAATAAATATATCAATAGTATATCTGATATATTTTATATTTAGTATATCAATAATATATCTAATATACTTTTCACTTTTGATATATAAATCAACATATTTAAATAGTTTGCATAGTTGATATATAACTAATATACCTAACATTGAAAGATATTAAGTAAATCATCAAGAATATATTTCATTTAGTGATAAGATTTGTTATTTTTTTAATAATGATTACATTTTTAAGTGATGAATATTAATATCATTCATCAACAAAAAAATAGTGACAAAAATTATTAATAAAGTAAAAAACTAAAATAAGTATAGTATACTTAAGTATAATATACTTAAGTATAGTATATCAGGAGTTTATCGATAATATTCATGTTAGATATATTTGATATATTGAATATAAATTATTGTCAATACTATTTCATATTAGCCATTTTTTATATACGGATGATAATTTGAATTAGGGGTGTACGAGTAATCCGATAACCCGACCAACCCAGACTACCCAACCCAAATCGTAAGAGTTGGGTAGAGTTAGATTTTTTTTCGGTTTAGGTTGGGTTAGAAGTTTGGAGAACCGAAAAGTTCGGGTCGGTTCTCGGGTTGGACCTTTTAGGATCGGGTTGACCTAACCCAACCCAAAGTTTATATTTTTAAATTTTATTTTAATTAAATATATACTTATAAATGAATTATTTGTCAATTTCTTAGGTTTTCTTCTAGACTTCTAACAAAATGTTAAGATGTTATGGATTTTGAAGTTTGATATTTTGAATTTTATGTGATTTTAGTTATTAATTCAAGAAAAAATATTTTAAATAATTTAAAAATAATTAAAAATTAAAAAAGTTAACCCGGTGACCCAACCCAACCCAACTCGAAAAATATTGGGTTGGGTTGGGTTGGGTTACTCTCATGAATAGGGGTTGGTTGGGTTGAATGAATGACCAACCCGAATTTTCAGGTTTGTCCAAAAATCTCGCTCAACCCAACCCAACCCGGCTTATGCACACCCCTAATTTGAATATTGGAAATTCAACTTCATTGATATACTTAAATAATGTACGTCAATAGTATATAACTGATATACTTCATACTAGGTATATCAGAGATATATCAACTAATGATATACCTCTGATAGATTATTGATAGACGTTATATTGCAAACATGTGAATTAAACGTGAATGCTATTTTGGATATTTCGCAAAACAGTTGACATCTTGCAATTTTTTAAAAAACTGATGCCACGCCCGCAATTGAGCTTTTTTCTTTTGCTAGTGATGCAACTCCCCCAAATAATTAAACATTGAAATTCATATATTGCATTTAAAAAAAAAATTAAGGGGCTAGATTTACGGGAGATTATTGATATTTTGAGTTGAGACCATTTGGTGAAAATTTTAAGTACTGTCAGAGCACTATACTTCATTTATTCACATTATAATTTTAAGATTATAAATATTTTTTTTAATATTAGTGAATTATGCATAACTTTTTTTAGTAGATTTTATATCATTTTTAAAAAGGTGCCAACCTAACAAACAAAATATAAGAGTTTTTTTTATTTATTAATATTGTAATTTTTAAAATTTATTATAAAAATATTGTATTTTTCAAATTATTTATAATAATATTGTTGTTTTAATGGATTGACCATGATCGTCAGAGATGATTATCTTGTGCGTGGATAATGGTTCTCTTGAAGTGACGACCAAATTGTCATCTGTCGTAAAATTTAAAAAAAATTGTGGATGGTCGTCTCTTCCAAAGATGACCATCTCAAGATTTCTAACACTAACTATTTTTGACATAATGGTTGGCTGACTTTTAGAAATCTCAAACATTTGAGTTTGAGTCAAACAAAATACAATGTTTTTTTTCCTTTTTCTCTATTTTTTTCTTTCCTTTTCTTTCCTTTTTTCTTTCTCCTATTTATTTTTTTCCTTCCTTTTTTCTTTCAGTTTTTCATTTTTCCATTATTCATTTTTCTCTATTTTTTCTTTCTTTTTTCTTTCTTCCATTTATTTTTTTCTTTCAGTTTTTCATTTTATATTATTATTTTTTCTCTATTTTTCTTCTTTTTCTTTTCTTTTTTTCTCTCTTCAATTTATGTTATTTAAATCAAATAAGATGTCTTTATTTTTTTTTAATATTTTAAGCAAATTAAACCTTATATCATAATTTTTTTAAAAGTAAATTGGTAATTTGTCTCATTGCTCTAATAAGACTTTGAAAGAAGAATATCTTCATTTTGAGTAGATTTTAAATATTTTTTTAATATTTTAAGTAAATTGAATAGTATATGTAATTTAATATTTATTTACTATATTTTAACCTTTTAAGTAAATTGAATATTATATTTATTATTTACTATATTTTAACATTTCAAAAGCAATATTTTAACATTTAAAGTAAATTGAATATTATATTATAAATTACAATATAATCTATATTAAAAAAATGAAGATATATTATTTTTAGATAAAATAAATAAAAGAAAGAAAAATAGAGAAATATAGAAAAAAACGAACAATGAAAACTGAAGATGAAAGAAAGAGAAAAAATGAAAAAAAAAATGTAAAATCTACATTGGCTTGGACTCGAAACAGTACCCACAAATTTATACAAAACGCAACCAACCATTATGCCAAAAGTCGATTTTATCAAAATTCTTGAGATGGTCGTAAGAGACGACCATCCACAAATTTTTTTAAATTTTACGATAGATGACAATTTAGTCGTCTCTTGAAAATACAACCATTATTCATGGATGAGATAGTCGATCATTGCCAACTTATTAAAACAACAATATTATTATAAATAGTTTGAAACATACAATATTTTTATAATAAGTTTAAAAAATTACAATATTAATAAAAAAAAACCAGCAATATAAACAGTATGAAAATGTACTAAAATTATTTCCTGAAGAATGAGTGAGAGTAGTGCAGAATGTAAGTGTGATTTAAGTAGTTTATTTGTAGTTCACCAAAACCACGAAATAAAAGAAAAAGAAATTAAGGCGGCTGGTCAAATTCTGGTGTTCGTACAATATTTGTAATTTGAGTTTTATTTGTTTGCTAGTGTGGTATATATATTTAAGACAAACCACCTTTCCACTTTTCCATTGTATTAACATGATCTTATTGTTGCGAATACAGTTGAACGATAATTTGTATATACTTTCGATTAATAAGTTAAAGATTTGAGTCCTCCTTAAAAATCGTTGAACTAAAAAAAATATGACATCTCCGTTTTCATTTTTAGCTTATGATTTTCAAGACTTAAAATCTATGTACATTTAATTAATCTAGGGAGTGGTTGGTCCATCGTTTTGGATTTAGCTAGTTTTAGAATTAAATCCAAAATAATGTTTAGACTACTTTGTTCAAAATTCAATATTTTAAAACACGACTCGATGGATTTTCCATCCAACATGTTCTGTTTTCACCCACCATTTTGTACCAATGTGTTTGAAGCCCACCGTTTGAGTTTTCCTTCTAACACATTGTTTTGCTCTATCATTTGCTATTTGTGTTTCATTCACGCTTCGTTCTTTCTCGTTCGTCTCTTCCATTCCTCACCTAAGATAATCCTAAATATCATTTTTGATGTTTGTGACGGGATGAAGTGAGGTTTTTAAAAACATTTGTCTTGAGGTTTTTAAAAACATTTGTCTCCTAAATTTCATTCATTAAGTTGAAAAAAAAGAAGACATGCTTACACTTATTTTTGCCATAAACATGTTTTTTTTTTTTCCTTTGTACAAAAATAATGATTTTTTAAATGTCACAAAACTATTTTTTTTCCCACTAGTGTTGCTTTTTAAAAATGTCACAAGTCCTTCCCAAGTAAAAAAAAAAAGACATGCTTACACTATTTTTTGTCATAATATAGTTTTTTTTTTCTTTGTACAAAAATAATTATTAACACAAATATTTTTATTTTATCCTATAAAGATCTTGATTTAATGACATAAATTACATTGTTCCTAAGAAGAATAAACCTCACCAATTTTTATACGAAAAAAATAAATCACATTTATTTTTCAAAATGTTCTTGGTCAATGTTGTATTCGAATCGAAATCTACACTTGTATTTTAATACAAACATACATTACAATACCTCTAGGGTATGGAAAAAACCAAGAACTATGTCATTTTTTGTTGGTCGTAGGCTCGAGATTTGTATGACATATTATGAATGCCATAGCCCATTTAATTTAGTTAGTGGGCCCATTTTCAAGTCGTATGCCACACTAGCGAAGCAGAATACCCCTATAATGCATATAATGTCGTTGCATCCTTCCATAGAGATAGAATGCACACATTGTAAACATATAAATGACTCGAAAAATAATCACCATGATCGTAAATGACAACGTTATTTTCTTTTCCCAGTCTTCATTGGGTTCGTATTCTTGTGTAGTTGTCATGGTGTTAGTAGGCTGTCAGTTGTAATCCTTAAAAGATTGACCCAACTAACACAAGAGTTCCTACAACTAAAAAGAGCTCCACTAGAAAATAAGGAAAGGAAAAAAATTAAAGAGAACAAAGTAGCAAAGAAAAAAAATGAAAAAAATGAAAAACGAACACTCCACAACTTGGGGTTCAAAACACTACATCTGCTTTCTGATTCACAGGATTTAGAATATTGACTTCAATATTAATTCGCTTGTTTCAAACTTCTCGCTTTGTTGATTCCAAAGGTTTTGATTCGCAGTGTTTCAAACTTCTCAGAACAAACCTTTCAAAATGTTGATTCCAAAGGTTTTGATTATCAAAAGATGGATCAAACATCTCCAAACAATGTTTTGAACATTTTTTTTTAAATCAATATTGGCTTGAATTTGATAATATTTTTAAAATACTAGGGAATCATGAGTGATAGAGATTTTTCTTTTAAAAAAATGTAGAATATTAAGATATTGAACCAAAGATAGTACCAGACAATCTAACTAGAGTAGAATAGATAAAATATTTCTTATATATTCCTTAAAGTTGAGTTTACTATTAGGAAAAAAAGTATATATTTCAATCCATAAAATATGCTATCTCAGTCCTAGATTAAGTTTTAACTCCAAAGACAACAACATAAACAAGTTAGATCAACTCAAGCTTTAGACAACTATATAAGCAAACTTCTTTTAAACAACAAACATGAAATATGGGCTACGTGTAATTCTGTACTACTATATAGTGTTCATGCATAATGTTAATGATAATAGTAGTAGAGTTTATAACTGCTCAATGATGATTTCTCTAACTTTTTCTCCCAGAAAAAAATTAATTTAATCACTCAAGAAGAAGAATAAGACTTTTGAAGAAATTGAGTTATGATAGCACTAAAATACCCCAAAGCAATGTCATGGCGTAGGTGTCCAAGATTTATGGCTCTACAACATTGTTTTGGCTTCATATCTTCAACAAATTATGGCGTTCCACTCCACATTTGCTTAAAAAAAAAAAGAGGGAAGGTTGAATTGTTTTTTTGTCGAGATGCAAAGGATTGCAATTTAAATCTCATTCAAGTTGATGCTAAATTATTATGCTATAAATTTTATATATAGTTGAAAATTTTTGCTATTTATTTTTCCAATATGTGAATGTAATTACTATATATAATACTCTTTTCTAGGGTGTAGTTATTCAATGTATAGCAATTGAGACAGTCTATTAGCTGTAAACAAATCTTCAATTTTGTCCCACATAGTTCACGCAGTATGATGCGCAAATTTCCTCCTCTCTGGGAAATTGAAAATGAGGTCTAAAATAATAATAAAAAAATAATATCACAAGATTTGCTCCCCTCTTTTTGGGTCACGTGGCCTGTAACAGTGGTCCGTGACAACCGGCCCATCCTCAATAGCCCAACTCCCTGTAAAGGATACAATCGACATTTCCCAATTCTCATTATTATTTTACCTCATTTTTCCTCCCCAGAAAAATTATGGAAATAAAACCCACACAAAAATAAATGCAAATGAAAACATAAACATGGGGTAAACACATGGTTTGAACCCTGCACAGGTCAAACTCAACCAGTGAACTCGATAGGCAATTTCTCTACTTTTTTTTTCCCTCCTCCTCTTTGCCCGCCGTAACTACCGATTGTTGAAATAGCTCTAACAAATACAATGTCGGAATGGATTAGACTTTTTATTTGACTTCGCTATTTATTTTTAAACTAAGATGAAGATTTAAACCTCCGACATGAAAAAAATAATGTCAATTATTGTTGAATTATGCACACTTTGACAAATTTGCTATTAAAGGTAAGTATAATAGAATATAGCTAAATTATGGTTTATCTTTTAATTTTTTTTTAAAAAGTTGATTTAAGTTAATTTATCCCATTATAACCTATTTAGTGATAATGAGAGATTATTTTAATATCTAAATTATGCTTAGGACCTCATGTTGACATCTGCTTGATGCAAGTGTGTGAATAATAATAGAATTTTGGAAAATTGTAATGGGTAGCAAAATATGAGATCTTATTTGCAAATATAACAAGTTTTTAATTTTTTTTTTTTTTTTTTTGCATATATAGCAAAATTTTTAAATAACGTATTTAATTCCCATTTTACCCTTGATTGAAGCCTGATAGACTTTTATCACTGTTTTTAGAGTTTATCAGTGATAGACTTCTATCCCTGATAAACTTTGATCACGTTCAGAATCTATCAGTGATAGACTTTTATCACAGTTAGAACTCCATCAGAAGAATTGAAAATCATCCTAATACACACTTATCACAGTTCAGAATCTATTAGCGATAAACTTTTATCACTAATAGATTCTTATCACAATTAGAAGTTTATGAATGACTGAATGTGATATAATGCAATTTTGAAGCAAGGTTTGGAGTAGGCTGATAGACTTTTATCCTAGTTAATATTCTATCGACGATAGAATTCTATCACTGATAGACTCTTTTATCACAGTTAGGATTCTATCAGTGATAAACTTTTATCAGTCTATTAGTTAGAAGTCTACAAGTGATAGTTAGAAGTCTATTAGCTAGAAGTCTACAAGTGATAGACCGTGATACAATGCAATACATGAAGTAGACTAATAGATTTTTGTCAAGGTTATTCTATCATCGATAGACTCTTATCACAATTTGAAGTCTATCAGTGATAGTTTTCTAATAGACTGTACAACTGAAGTAAGGCTTGAAATAGTATGCTAATAGACTTTTATCATAGTAAAGAGTCTATCAGTGATAGATTTCTATTAGTGATAATCTTATCATAGTGATATATGAAATAAACATCTAAGTGATAAACTTCAATCACACACCCTAGCTTATTCAAAGATGAAAATTAAACTATATTAACCTTAGTTGTTTCAATATTCAAAATTACAATAATTCAGATAATTGTGGGAATTAACATATATGTTTCTATCAGTAATAGACTTCAATCACGCACTACTCCTATTGATAGGGATAGAACTCTATTAGTAATAAATTTCAATAAAATCAGAGAAATAACATGTATAGAAGTCTATCAATGATAGTGATAAACTTATATCACTGATAGGCGTCTATCACAAAACAGTGGTTAAAGGCCATTAGTGATAGACTCCAATCACTATAGAAAAAGTTGAACGTTGAACATCGATTGAACATAGGATTTTTAGTTGATCGACAAAACGTTGGAAAAAGACAAAAAATTACGAAAAAATTAAAGATAATTTGAGAAAGAAATGAAGGAAGATGAATCACAATTTTCATTTGGGCTAAAAAAATGTTACATGGACTTTTTAGTAATATAAATGAAAATTTGCCATATATGCAAATAGTTTAATAATTTGCTATATTTGCAACATTTTAGGTTCATTTTGTTATTTACCCAATTATCCTTAGAAATTTTATATTTTGGTAAAAGTAGTATGGGGCCCACATTTGAAGAAAAATCTATTCGTGGTTTTGGGGCGCAAGTTTAGAAATATTGGGGCTGTGAAAATTTTAATGAGCGTTTGGAGCACCTTGTTGGGTTTGGATGGTTCTAGAATCCAAACCCAAAACGTTGATAATTATATCAAACCAATAACCAGATTTTAGATTTGTTTGAACTTTTATTTTAATTATTTGCTTTTGATATTTTAATATAGTTAAAAATGATTTTTTAGGAAAAAAAATCAACTTTGATCTTAAACTTAACAAGTTGTATCAATTTTAACTTTATCAATTTAAACATCAAACTTGACATACTGTGTTGATTTTAACCCTAAACTTTCAATTTCATCAATTTAAATCTCAAACTTGCATAAATGTATAAATTTATACCTTTGATTAAGTTTTTGTTTCAATCATTGTTAGAATGATTTCCCAACATGCTCAAAATCGCGTGTTGCTCTATGATATTTACTTGTTTGTTATTTTGTTTAAAATTTACCAAAAAAATATTTAAACCATTCAAGATCAGGTCACCACAATCATGAAACAACGAACTTGAATCTTGAAAGTAGGACTCACACGAAGATAAATGGACTCTTGTATTTCTCTCGCGTTTGATGTCGATACCAACGACGAAGAGTGTGGAGAAGATCCAGACAATGACGTCATTGAAGGCGATGACGACCATAACAGTTTTCTCTACTTCGATGGTGAGGAGTTTGAGCGATACTAAATTGCAAGAGAACAACGAAGACGGTGGTGGATAGAGTGATGCCCATGAACACAACGTACTAGTCATAGCCAACTTTGTCAACGTCATTGATAGTCTTACAGATGATTAAAATAACATCGTACTGGAGAGGAAATGAACAAAACTTCCAACGAGGGGTGATTTTGAAAGCTCTGTGTCCGTTGCAGTGGATGATGGAAAAATCAAATGCCGAAGACAAATAAAAAAAAATTGGTGATCGATAAAAGAATAAGAGTACTCCATTAAAAAAAATATGGTGCAAATAAACTTTATTTATATTAAAAGTAGATGAATCGAGTAGAATCCCACCTTAAAATTAAAATAAATGAAATGAAAAAAACAACATAATCAGTGAAGATAAAAAGTGAATAAAAGTCATGCCCTGAAAATAACAAATGTGTATCTGTTATAAACCATGTAGTTTTAGACATGTGTGGAAAACTTTTCTAATAGAAAATTGAAATGGAAACTTAATCGAAAGTGTAAATTGATACACATTCAAGTTTATCAAAAAAATTGAAAGTTTATAGTTAAAATTGATACAACCTGCTAAATTTGAGATTTAAATTGATAAAATTTATACAACCACCTAAATTTAGGTTCAAAAAATAGTTTTTTTCCTAATGTTATATATACTCAACTGGGAGGAAGAAAAAAAAGTTGTCATAAATTGCTGGCGGCGTGTTTTTGACGGGAAAAAACGAAGATTTTTGTATTTTCATAAATTTATGATAGTTTTTCAACGTCAAACATTCATGACTTAGATAAAAATCTGTCATAGATGGCTGGAGACACGTTTTTTTTGGGAAAAATAGAGTTTTTTCGTGTTTTTGAAAATTGATGACAATTTTTTAACAACACAGATTTATTACACTTTTCCAACATCAAGCCTCACTCTCACTCTTCATTTGTCCCATATCGAAAAATTTGTGTTTTGGAGAGACAATCTTCTTCTATAAAATGTCTTTCCCTCCTTCATTTTAGCATCAACATTAACATAGACTTTTTACAGTGTGTGGGTTTGTTAAGCTTGAAGTAAACTGAGCCTTGAGTAAATGTTTTTGTTGTCAACAACAAACTATCAAAGAAATTAGCAAATACTTGACACAAGAATACTGTTATTAATAATTTTTTTGTTGTCATAGAAACAATATGCTTGACATTGAAATCCTGTCATTAACAAAATTTTTATGACGTTTAAAATTTTTCGTTAATATATATATCTTGGCGAAAACATAAGTTTTAGGAGTTATTTATTGACAATGTTTAATTGCCATAAAAAGTTTACCATGACTATTAACAAATGTCTTGAATATGTTTTTTTTACAACCATTAATTGTCATAAAATATTTAATTATGACATATTTTTGGGTGTATCATGTATAGAGTTTCCTTCATGGTTTCTAGGACTGAAAAAAAAAACATGAAACATGGTTTTGATAATTTTCCAATGTCATGAAATTCCGAAATTGTACTAGTGACTTTGTTAGACTTTGGCGATGTGAAAACCCTAATCATTCGTAATTAAAAACCATTTGGTTATGTGAACTTATGAATCTCATATTTTATGTAAATTTAGCTTTTTAAAATTGGGTCATTTGCAAAAATTCATGTTTATATGTCCATAATTGTTAGCAAATTGATATGAGAATAACTCAAACCTGTAAAAGTGTGTTTTTGTGATGAGAAATCTGAAACAAGAGGAAAAGAGTTGAGTTTTAATGATCTTTATGTTTTTATGCAGAAGTCTGTAAATTTCCAAAATTGGAACTCCAAGGTTTAATTTATGTTTTATTTTTTCATTTCAGTAGTTTGAATTTGTGTTTTTTTTAATACATCAACAATTGAGGATGAGGGAATTCGAACACACGACCTCTTAATTAGTCATACTTGATGCCAGTTGAGTTATGCTTTTGTTGGCGTTTGAATTTGATTTGTTTCTATTTTAGTTCTTTCATTTGCAACCATTACTTCAATAGAGTTCTTCATTCAAGTTTACATTTCCGTAATTTATTTTTCAATTTTGTTTTTACTTCTTTTTATTTCTTAAGTATGTGTCTTTCTTCCTTTAATGTTTTGTTATTTTATTTTTTCCATCACGAGCTAATTCTGTCTTTGAGATTTAGATATGTGGATACCCTGAGGATTAGAAGCTTGACTGTAGATGTAAAAATAATTTTGCTCGATTCCATAACATTGTTTTCTTTTATTGATTATCATTCTTAGAGTGAATCTAGATTAAACACCTAGGTGAACATACAAAATCAAGTTTAATACTGAAAAGGGTTAAATGAGATTACTTGTTCATACAAAGCAATAGAGGATAGAGGCCTTAGGCATAAACACTTGTTTTTTTTTTATCCTCGACATAGGGCGAAACTTCTAAGACCAAGGGTTGCATTCTCATTAAAAAAAGTTCATATTAGCCATAGACATATGGTTTAATCACTTAGGCTTATGTAGGGTTTTCTATTAAAATCCAATAGAAGTTGAACCCGTTTAATATTGGTTGGTGCTTGAGTAAAGATTGCAATTACATTTTAGGTCACAATTCGTTTCTAAAGGGCGCAAACATGTTTGAATCCTATCATTTTATCTTCTGACTTTTCGTACACTCACAACCTTTCCGATTTATCCATATTGGTTATCGAGGGTGCTTTGTGTGAACATCTTTACCTTAATTTTAGATTTTGTATATCTGTTCTCTATGAGATTGATACTCTAGAATACTTCCAACTGCTACTTGTTTGACAATGTGTACTTTCACTAGACGGGAGAATTTTTCTATCCAAAAATTTTCTTCTAAAAACCCACACGTTTTTAGTCGACCATGAACCCCCTAACGAATACTAAAACCCTTAAAATATTAATTAAAATGGTTAAAAGGAAAACAACCAAATCTCTTAAATAAAAAGAAAGTGGATCATAATTTGAAGTCTTTTACTGAGTTCATTATTTGAACTAACCATTTGGGTTTTAGTCTTGTTTAACTTTGACCTAAATTTCATTTAACTTTGACCAAAATTTCATATGACTCAACTTTTTTTTTAACTCATCAACAAAGGGGATTCGAATGAGTCATACTTGATACCAGTCGAGCTATGCTCTTGTTGGCTCATATGACTCAACTTGACTAAACTAAATTTAGTTATTTGATCAAATAGTCATAAAGACACGTGACTTTATAATTTTAGGATTTGCAAATTTTTTTCTTCAAATTAAATTTGGAAGACATGTTAATTTATAATTGGTTTCAAATTTAATTATTTGTAAATTTGTCATTAGTTTAGAATAACGACGTGACAATTTGTGGTTGACCAAAATTTCTCATTCAACAATCATATTTCTCTCTCTTTTTTTGAAGACGAGCTTTGAACCATATCAAACACTTCAACAAATGAAAATTCATAGATTTTAGCCGTTGAACAAAATTCAATTTCTGACATGTTGGCCTATGAGATTGAAATTTACATCGTCAACATGAACATAGGTTAATTGACATAAACTATGTCGTGTAGGGTAGAGATTCAAACTCCAACCTCACATTGTTGAATTAAAAAAAAAAAAAACTTACATCACAATAATTGTCACCCCTGTCTTGAAAGGTTAATCATTTTTTTTTTTTAAAAATATAAATTGTCAATTCATACTTGAAAATGACTGTGGCTAAAGGGTGAGCCCAATCCATGTCAGGAGCATGGGCTTAGCAAGATCCAATTTGTTTATCTTAGAATTCTGACCCGTCCATGAACGAAGTTCATTTTTTTAAGTGATATCTTCACGTGTTTAAATATGGTAATAAAATATTATTTAATAAAACATAAAATTTTTATTAGCAAATTTTATAATTTTCTTTTATCATGAGTAATTGAGAATTTTTAATACATTTAATGTAAGATCGAGAATTTTAAAAGCTTAACAACTAAATTGAGAATCTAGCATTTTTTTCATTTCAAAGTAGCGAAAGCTTATATCTAATATCTATGATGATTTGATTTGTCTGACTTATTTTTCTAAAAGTTAAATAAGAAAAGAATTTGGAGTAATTTCCATAGATCTTTGTTACCAATAAAGACGTTTAATAAATTTTAATAAAAAAATGTACAAGAATAAAAGGAAGATTTTAATGGGAGGCAATTCATACGGTTATATTTACGGATATAGCAATATAATTATGAATTTGTAAATATTATTATTTTAAAAAAAAATTCACCATTGTTTAGAATTTTTTTACATTATTTTCCTTTTATCCTCACATATGGTTTGATATTTCAACGATAAACCTCTAAACTAATAAAGGTCTATCACTAATGGCCGTTAGTTAATAAAAGAAATTTAACACTGACATGTTTTTTTTCTTCGTGTTGTAGGTACATTCACAATTTCTTGGAATTTTCGTATGGATAACTTATTTCCACGCGTTTTAATGGTCGATGACTTGCATTATGAAAATAATGAAATTTTACACACTTTAGCGTGATAATGTATGCAAAATTACTCATAAGAATAATATGAAACAATATTTCTTATTCACGCTCTCGCACGCGAAAACACTCTCGCTTTTGTTCTCTCGCTCTCACTTTTGCTCAAATGAGTGGCTGAAAATATGGAAAAAAAAAGCAAAATGGTCATAGAAGAGCTAGAGTAGTAGAAGTAGAGCGAGAACGTGAACTATAGTGCGATTTTCTTATTTTTTTTTCTTCAAGAATTTGACAACCTCATTACTATCATGAGCGATGTGAGAACGAGTCTTGAGCGAGAACGAGAGAGCTAAAGTCAGAGTACGATATCCTTATAATAATTTAGATGGAATGCATAGTATACAAAGAGTCATATGTCATTAATTTCAGAATATGGATCAAATCACATTAATGCGCGTGAAAAAAAATCTTTCGTGCAAATTTTTCCAATTTTTTAGGAGGTAGAACTCTTTTAATAATTGTTTTTTTTAAAAAAAAATATATAAGAATGAAATTAATATATATATAGACTAGAATATAATTTGATGCCCATTTATTATATCATACAATCTATCATAAGAAGATTGAGTGGATATTATCAATCATTGTCATAATATAGATTGCATTTTGTTTTGTTTCCTCATTAGGGGTAGTTTTGTTTTCTTTCGAAGAAAAATTTTAAAAACAAATTTTAAAAATATATTTAAATTAAAAAATAAATCTTCAATACTTTTTAAATGAGTTAAAATACTTGTTATAATATTGCATTTACATTATATTACATTATGTTACTATTTTCTCTAATATTTCATCGATTTTTTGTACGATACAATGGAAATGTTGATTCTCCTCTGGTGCAGATGTCAAACCCATGGACATGTGGAAATATGGATGGAAATGTCGACATGTCCACAAAAATTTAATACCATGCTTGGGATTAGGCATTAACTGCATACAAAAATAGGGAAAGTGTTCCAATCAAATTTTTTCGGCCTAGTTTATAATTATTTAGGCCCCGTTAATAATCATTTTATTTTTTGTTTTTGGTTTTTGAAAATTATGATTGTTTTCTCACATTTTATCTACCATGAGTTCTTCTTGTCTATAATGCTTTACATCTTCCTTAAGAAAACACTTGAGTTTCAAGCAAAATTCAAAAAAACAAAAACTACTTTTTTAAAACTACTTTTTTTAGTTTTCAAAATTTGGGTTAGTTTTTGACAACGCGTGTAGAAAGTGGATAACAAAACAAAAAAAATATATGTGTGGAATGAGTATTTGTAGGATTAATTTTTTAAAACAAAAAACCAAATGATTATCAAACGAGATCTTACTTTTCATTTTTTAATTTTTGAAAATTAAATCTAAAAGTATTTATTTCTAGCTAAGTTTTGAAAACTAAAAAAAATAGTTTTCAAAAACTTATTATTTTTTTTGTTGAAATTTGGCTAGAAACTTAAATAATATCCCAAGAAAGATGTAAATCATAGTAGAGAAGATAAAAAGAAATTGTAAAAAACAAATATAATTTTTAAAAATAAAAAATAAAAAATCAGATGGTTATCAAACGGGGTCGAAATTTAAATTTCAGTTTTATATTTGGATAATCCATTTTTCATTTTTTTTAACTCTTTAAATTAATTTGTTAATTCAAGTCGAGTTCATACAATAACATACCAATCCATTTTTCACTTTATCTCCGTTTCTTTGGGTTCTTCTCAATTTTGATGTTTCATTTACAAATTTAATGGAGAGAAGTTAAATTTGCAATTATTTTTAATTTGATGAGTTATTTTTGAATTCTACTATTAACTACTCAATTGAGTTTATGTTTGATATATATTCAATGTTTTATTCTGATTTGATTTTATCTTTGGAGAGTGACTAAGTTACTTGCATATATATAGCAACTTCTATCTTAATCGAGAGGATCTCATTCTATTTGAAGAATTCTCCTCTATGTTCTTTCTCTCTTTTAATCTTAGAGTTGAGTTGAGAGGAGTTAGAGTAGTTAATAACTCCTCCCAACTCCTTCTTGGGCAAGAGTTTTTTTAACTCCTATTGTGGCCCTCCACACCTATCAACTTCTTTTTCCAACTTCTCACGGTAGTCCCAACTTTCTATCTCTTATTTTCTTTGCTCATCTTACTCCTACATCCCTATTCTCTTCTCTTTTTGCTCTCTCTATTTTTTTTGAAATAATCTTTTTTTAATTTCTTAATTTAAAAAATTTCTTCATTTTTTATATAATTTTTCTTATCATTATTACTATTTACTAATTAAATATAAATATTTATTAAAAATCATTTTTATTTTTATTCTACAATTTTAATATATTTCTAACAAAAACATTTTTCTTTTTAAATATAAATTATATAAAAATATTTTAGTTATGATACTATTATTCAAATTGAAACTCTTGATGTTAATTAGAGTACTGCATAACAATTTTTTTAATTGATAAAAATCTCCCTAACTTATTTCTTCCACACGTCAACTACATTTTTTTTAGTTTAAACAAAAATTACTTATAATAAATAACAATTTTTTTGCTTATTTTTTTTATTAATAGCTTTTATATATATATATAATTTTATGAGTTGAAGATAAGAAAAACATAGGTTAAACTAACCCATATTATAGTTTAAGAAATTAATATTTGAAAATGTTAATATATTAAAAATAAATTGATATCCAAATTAATCACATTCAAAGTAAAAAGTCAAACTATTTCTTCTTCCAAATTTAATAAAATAAAATTATACAATAAATAACAAATATATTGTTGTATGAACAAAAATATATATAATATTTAATTTGAGTGGTGTTAAGAAATATATAATCATTTCGAACTTAATTATTTTAAAATAACATAAATATTTTATTTTTTATTTGATTACATAAAACTTCAAATAATATATTATTCTCAAATCAATGAAACTATAGATAATACATTACATTAATTAGTTAGAAAAATAAAATAAAAAATTATTTTATTAAGCTGGTAAAATAAAATTTTGAATAGACAAAAATAAGTGTTTAAGAAAATTGTAAAATATTCATAAAATAATGTAATTTAAAAACTCAATTTTAGTATGGATGAAAACAAATCTATATTATTTCTAGAATTGAGAGAATAAAGATATAAAATCCTTAAAGTTTATTTGAATTCTTTTAAATTAATGGATTGAAATCTTTCCGAATTATATGTATTATTTAAAAAGTATGGTATGATTTAGTTTTATTTAAAAAGCATTAAAGGGAAATGAATAATTAATGGGAGAGATATTGAAAAAAGGATGTGAGGTATTTTTTTAATTTTTTTCTCTCTTTAAAGAAATAAAGAAATTTGTAAGTGTACACAAAATAATAAAAATAAAAATATCAATCCTGAAATTCATAGGAACAAATTTTTAAAAATGAAAATTAGAGAAATTATAGAAAAATTGTAAAAAAAAAAAAAACTAAAATCAACTAAGAATTCAGAACTTTAGGTTTAACGAATCTGCACTCGAAATACAGATTTCAGAACTGGTACTCTTTGTAACTTCTTATCCCAAACATAGACTTCCAACCTCTAAACTAAACAACTCTATACCCCAAACATAGAATTTCTAACTCACTAGACTTCATAACTCCCCAACTTACTAACTCCTGCTCCTTGCCCCAAACAACCCAAGGAGTTCTCTATCAGATTCGAGTAGTCTGATACTGTTGTTCTATAGAATTAGTCCTTGTATCTTGCTGAGTCAACTGTTAGAGGCTACTTGCGACTCGTTGTTGCATAATTTTTGCGCAATACTGCAAATGTACTAGTCAAGTATTAATATAATGAAAGAGTGTTTTAGTATCGTCCTTAGGATTTGTTTTCTAATTCATTGTATTACTATGAATTTTATCACCCAATTTTATTTAGAAAATAGAATTGATACAAGATCTAAAATAAAACAACTCTAATAAAAATTGAAACAATAAGAGGAGAGAGGAATTGATTTCACCAATTAGACTAATATAATTAAATTAATATAATTTATAACGCCCACGATTGATCAAATAAATATTTCATAAGTCTAAAGTTTTTTTTTGTCACGAATCACTCTCTCGAGGACAAACAATTTTTATGAAATAAGGCAAAACCTACATATCTGATGATTTTTAATGTTATGCATAACATTAAGTTCCTTCATTAACAACTTCGAAATGAATCTTAATATTAGAACTACCTTTAGTCTAAGGATAACACATATTGTGTGCTATCAGTCGTACAAAATGAATAATTGTCTTGATCTGGACACTGCTTTGTAAGTATGTCTCAACTACCAATCATTTCATTCCTTTGCATTGTTTCAGTTTTTATATACGTTTGATGTTATTGTTATCAATCTGATTATCTATGACCATTTGGAGCTCTTAGATCTTCTAATTTTCTTATTACGGTTTGTAATTTTTATTATATATAAACTTTGTAGTCATATTTAATCTATAATTATTTGTAGCCAAATTATGTGTAATTTCTTTGTTAGTGTTACACAGTTTGATTATACAACATATTTTTTTCCAACAATCTAATGACAATTAACTAATTGAAAGCTAGAAGCACCACTGCCTACAATGATGAGATCGACCGTTGTTAAAAGTCAGGTTGAAAAATTAAAGAAGTTTAAGAGAGCAAAACTTCAAAAGATGGCAACAAAAGATGATTTTCTTACCTGACACATATTGAACCTTAATCACATCTTGAAGGAATAATGTCTAATTATCACATTATAAGTTGTCACTACTCCTAAAACTGAAGCTACCAAACAAGTATGAGATGCATTCACGTTTTCTACGTTGTAATTATATTATAAGTGGTCATGAGTACACTTTTAGATGTTTTTTGCAATGCATAAAATGTTGTAAGATAATTGTGGGAGACATTAGATAAATAAATAGAAGCTGAAAAATGATGTATATGAAGAATTTCCTCTTTAAAAAATTTGAAAGTTCTTGGATTGATACCAATTTGATAATCATATCAGATCGAACTGCAAATTCGACATTTGCAATTTATCTTCTAATTTACTTTTTCTTTTTTTGAGAAGACATGTTAGTTGGTGGTGGGTCACTGACTTTGACATAAAAATATTGATAGGATTTCTTCGTTTTTTTTTTCAATTAATTTAATATGCTTCCAGAAAAATGTAAATATATTGTAAAATGCATGACCAATAATAAATACAAGTACTAAAAAAAATAATAAATACAAAAAGAACGAATTCAAAGGGAACCGAATTCAATCATAATTGATATGTATTCTCGATTAAAAAGTTAAAGATTTGAATCTCATTCTCCAAAGGTTGTTATTAACTAAAAAAGAAAGGTTCAAATCTCCATAAATACACAACATTATAAACAGTATAATGTATGTTTTAATTGGCATAATCCGCACAAAGTTGTAAACTAGATTGAAAATACTTTTCGTCCCTAAAACTGCAATTATTGAATTAAAGTTAAATTGAAAAAAAAATCAGTGGGACCAAAAGTGACCGACTTCTTTAAAACAAGTTTTAAAATATAAACCCCCAAAGTAATTTTAGAGACCTCAGCTTCAATTGGGAGAGCAAAAGTAATTTTTAACCTCTATAAAATATTTAACCATATTCATATTAACTTTTATGTGGAGGAAGATCCAGAAATGTATGTCGGGATACCAGTTTATATAAAGTTAAATTACAAATTTAGTTCTAGACTTTTAAATTTGTTACATAATGATCCTTAAACTTTGAAAAATATTTAATAAGTTCATGCATTTTCAATTTTGCAACTAGTAAATTTATGAAGTTTCAATTTTGTCACCAATAAGTCTTTTGACATATTCAAATTTTCTAAAAATTAAATATTTTATTATACATATACTTAATTTTGTTTTTAATAATCCCAAATTTATTTGATATTTTTTAAAATTAATGTATTTATTAGTTACAAAATTGAAAGTTTAATGTTCAATTAGATACAAAATTAAATTCATGTCTAATAGAATAGTTAAATTATTTTTTTTTAAATATGTCTATATTCTATAAAATAGAAATTTGAGAATGTGTGGATTTATTAGATATGTTTAAAAGTTCAAAGACTTACTTGACAGAAGATTAAAAGTTTAATAATCTACTCAGACATACCACCAACAAGAGCAACTCAACTCGAATAAAGTATGTGCTTATAACGAAGAGATTATAGGTTCGAACCTCCCACCTTCCCTGAGCTTAAAAATTCAAATCCTTATACTTCTATTCATTGTATTGGAAGAAAAAAAAGATCTATTAAACATAAATTTTAAAATTCAAGAATAAAACTTATAATTTAACATTCATATAAATATAATTTTAAATGTATTGATATATAAGTAAATAATCAAATTCGAAATACTTAAAGATTTCTAAAATAAATCGATAAGCCTTAGTATTATGGCTCATTAATCAAATTATGCAATTTACAGCGCAGTCAAAAACGCAAATAAGGAAAAGGACAAAGCAGTGCCGATTATGGAAGCATTGAATTATAATGAAAGAAGATAAAAGGAAAGTAAGAGGAAGAGAAAATGTGCTTTTCTGGAGCTCAAATTTCTCAAAGTTTCAATTTGTGGGTTTCTTTCTCTCGATTCTTTTGCTTTTGGTTGTGATCAACTGCATTTGTATTGTTTGCTTTTCCTTACGTATCGAGCGAATTCGAATGAAGCTGGGAGTCAAATTCAATCCCTCCAACTGTTCGGAAAAAAAACCCTCCACTACCACTACTACTGTAGAAATAAACAAAAATAACTGAAAAATTAAAATAAAACAACAAAATAAGAAACATAAGAATTTATGTGCAAAAACTTTAAACCCGGAGAAAAAAACCACGAAACGGAAGGAAATTACACTATGTGAAAAATTGTTACAATCACATAGAATACTCTCTCCGACCCCAATTACAAAAACACTCTCTCAAAGATTTATATCACTCACACCTTTTTTATCACAGTTAGACCAGAGAATATAAAGATGAAATTTAACTAGAGTTAGTACACGAAGCTTAAAGTGTTTCTAACTGGAATGCTTTGCAACCAAAGCCATAAGCTCATTTTATAGTGTCAGTAGCCTATCACTTCTATGCACCTTTCTGATGAGAGACAATTTCACTTTTAATATATTGCCAAAAACCCAACAAATTCCACCTTAGCAAGATATTTAAAGAATCCACATCTCTTGTTGTATCATTGTCTTTACCGACAATCATAATCCTCAACTCAGAGAATTATAACCTACTCCACCATAAAAGTAGACCACTTGGAATGTCCTTCAAAGACTTTTCTTTTTTATCACATGTCGATAAACCCAACTGAAATTTATGGTGCAACTTCCACCTACTTGGCTCACCCGGAAGTTCTTTAGCCATCGACATAACTTCCACCACACACCTTGCATAACCTCCAAGTCAATGCCCGTGTGCAAACTTGTGGAACCGCTAAAATCACATCATCTATCATGGCAAAACGGACATACCATGAGGATGAATTCTGTCTTTCTTCAGAAGATGTCCCCGTCTCCCCTGACGAGAGAGACCACGTTAGCATCCGACCTAAAGCCTTTTGATGAACTTGCTCTGTTATGACAATTTTTTTTCATGTGTCCAGACTGTCCGCATTCTCAACAACCTTTCTTTTACACGAAATCTTTCTTCTTTTTCTTCCAATTTCAAATTGTCATGTTGGACTTTTTAGAACCTCTGCTGGAACCACCACTGGACTCCGTTGGATCACCATCACCGCTTAACTTTAAAGGAACACCACAACTCGATCATCCCTTCATATCAACACATCTTTGACTTGCACTTGCCACAAGCCAAAGTTCATATTTCGGTCAAATTTCTCCACATCAATCTTTACTAGACTTATAAAGCTTGACATATTTGCTTCACTCAAACTCATAAAGCTTGACATATTTGATTCACTCAAACTCATAAAGCTTGACATATTTGCTTCACTCCTAGTGAATCTGCAAATAGTGAACAACTCACTGCTGCAACCACAAAGCATACTAAAAAACTCAAGAAACTACAAACCTAAAGCTCTGATACCACTTGTTGGGAGAAAAAAACCCCACTACTATCACAAGGATAAACAAAAATAACTGAGAAAATTGTTACAATCACACAAAATTCTCTCCCCTACCCCAATCACAAAAATACTCTTCCAAAACTTTATACCACTCACACCTTTTTTCAAAGAATATAAAGAGGGAATTTAACTAGAGTTAATACACAAAACTTAAAATGTTTCTAACTGGGATGCTTTGAAACCAAAGTCATAGGTTGTTTTTATAGTGTTAGGAGCCCATCGCTTCTATACATCTTTCCGATGTGGGACAATTTTACTTCTAATATATTGCGAA
Source organism: Trichosanthes cucumerina (assembly GCA_036507285.1). Classification (NCBI taxonomy): domain Eukaryota; kingdom Viridiplantae; phylum Streptophyta; class Magnoliopsida; order Cucurbitales; family Cucurbitaceae; genus Trichosanthes; species Trichosanthes cucumerina. The sequence continues at coordinate 71,722,597 of CM071837.1, read as the reverse complement.
AACCTCAATACTGACGAAGTAAGGAGAGATTCGATTAAATATATAAGGAAGAGATGTAGTGGGTGTTGTTCTTCTTTGTTCTCTCTGCGTCAATTGTGATTTTGAATAAATTTTTGTAGTTCAGTGAAGTTATCTACATTGTGTTTTCATGTTAAGTTGGGTTGGATTTTTGTTCAGTAAAGGAGTTGTGGGAGAACTGTTGTGTAAGAACATTTTGGATACTTTCAGAAATTTCCTAAGAGGTAAATCTAGCCTAAATTATAATAGAACCTAAGTCTACATTTCAATTGTTTGTTTGTGTTGATTGAACAACGTTGAGATCCAAGATTAATCAATTAGGGTCGCAATTTGAGCTTAGATCTAATACCGACATTGTTAGAGACGAGCAAATCTTGCACAAGTAATGGAGACAAGAGCTTGGGCATAAGCAACTTTTTTATCATAGACATAAGGATTAAAGACTCCAGAACTAATAAATTTATCAAGTCAAAATATATAAGGCATGTATATCACTCACTTAGCCTCCTAAACTCTAATTCTTAGGCAATTGGGAGCACTACAACAAATTGGGCTTTTAATGTCGGTCCATGAAAAATTCTGGATAGAAACTATGTCGGTCAACGAAAAAAACACGCCAAGTTTTAAAAAGAAGGCTAAAATGTCGGGCATGGACTGACATTAAAGGTATCCTTTTATATATAAATATAATTTTTCACATTTCTTTGTTTCTAAAATTTTATTCCTTTTTTATCGCAACCTCTCCCACACTCTCTCCCTCGTCTTCGTCTTCTTCACCATTAGACACTATCGAGGGTTTTTGTGTGTCTTCTCATATCTGATTGTCACTTCCATACGCGTTGTTTTGTTTGTGGTAGTTCTTCCTCCTCCATGATTTTTCATTCGGTAATCGCTCCTTTGTCATGGGTTTTCATTCGGTTGTTGTCCTCTACTAGGGTGGCCTCCGTGTCTTTGTGTCATCTCAGATCTGACTGAAGTTTTTCAGATTTACAATGAATCTTCTTAGATCTAATTCAGATCTTTCCAGATCGACTTTAGTTTTTAACTTCGAGAGTCATTTGTGTGCATAAACTTTAGTCGATCAACTAGCTCCCAAGGTAAAATTTTCTCTTCTTTTAAAGTTTATATTGCCTTTTTCATTACAAAAATTAGGGTTTGTTTGTTCTTCTTCAGTTCTCTCATTCTCTATCTAAGGTTTTCGATTTTCTCATTCTATTGATTTTTTTATTTTTTATTAGGGTTTAACTTTTAACCATGGCAAGTGCTAAGTATCCACCAACCACCTCCTAGAATCTGAAATCAACACCAGAGCTTCTATGGATCGAAGGAACCTATGTGTACTTTGATAGCAATTACACTATGAGATTTACTCTTTAATCCTTTTTTATTTCTCTTTGATGCATCTCAAAATGGAATTTATGTGTGAAGATTCGATTTTGATTTCACTTTTAGTTGAGTGATTAGAACAATTTGAGTCTAGTTGCACTTTTCATCTTTAATTTGATAAAGCTTAAAGATGTGTTTTTTTTTTGCTATTTTGGTGGTTCTTACCCCTCCCTGTTTTCCCAACTCATTATTTGTATGTCATTTGACTTTATGCTACATTGTTTTTTATTATTTTAGGGTTATAATAAATTTTCTTTTATTGCCAATGTTATGAAGAGGGGGTTATTTAGTCTTTATTCTACACCTGTTTTTTGAGAAGACTAATAACTTAACCTATAATTCATTAGACCTCTAAGTTTCAACTATTTATATCACTTAATTTTCCATTAACGTATGTGTTATATTTTTTCAATTTTAGATGCATTTGTTGAGCCACTCCCTTGCGCGAATTATGATTCATGGATGGTCTACATACCTGAAGGTGAATTTTTATGATGCATTATTGGCCCCAAAGAGTTTTTCAAGGTCGATATCAAATATTGAGTTGGTTCATTTTACTTCTTTTTCCATTTGCATAGTTTTGATAATGAAAACTTCTTTTTCAAACAAGTAATGCTTATTCAATCACATAGAAAAATGTGTATTCATTACAATAATATATAAGCACCAAAATCAACTACAACCACGAGATTCTGATTTCAAAATTGAAAAGAACAAGGAACTAAGCATTGTTAATCTGTTGTGCCTTCAGGATCTTGAAAAATATGCAAGTCCAATTGTTGTTCAAGAATGACAAAAACTACTAGTGAGTAATGTAGTTGTCTATGTATTTATTTTTTTACCTTCTATAAAAATGTATCTATTTCTTTATAGAAAGTTTCCATTTTGGTTAAGATACCATTTAGCTTCCATGTGTGTGTGTATATATGTTTTTGTTCAAAACGAAGTTGCTTCATAGAAAACCATGCTTCCATTGTTTGTTGCAGCAATGGATCTACCACCTCTATCAATTTGAGGCAAGGGTTTTCTACTCCTTCTCTCTTAAAATCTTTCATTCAGATACTTATTCGGGTAACTAATTTGAGCAATTTGTTAGATACATTAATAGGGTAGACTTTATCTGATCTTTTTTTTTTCAGAAGATAAATATCAGTTTGTTTATAGAGGACTTCTCAACTTCTTTTTTAGTTCTTGCACTTTTTGGACCTTCATTCAATGTTTAGTCAGTTCAAAGTTCAATAAATGTGAGGTTTGTTTTCTATTTCAACCATTATTACAAGAATGAAAATTTTAGTTTCAAGCTTTGAAATTGGTATTCTATATGTATATGTCTTTAGGTTTCATTTAGATCAAATGGTAAAGAAAGAGGCATGAAAGTTAAAGATCACATTTCCTTGATCAACTCCATCCGACAATATTTTTCATTCAATTTGTTTGAATATCTCAAAGAAAGATGGCAAAAAATTAAAAATTACAACTTATACCTTCAAACTTCTGTTTCTTTTTTAATTCTGTGTAAATGATGCAGTTGCCCAAGGGCATCAATCCCTGATCTCAATGATATAGAGTAGTGATTAATATTTACAACAAATATGTTTCTTCTTGCATTGGGGTCATTGTCTCATTTTAAGAACTCGATTCATTTTGATAACACAGGTAGAATGAAAATTTTTGAAAGAAAGGCTCAACCAAGGATATGATCTTTCAAATTCCAAACCTCATTAGCCATATAAGTTCCCTTATCTTCTTGAAGGAGATGTCATAGTAACAGGTATCTCTATTTTTTACCTATCACGTTAGAATTTCCATTTTCTCATCCTTAATTTGGGATAAACTCCATATCCTTAATTTTCTCTTTAATTCCACCAAACTTCATCTCTCATAGAGTATTTTCTCATCCTTAATTTGAGATAGAAGTAATAATCATGGACAATGTCTATTCTTTTTTGGAGTTAGCATATTGTTTGGACTTGATTTTTTGTTTTAACTTTCAAGAGCCTTTTTAACTACTTTGAACTATGAGCCAAGGAATAGATTATTTATGTTTTAATCTCTAATATCATGTTTTAGCTCTCAGTTTCCACAACTTGATCAACTCTCACAAACTTGCGGTACTTGTAAGTCATTTTGATTTAAGATGAAGCCTATGCTTTCTGATAATTGTGATGGTTAATTAATTTCTGTTGGACTAATGCATGTATGTGCATTGAGAAACAAAAAGATGATTCTAGAATTACCGGAGATTTGTGCAAGAGTTAGGAGTACGATTATTGTTTTAAACTTTTTTTACTCAAGGAGTTCTCAATATTTCAAGGGTTAATATGTTGAGTAAGGAAGAAACTATTTATTCCTTCACGTTTGAAGCCAATCTCTTTAGTATGCGATTGGTCATAAAATAGTAAAATTGCCATTTTATATAATTTTATATATAAGATATCAGTTAGAAAATTTTTTAGAAAAAAAGAGGAGGTAGAAAGAAATTACTTATAGTTCCTCAAGAAAAGTAGAAAAAGAAAGCATTAAGATCCTTTTGTCTTGCTTTTACATAGAAGATCAAATGCTTTCTTAAATGGACATTCTTTTGTCTTACATGGTTGATTCTTTATTTATTATTCTTATTTGCTTCTATGGTTTAGAATGCTGAATTCATAAATAGAAGGCATTGTTTTAGTTTCAAGAGAATTTAAGGATCGTTCTACCCTTTTTATATCGGTTCACTTGAAATTGAGGGTTTTGTGCAATTTGATTTGGAGGTTACGTTTGTGGTTTCTATATAGTTTCTGTTTGATATTTGAGTACTTTCTGCTACATTTGATTTTGTTTAGCCTATATGCAATTGAGATTTGTTCATTTTCCGTTTTTGTTTAGCCCATTATTTGCTTTGATATGTGTTCAATGTGGGTTAATGAAATGAAGAAATTTTTATGAACTTTCTTATTTTTCTTTTGTAGTTCTTCTAATGTACTATTATTTGTTTGTTATGTCTTTTTTTGGGAATGCTTCTCTATTAGACGGAAATTTGTGTATATTGGTGGAAATATCAAATCCAGTTACAGGTTGATGACATGAGTTAATCCAGGTGCGTAAAACTTTTTTGTTTATTTTGGATGTAGTTAATGTGTTTTTCAATTTAAATGTAGTTCTTGTATACTTATGATTCATTTGAGATTTTTTGTAGCTTTGTTCGTGAAATCTTATGTTATTTGTTCTTGAAATGTTATGTAGAGTCTAATGGAGAGTGTTTTTTTTTTCAAAAGTAGAAGTTCAAAAAAGGGAAGGTATGTTGGTCTTGTCTATGCCTCATGAATATTTCATCGGTAATTTTAAATTCTAGAAAAGAAGGGACTTGTTTATAGGTCTTAAGAAGTGTTTTAAGTTAATTAAGTTTGAATATTGTACAATTTGATTTGTTGAAGGGTAGTTCTTTTACTTCTCCTTCTACTGCATTTTTCCATAGCCTAGATCCTTACGCATAGTTTATCATAAGACACTTGCATATTCCAAATATTTACTTAGGTTAGTTTTGTTTTCTATTTGATTTCTTCAATACCATTTTGTAGCTAGAGGATTGTGAAATTGATGATATTATTAGCTATATTGTTTGGGTATATTACCAACTGTTTGCTCTTTTTGTGGTTCATTTGTAGTCTAGGGGTTTGAAAGATTCATGATCACTGTTCTTTAGTCTTTTGTTACTGAACTGTACCAAAAGGTTAGATTGTGGAAGAACTTTGTTGCAAATTAATTTTATTTGAAAGTCCTGAAGGGAAAAATTGAAAACTAGTTTACATTTTTGCTATTTACAAACTTCTACCATTTAAGGTTAATGGTGACAATCTTAATTGATTTTTATGTCAATATCGTAGCTATTGCGATATGGAAAGTTTCAGGCATGAAAATCAGTCGGTTGATGATAAGAGAAAGAAGAGCATGAAGTAGAAGTTGGGTTGTTTATTTTATTTAGCAATTTTTCTTACCTTTGTAAAGTAAATGTAATTTGTATATATATTTTTCTGATATGTAATACACTTCTTTTAATACATACTTTATATTTTATTAATTAAAGTTAAGTTGGTAAGATTACTTGTGTAAAAATATATTAGTATTGAGATTTTTTTTTACAAAATTTGCGAAATATTAATATTTTTTGTTAGAGCTATTGAGACAAACAACAATTTTTTTCCTCTTAAATTACGAACAAAACAATGACGGGCAATGCCCGTCATTAAAAGTATCTGTCATTATAAGCTATAATGGCAGACACTTTTAATGACGGTCAAAGACATTTAATGACGGGCATTGCCCGCCATTAAAAATGTATGTCATTATATGTTACAATGACGGTCGCTTTTTAATGACGGGCAATGTCGGTCATTAAAACCTGCCCGTCATTGTAACATACAATGACACTCGCATAGATGACGGACGCGCGCCCGTCATCAAAACCCTTTTTTCTTCTAGTGGAGTAATAATTTTAGTTTTCGATTGAATGTAGAGGACGATGAAATTGAATTCTTAGTTTTATAATTTATAGACTAGAGCAAGGATAATTCTTGAGTATTATTCTTCTTTTATTAAGATTTGCCCTGCAAATTTCACAAACTGTCTGTTGGTTTTAATTATTACATTTGCTATATTTTGCAACTTTGGTTCTCTGTTTTGGCTGCATTTGATTTTTACAATTAAATTTTACATATCCACTCTTTTACATTTATTCGTTATTTCACACTAACACCCAAAAAATTTAAGTTTGCATTTCTAGTTTCTAAATTGTAATTCTACTTATATTATTGTTTTGCACTATTTTCACTGCCCCGTCCCTTGAAAGATAATATTCTGAGATATTCTCTTACTACTTGTGTCGATAGTGTGCACTTACATTAAAGTTGAGCATAATTACTTATTTTTCTCTTCACCTGATCAAAAATCAAGTTTTTTTATGCAATTACTTTTTCTAAAGTAATTTATTAAATATTATTTATTCATTTTTATTTACATATTTGTATACACGTGTGAAAACAAAAACTCGATAAGAATTAAGTTACTTTTCTAATTTAAAACTACTAAAAATAAAAATAATATATATTATCCACTACAAGAAACACGACATTTAGATGCGGTGTTATTGAGCTATGCAACAGTTTTTGCAGCTGTTTATGAACCTCTGGCAAAATCAACGTTAAAAGGGATTTAGTAACACTTTTCAAAACTTTCTGAAGTGAATTTGTTACAACCGTTGCAATAGTACTCTCTTTAACATATGTTTTTTTGAGCTATCATAGCGGTCATTAATTGCTGCACCATTTTTTTTTTTTTGTAGTGGTTCATGAAATTCTGGAAAAAAACATTGTTAAGAGGGATCTAGCAACACTTTTCAACACTATTGGAAGAACCTCTCCTGTAGTAGCAATTGTATTGAGTTATCGCAATCATTAACCACTGTAACACTTTTTGTAACGATTTATGTTAAGAAAGACCCAACATTGCCTACAATTAATTAAACTTTTAATCTTTATTCTCTTCCTTTATCCAGAGTAAGGGTGAGCAAAAAAAGTCCAAAAACCGACTCGATCGATCGAAACCAACGGAACCGAGGGTGATCAGTCGGTTTTTGTGGCTTTTTCAGTCGAGTAGGTCAGTTTGGAGGCAAAAGCCCCAAACCGACCGAATTGACCAATTTTTTTTAAAATATTATATAATAATAATAATAATAATAAAATTTTAAAAATAATAATAATTAAAAAAATAAAAACTACAAAGATTTTCTCAAACTATATTAAATAATAATTAAATAATAATCAAATAATAATTATAAATTATTAAAGAAATAAATAAATAAATATTTTAAAATATAAATATAAAAACCGACCAAACCGATCGTTCGAACCGAACACATCCGATGAGGTCGGTTTTGGTCGATTTAAAAAAACTAGGGTCGGTCGGTTCGACTTTGGTTTGGTTTGTCGGGGTTGGTTGGGGTCGAAAACCGACCCCGACCGACCGATGATCACCCTTAATCCAGAGAAGGAGATCTAACATTGTCTACTATTAATTACACTTTTAATCCGTAATCTCTACCTTTATCCACGAAGGAGATCTAACATTATCTACTATTAATTACACCTTTAATCCTTAACTTTGTCATTTATCCATGAAAGCAATTTGGTGTTGCCAACTATTAATTGCACCTTTAATCTCCTCATTTTTATCCACAATTTTGTATGACTATATAAAGGTCCACTATTAATCTATTCGGACTTTAGATTAAGATCATAGCTCTAATACCCACTTGTTAAGCAATAGTTTTATTGAGCTATCAATGTGATTAATTGTTGCAACCTCTTTTGTAACGATTTATGTTAAGAATGATCTAACATTGTCTGCTATTAATTGTACCTTTAATCCTTAATCTCCTCTTTTATCCACATGAGGGGATCTAATATTGCCTACTATTAATTATACTTTTAATCTTTAATTTCCTCCTTTATCCACGAAAGTAACTTGATGTCCCAACTATTAATTGCACTTTTAATCTCCTCCTTTTCAACAATAATTTCATATGATTATATAAGGCTTTACTATTGTCTATTCAAATTTTAAGTTAAGATCAGGGCTCTAATACTCAATTGTTTAAGGATAACAAATTTGTCACATATCTTTACGATAATATGATATATTATTCAACTTTGGGTATGAGCTCTTACGACTTTACATTTTGTTTCATCCAAAAAGCTACATACTAATAGAGATAATTGTGCTTAGGACTTCTAATATATCTCAGTTTATGACTCAATTTGATAAAATTAAAAATCAAGTCAAAATCGAACCACTTAACCATAGAGACTAAAATTTTAATTCTACACTTAATAACCCAATATATCATTTTCATTGAGTCATATGTATTTGATTAAATAAATTATATTTAATAGTTATTACACATGTATAGTAAAAAATAAATTATATAAATAAAGATAAACTTACTTTTCATTATTATGTACTTTCTGCATAATTCTCTTAAAAGAAATAAAAGTATTTTTAATGTTATATTACAAATATTATATATTAATATTTAATTTTAAAATTAAATTAACTTTAACCAAAATTTTAAATATAGTTAATAAACTTTTTTTTAATAGAAAAACACTTTATATATATATATATATATATATATATAAACTAGCAATTTATAGATGTACCATACCTTAAATATACTAACACCGATCACAAAATGTTGCAATTATAAATAGGTGCTACAAACTAACGGTTGCAAATATACAACTGTACAATAATTAATAAGAATGTTACAATGTAATTGCTGCAATTGCATTAATCTCTTGTGACATTTGTACAATTGTTGCAAGATTACTATTGTAATATAGACTTTCCTATAATTAGAAGGGTATACGGGTTAGGTTGGGTTGAGTTGAAAGGTTTTTTGGGACCAACTCGAAAATTCGGGTCATTCGGGTTCAGGTTGACTATCCGAATGATCCGATTAAAAGTTGTACCCAACCAACCCTATATCTTTGGGTTGAATTGGATTGAGTCGCTAGGTTGATTTTTTATTTTAATTTTCTTAATAATTTAAAATGATTTTTACTTGAATTAATAAGTGAAATCACATAAAATTCGAATATAAAACTCTAATGTTCATAACATCTTAATCTTCATTATAATTCTAGATGAAAAAAATTAAAAGTTAAAAAATAATTTATTTATAAGTATGTGTCTATATATACATATACACATATATTTTGGGTTGGTTCGGGTTAGGTCAACTGAAGCCTAAAAATGGCAATCTAAGAACTAACTCGAAATTTCGGTTCCTTAAAATTCTAACTCAACCTGAACTAAAAAAATTTAACCCAACACAACCTTTATGGTTTTAGTTAGGTAGTTCAAGTTGCTCAAGTTACGAGGCTATTTATACACCTCTATCTATAACCATTCATAAAATTGTTGCAATGTATTTGCTCCAACTGTATTAACCTATGACAACACATTTAGAATTATTGTCAATATAATTGTTACTATATATTTTTTTACATCTAACTGTTTGAATTGTATCCATCCATTACAAAAATTTTTAGAATTGTTGTATATTAACGGTTGCCATATACACCCTTGCAACAGTAAATCAAAGTGTTACAAATTAACTGTTGTAATATACATAATTACATAGGCTTATATAAATGTTTTATAAAATTACTAAAATTGTATTAACTCTTGCAATAGTTGTGCAATCGCGACAGATTTTATGTTGTAGTAGCCACAATTTCTTGTAGTGTACTCGGGATATGAATCAATGACCTCCAAAGGCATAAAATATGGACCACAAAGCAATGGATAATTATGTCATTATAATTGATCTAGCATATATATGCACATAAAAGTAAGCTATAACTTTAGGGGAACAAGTGCTTCTTGCCCCAACATTAGGGATGTCAATGGGGTGGGGAAGGGATGAGGATGACTTTCTCGTCCTTGTCTTCGACTCCATTTTAATCTCTATTCCTATGAATTTGTTTTTAAAATATGTAGAGATCAGTGTAAGAATTTCTTGCATGAAATTTGTGGGATTGGATTCGTTGCGGTGAATTATTTTCAGTATTTTTTCCTTTTTGTAATCGCAATTGAATCAATTAATAAGTCTTTTGATAAATTTTTAAATAGCTAGCTAACTTTTATGGGAAATATAAACTGATTTTCAATTTGATAGTTAATTAGATTAAAAAAAAATCTTCATTTAAATAGTTAATTGCCTAAAAAGCAAAATCTTATTTAGAAATATAGTTCTTAAATCTCATAATAGAAGCAAAACTACCTTTCATATCAAATTATTTAATTATCTATACATATAATTTAAATGTATAAATTGGTTTTATGGATTTATATATATATTTCTTAAAAAAATCTCTTGCTTTTGAATTTAAAAATGTGTTTTACCTTTACCAAGAGATTTTGTTTGTTAATATTGTGGTTTTTGAAACTTATTACTAAAGTACATTATTTCTCGAAGGATTTATAAAAATATTGTAGTTTTAATTAGGTAGCTGAAGGTCGTCTCCTCTACCACGTGTCAACATGTTGTATCTTCAAGATATGACATATGACCATCTATTGTAATTTTTTTTTTTTTTTGTATATACACAAATTATATATTGTAGAGATGTCTATTTTTCTGTGAAAATTTTTCATTTAGGCAGAGAATGAGAGAGGGAGTGAGGAATAATTTTTTTTCGTTAGCTAAACGTGGGCGTGGATGGGGAAGCGTAGACAGATGCAAAGGTGACATGCGAGTATCTCTTGTTAGACCACGCGAGGGCCAAGAGAAGATAAGTGTCATGATGCGACCATAGAGACACCATCTAACACACCAAGAACAATAGGTATGAATGCGAAGTTGAGGAACAAGCAAAGTTGGGAGAAATTATAACGTTAGTGGGGTTGATGACAAACTAATGGAGTTAGATAAGGCCCTAGGCAATAGCCTCGAAAGTCGGGGTTATGTCGTGAATTTTGACGGCGGTTCTAGAGTTAAGTTCGTGTATAGGCAAGATGTAAACTCGCCAGATTTTGTGTCCTCGTCTTTGTCCCATTTCTTTTGTTTATATATAATAATAATAATAAAAAAATAATAAAATAAAAGTATAACTCTAAACTTTTATTAAATATTATTTTATTTTTACAAGAAAATTAGAAGAAAAAAATCTCTAAAATAGAAATCTCTTTTTAAGAATTAACAATTTAAATAATTTTTTTAAAAATATTTTTTATTTAATCAAATTTAGAAAAATAAAAATTATAAACGGAGAATCCTTGTCCTATTTCCTACAAAATTAAATGAAAAATTTCGTGGGGACAAAGAATGAAATGGAGATGGTGCCGGAGATGAAAGTCATTCACGACCCTGCGTTGCTCCGTTGACATATCTAGTATGTCGTAATTCTATTGCTCTAATGTACCCGAGGTCATGGGTTCTAGCTTTGAGCAACTTATGTCTTAAGGTTTTTTACCTCTCCATTTTTCCCTTTCTTTGATTTGTTTCTTTTTTTTCTCTCTTTTCTAAATAAATAGAGAAAAAATACATAGAGACACGAGAAAGAAAAATCACGCATATTAAAAATTTTTTGTGAGAGAAGGATAATTTTTCTAACTATTTCAATGAGACTTTAGGAGAAAAATAACTGTGGAGGAAATTTTAGGTCGATTTTTAAATTAAACTAAAAGAGAAAAACATAGGAAAAAAAAAGAAAATAAAGGAAAAGCCGAAGAGAGAATAAAACAAACAAAAAAAATTATCATTTGTAAAAGTGGTAAATTATGTGTAAGAGACTACTTATGATATATTTTTTGAAAAATTTACCATAGATGGCAATATGTTGCTTCGACCGTCACGTGGTAGAAGTGGTCTCTTTAAAAGAGGTCTTAAATCACCTAATTAAAATTATAATATTTTTATAAATAATTTTAAAATATTATATTTTAATAATAAAATTTGAAAAATGCTAAGCCAAATGTGTCTCGAAATTGTTCAAAAGTACATTTTGAGGGAAAATAAACTTAGTAATTGTTTAATCAAAATTCCACTTCATAAGCAAGCATCTTAAATAATCACGGAGAAGCTCTCAAGCTGTGAAGGGGGTATGCCCCACCTTCAATAATTTAATCTAAAGGATAAGGACCATACCTGCCAACATCCCTTTCCTTTTTCTAGCTACTTTTCACAACCGGCTTCTTTACCATTTATCTATTGTATTAAAGGAAAAGTCTACAGACACCACCCATGTATTTTGCTTGAGAAAATTGCATAAAATACTTATTGATTCCGTATTAATATTAATGACATATATGCTCAAATGAATTTATATGATTTTTCAAGTCACAGATTCCATCTAAATTCTATCAAGTCTATCATACTCTAACTCTCTACCTCTCTTCTCGCCCGCTTCCACGATAGTAATGAAGTTGTCAAAATTCTGGAGAAAAGAAAAAAAAAAAATAAAAATCGCACTATAGTTGACTCGCTCTCGCTCTATCTCTGCTACTCCAATTCTTCTCTGACTTTTATTTTTGTCTTTTTATCTTTATATTTTCGACCATTCATTTGAGCGAGAGCGAGAGCGAGACAACGAGAGAGATATAACGGAGAGCGAGTGTTTCCAGTATGAGAACGTAAACAAGAAAGACCGCTTAATATTACCCTTATGAGTCATTTTGCGCGCATTAACACGTCAGAATGGGTCATATTTCATTATTTTGAAATGTGAGGTCAAATGACATTAATGCGTGGAAAAACGAGTTATCCGTACGAAAACTTCTTGTGCTTCCAATTGTCATTGTCACATAATTTTTATTTTATTGTTTTTCTAAAAAAATTTATGGTTAAAAAAGAGACAATACAACACCTAAATTGTGCTATTATATAAATTCGTCTCACTAAAATTTTTAAGGATTAAAATATTATTATGGTCCATATATTTTATTTTTTTAATCTTTATTTTCAAATGTTTTTGTACTCTTGATGAATCTTAAAATTAATTTCAATAAGAAAAGCATCATTAAAAAATTTTCAAAAAATATTTTGAAGGACTAATTTTAATATTTATGAAAAGTAGAGAGACTAAAATGAAACATCTAATTTTTTAAGTCAGATATTTTTAGTTAGCGGGCCACACATGGTAGAAGGCCATCCGGTCTCAATACAAAGAATTTTACACGTTTTAATTGATATATTTATATATATTGGTTAGGGACAACGACCCTCCACATGAGCTCTCTACCACGGATCTCCACCATGACTACATACCACTGTTAAGGATAACAACCCTCCATATATTTCTACATTGATATGATATTGTCCACTTTATACATATGCCCTAATGGTTTTAGTTTTGGTTTCACCCAAAAGGTCTCATACCAATGAAGATATTATCTCTTACTTATATACCCATAATCTTTCCCTTCTCTAGCTGACGTGGTACTTTGGTCGCACTCCCAACATATATATATTATAGACAAACAGTTCAGTAACACAGGTTATTTATCTATTTATTATTGAGCAAAATCCGAGCTGAGTTTGAGGGCCAAATTAAGCAGGCAAGGGAAAGGGCGATGTTTAGATTTGGAGTGTCAGGCATGGGTGCCCCTGCTTCTGCTTGTGAGTGTAACAAGGGATTCTCGAACAGCTACATGCTTTTGAAGCCGGAAGAAGTTAAGTTCTTGGATCTATTACGCCTCCTGTTTTCCAGTAACATCAAGAAAAGGAAATTTGTTGATTCCAGTCACGACAGACAACATAATTTATGGCACAGATTCTTCATCTTTCTCTCTATTATCGTCCTCAAGCTCCTTCGATTATTTGCCAACCCGCTCGCCTTCTTTGGCTTCGTCCTTCAGTCTTGCCTTAACTTTTACTCCGCCAACCGCGGCTTCTCCGGCATGCTCCTCAATATTTTACTACGTAACTCTAACTCTCTCTCCCTCAATTTTCATTTCTAAGTTTTTTACTACATATTTTTTTAATTATTCCAAAGTTCCAACATATATACTAATTCCGAATCCAAAGTTTTGAGTTACTATTTTATATAATTTAACTTCTTTTTTTTTTTTGGTTTTAGTCCGGGACAAATTTTCATGATTTTACTTTTTATATCTATATATTTTTTTAAAATTTTGAAAATTCAAGGAGATAATATAAAGTAGATATAAGACTTACAAATCATATTTATTTAATTTTCTTAATATTAAACAGACTGGAAGGTGTCCAATTGCCATCTCCTTTCTTGTTCGACTCCGCCCCTTCTGGCTAACTTTTTGAGTGTAATATCTTTTCATATTTATCTAATATTATAACAAATTGTTGAATTTTGTGCCATTTTTGAAACGCTTAAAGAGGGGGGTGTTAAAATATAGATGAAATATTAAAACTTACCTTAACCTATAAAAATTTATTGATTTGATTTAAAGATGGCAAAACATTATCTAGATTTCTCTTATTATACTCTTTAAAAAAAAAAAGTTAATACTTCTTTATTCAAATTTCTCTACTTTAGAGATTGTACAACACGTGCCATGATAATTCGAACATAACTCAAAACAACTATTTTATTGGAGTTTCAAATTTTCCTTCCACATCCATTAAACTACAAAATGGAGGATGGGTGAGGGAAAATTAAAAAAAAAAATGAAAAAGTGGTACTAGTGATTGTGCCTGAGACCTTGTAGAGTCCGTTTGATTTGCTTTCTCTTTCTTCAATTATATTGCATGTGACATTGTTATAAGTTTGTTTATTTTGAGAGAAAAAACAAAACCAATATTTTTAATTTATTGGTAGAGGGAAAGGTTGTCATTGTACCTAATAATAAAATAATATGTGAGTGTTGTTCTATAGAGATACAGGAAGATGAGGGTAATACTTGGGTGTTGTCGGAGCAACACCTAAATTTGTGTTGCCTCTTCATTCACTACATATAATTTTTTTTTAAAAAAAAAAAGATTGTATGGTAGATAACATGAGGGGCTGCACACTAGGTAGCATCCAAATATTTCTGTGAAGATTCAGCCAAATATTAATAGGATATTACAAAGTTACCTACTAATTTTATCTGGGGTAATTATAGGAAAAAGTTGTAGCCCAACCCAATCAAAATTCACAAAAAAACTACTATAAAACACTCAAAATCAAAGCAAAGCTGTGTGTATTTAGATTCCTTTACTTTTTTTAAAAAAAAAAAAAAAACAATAGAACTTAGAAGCTAACAATTTTGTAAATAATTGAAATAAAAAGGTGTGTGTGTGTGTGTTTAATTTTTATGCAGTGAAAGGGTTGAAATTCCCGGAGAGCTCATCGGCGGAGTACTTGTCGGTAATTGGTCATTTGGATAGCAGAGTAACGTTGGACAAAAGTATAAAGCCTGGCGATGTCAACTACATCGGAGCTCTCTGCATGATGACCTCTAAAATCGTCTATGAGAATGAAGCTTACGTTACAAAAATTGTCAAAGATGTTTGGGGGGTACACACTCGATCTACTTTCTTTTTTTTTTTTTTTTAATCAAAATTGAACTTGAACACAATGTTACGTTGGCTATTTGTGTTTGCAGATGGAATTTTTGGGATTTTTCAACTTTTGGAATGGTAAACAAGATATAAATTAATTAGTTAATTAATGATGTTTTAATAATGAATAATTAATTGTATGAATTCAATTAAGTAGATTATCAAGAAAAATGCTCAACACAAGCATTCATGATGCGGGATAAAAATGTTGATCACGACACCATCGTGGTGTCCTTCAGAGGAACAGAGCCCTTCAATGCCGACGACTGGAGCTCTGACTTCGACATATCTTGGTACGAGATAAAAGGCATCGGAAAAATCCATGGCGGATTCATGAAAGCACTTGGGTTACAAAAATCAGTTGGATGGCCAAAAGAAACAGAGAGACTAGATGAAAGACGACGACCTTTGGCTTACTACACCCTCAGAAAAAGGCTTAGAAAACTTCTCAAAGAAAATGAAAGAACAAGATTTGTTGTGACTGGGCACAGCCTGGGCGGAGCTTTGGCCATCCTATTCCCTTCTATTTTGGCATTCCATGAAGAAAACTTACTGCTTGAAAGATTAGAGGGAATTTACACATTTGGACAACCTCGAGTTGGAGATGGCCACTTCGGAAAATTCATGATGAAAACACTCTCCCAGTACAAGATTCGTTACTACAGATTCGTTTATGGTTTCGACTTGGTCCCTCGCCTCCCTCTTGATGACAAGGCCTTCATGTTCAAACACTTTGGACCTTGCATTTATTTCGAGTGGAACTATGTTGCGCAGGTAAAAATATATATATATATATATATATATATATATATTGAAGAAATTTAATTTCCTTCTTTTTTTTTATATTTTATTTTATATATATGTGTTGTCAGATTCTTGAAGAAGAGCCATTCAAGAACTATTTCTCGATAGTGGGAGCGGTACTGATGAGAATCCATGCATGTTTCGAGATAGGAAAAAGCTTGACAATTGGGTGGATAAAGGGAAAGGAGTACGAGGAAAGAGCGTTTTTTAGAATGGTCAGGTTGTTTGGATTGTTATTTCCTGGAATTCCTGCTCATTGTCCTCAAGATTATGTTAATTCAACTCGCTTGGGTTCAACAGGTAGTCTTCTTAGCGAGTACGATGTCAAAATACACTAAAAATAAAAAATATAATTGTTGTGTCGGATGATAGGTCTATATGTATAAGAGTGGATTGGATTGAATAATACTATGATCTCTCTATCTCTGTCACTTCGTAATTGGCTTTGTAATAGACTTGTTTCTGGTCTGCTATTTTTATCTCTGAGTATTAGAACTGAGAAAATTGCTGCCAATGGATGTTATGAGTGCTGTGTCTTTTCAACTAAGGAATAATGAATTGCTAATATAATGTGAGAAAATTTGAGACTGGAACAATTAGGATCATAGTTCTTCCTCTCTTTTTTTCTCATTTGATGACTTTTTTCTTTTCTTCTTAATTTCTATTGGTTTTCCTGCCATGTAATTGCTTATTTTTTCTTTAAAAAAAATCAATAAATCTAGATGGGTTGTTCTTCTTTTTATATTTGATGCCAGTTGAACTCTTGTTGGCAGATGAGCGTGTTCGTTCAACAATATAGATAATATGAATATTTGAACCGCTCATTTGTGGGGTCAAAGTTATGACTTAACCCATTAAATTATGCTCGAATTAACCCGATGTGCTTAGATAACACCAATGTAACCTATTTGCATAAAAATTCACGTTGAAGTATCCTTTTGTTTTTTTTGTACTTTGAATCTCATTTCATTTTAGTTTCTATACTTTCAAGTGTTTACATTTAATTTTTGTATACTTTCAATAAATCTGAAAATTAGTTTTTATGTTAATTTGAAGTTAATTTTAATTGAACTTCCGAAATAAATAACAATAACATTAAGTAGATGGGAAATCAAATAGAGATTTTTTTTTAAAAAAAAATAACAATAAACTAATACTAGGTAGGGATTAATTTTAAGATTTATCAGGAGTACAAAGATTAAATAATTTAGACATTTTAAAAAAATACATAAACTAAAACAAAACAATTTTCAAAGTAAGTAGATTAAAATAATTTTGTTTAACTAAATTCATATAAATTACATCACTGCATTGCACAAATGTTATATATATAATCATTTTCGGGAATGTGTGGGGAGGGAATTTACACACACAACTTATCACTTGTTCTACCTATTAGGGGAAGTATCAACCGTTTTTTTTTTTTTTTCTCTTGAGTCACGACTTCCTAAAGAAAACTGTAATCGTAGTTTATCAACCACTCACAAGATCACCACCGAGATCTTGGACTTAGCTCCCAAAAGTAATCCACTCGACCCTTCCCCAACCTACACAAGGGGAGCGAAAGGGAGACAAAGTCCTAACTAAATCATAACACAAGCTAATCATTCCATCTATCATATCAGTTGAGTTGATCTGACTCGTTCTTATCTCTTAATAACGCAAGAGAGAACTTATGACTTTGCAAATGGAGAGGGATTCGAAGCCTCCGTATTCCTATCAATACTTATGTTTTCAAAACCGACTCTTTCAACCGCTCAGATATCCATCCCCTTTGCGCTTCATCCGCTCTCTCTCACTATATATTTTTTCATTTTTGAGTTCGTATATACAATAAGTTCATGTATGTGTAAAAGAATTATAGGGCAATAATTCATGTAAAGGATGGTCCACCCCACCGAAGGGTTTCAAAAAATATGGAGACTGGGTGGTAAGCAATTAATGAAGCAATAATTAGAAAAGGGGAGATATTGTTTGAAGCTTCTGGATATATCATATGCACTTAAAAATTAAGCTCAACTTCAGCATGTCTTAAAAAAAAAAAAAAAAGAGCTTATCTTCAGCATCATTTTATGTGGATTATACATTATTGGAGTTCTCTTTTCTTTCTCCTTTTTTTTAAAAAAACATAATAATAATGATAATAATACACTTCATAAATAAAAAGAACCAATTTTTCTTTTACTAACCAAAAAAGATGATGAATGTTTTTTTCCCCATAAGGCCAACCTTTTGTTGTTATTTTAAATTCTCTTCTTTCATAGGGAATCCACTAGTAATTAAACTGTCCTCAAGTTTCAAAACTAATCTGTTCAAAAGAATTCTCCCCCACAAGACATTTCTCTTAGGTTCTTGCTAGATCGAGTTGTCGAATCCCAATATATCTCCTCATTAGTCAAAGAAAATTTCTTCCGACCTAATTTAATTTTTGTTCTTTAATTTGTAAGATGTAGAGCGTAAATTTTATCTTGATATGTCTTGATAAAATATATATTAATAGGTGTTTGGAATGATGAGTGATTTTTTTAAAAACAAAATTGATTTTTCTATAGGTTCATTTTATAAAAATTATTAAGTTAAAGTGTATTTAGTACAGTTTATTGAGTAATTTTATGGGATTCAAAGTGGATTTTTTAAAAAAAAAAATCACATTTAAGTGATTATTGAAAATCTTCAAAATATATAAAAAAATATAAAATAAATTTATAATTAATCGAATCACTTTTAAATATAGAGTCACCAATGAATAAATTTGTTATTTAAAATACTTTTGAAAAAAATGTAAAATATAATAACATTTTTAGTGAAAATATTTCCTCCGAGCATTTTGGGAAAACAATAAATTGAAGTATTGCGAGAGAAAGAAGTAAAATGGGAGTGATTTTGTTAAGGTTAAAATCACTTTTCTTTTAAAATTATAATGTTTGTCAAAAGTGAGTAAGTGATTCTCTGATCAATCACATGAGAGATGATTTTTAAGTAATTTTTATCATTGTGATTTAAAATAATTATTATTTTATTTTTTAAGAAAATATACCTTTTGTGACGAGTAAATACCATCATGTTTTGTAAAAATTCATAAATTTCCATTTAAAAGTGTGTTTTTCTCCAGATTTTTACCATTGAATTCACCATCATTTTTTACCAAATGACAAATTTTTCTCTCTCAACTTTTTATGATGTGTATCTCTTACATTATTTTTTTTAATTTTATTCAATATTTTTTTCTCACTAATGATTTTAACTCTCTTGGGACTTTTTTTCATTTCTCAATTTTTTTTCCTTTCTATAATTATTTTTATCTCTTTAACTTTTTTCTCTCTAATTTTGTACTTCCCTACCTTAAATCTTTTTTCCTAAATTTTTTTATCATTGTGACTGATTTTTTTTGTTTATTTCTCTATCTTTGAATTTTTTTTAAAAAAAAAAATCTCTAAATTTTGTTATCCTCCTCTAAAATTTTTATCTCTCCATGTCTATAACATTTTTTCGCTTTGAAAATTTTCTCCAGCTTGATATTTTTTCTCTCTTATTTTTTAGTTCTCTCGGTATAACTTTTGTCTACCACCTTCTATTTTTTTAAATCTCGAATGCAATACTTTTTTAGTAACTTGATGATTCTAAAATCACCTCTTGAAACACAAACATTAATTATTTTTTAAAGAAATACTTTTAATTAAATTTAAATCATTTTTACAAGTGTTGAATCAAATATTAAAATGATTTATAAATACTTTTAAAAAATTATTATAATTAAATCACTTAGCTTAAACCACT
Organism: Trichosanthes cucumerina; assembly: GCA_036507285.1. Classification (NCBI taxonomy): domain Eukaryota; kingdom Viridiplantae; phylum Streptophyta; class Magnoliopsida; order Cucurbitales; family Cucurbitaceae; genus Trichosanthes; species Trichosanthes cucumerina. Next base: position 71,702,550 of record CM071837.1, on the reverse strand, counting down.
TATTTTAATATCACTTCAAAACATACCTTTTGAAATTCACTTTTAATTATTTGAAAATCACCATTGAAAGTATAGAACCAAATATTAAAATGATTACATGAAAATCAAGTTTAATAAATATGTGTTAAAAGTGATTTTCATATAATCATTTATACATCAATTATAAATAAATAAATTAGGCTAAAATCAATCCTTTTAGAATCATTCCTAAATATGCCCGAAATTGATACGCTTCAAGACTATTCGGAGCATGGAAATGGGAGGATGAAAATGAAGATCAGATGTCCACTTTTCGTGTGAGAAATCTTGATCGAAGTAAAAAATAGGCAGATCATGTACATTACTGCTTCCGCTCCGCCTCGTGTAAAGCTTAGGAATGAGAATAACCCATTCCTTGACATTTATTTTATATATCTATGGAGGATGGAGGGTATCCCATACCCTCTCAAATCTATGAGTTTTTTAATGCGAGCTCCTCAAATTACCATTTTAGATCGATCCTAAGCTGCAGCTTGTAGCATTGAATGGACGGGTGGATCTCAAGAAACCAAATATTAATTTTTCAAATTAAATTTATAAAAAAAAAAAAATCAAAACTAAATGGATCAAATTTACCAAATTAATCAAAATTGATCATAGGTGCACGAAATTTTTTAACTTAATTATGCAAGTACTTAGTCAACTTATTAGGAAACCCTAAAAAGTAGCAAATTTCCTAGAATCATCAATTTCAACCAATGTCAAAGTTAATGCTAATTATTCAAATAATTTGGCACGAAACCGTTTCAAATTATTTAAGCAAAAACATTAAGTACTTTGGAAAGACTAAGACACCCAATTAGATTAAGTAACCTTCAACTAATCAAAATGCTTCTTTAATTTCCTAGAATTAAATAAGGCAAGTTATGAAATTATGGAAACTCATAAAACACACACATGTAATAATTTTAACAAACTTCGTCTTGATACCAAATTTGAATATATTTGCATCTCCAAAGATCATGATATCATTGGTTGAAATTGGTATAAAAATTCAATAACTGCTTTGAAATGTTGCAAAGTCTCCAAAATATGTGAATGGCTTGAATCCCTACAGAATAATAGTAAAATACATAAAATTATTTTAACTAACTAGAAATAAGTGTAATTAAATAAGATTTTAGAGATCCTATCCGTTTTCTTCCTTTTTATTTGGAGTTTCTTATCTTTATCTTTATTTTATTGTATCTCTTTTCTAAGTATATTTCGTATTGGCACATTAGTTTATGTTATTTAATTAAAACTAATGAATCAAATTTGTTATTAAATTAAAATTAAGTTTATAATTGATAAAATCATATTAAAAATAATTTTTTAAAATGAATAATTAAATTTCATGATATATGAAAAAGTAATTAAAAACAATGTTTTAAAATTAAGTCAATGAAATACATTCCATTGTAGTGGTATCAGGAAATATATTAACTCGACGGAATTAATTATTTATTAAAATGATTAATTGATTAACTAAAATATATAGAATTAATTATAGTAAATGGTTTAATTAAAATGATTAATTGATTATTAAATATCCCGTAATGCAAGGTGGAAAGAATGAGAAGCAAGCTAGCAATAGGTAGCTGTCAAGGAAGTGGAAGAGTGGGCCGCAGCTTCCAATAATTTGTTGAAGTTGACAAATAACGGGGATTACGATTAATGAATGATATAATAAAGAATTTTAGACGTGATTTAATTTTTTATTCTGGACAACAGAGGATTATTATTGTATAATTGGGATTGGGTTTGGGTACATTAGATCGAGGGAGAGGTAGGTAGTTGGGAGATTTTGATCAATATCAATATATCAGGCTGAGGCATGGGTTACTGTAACAAGGGCTTCTCCGACAGCTATATGCTTCTGAAGCCGGAAGAAGTGAAGTTCTTTGACCTGTGGCGCCTCCTGTTTTCGAGTAATCTAAAGAAAAGGAGATTTTTAGATTCGAGTCACGCCAGAGAGTACAATTTCTGGCACAGATTCTTTATCTTTCTTTCTATCATTGTCCTCAAGCTCCTCCGATTCGTCGCCGACCCACTAGCCTTGTTTGGCTTCTACTTCGAGTCATGCCTCAACTTTTTCTCTGCCAATCACGGCTTTTCCGGCATCATCCTCAATACCTTACGATGTAATTCATTCATTCATTAATTAGTCCCCTCAATTTGTTATTAAAAATTAAATACTTGTTTTATATATTATATATGGATGCAGTGAAGTTGAAAATACCGGACAGCTCATCGGCGGAGTACCTGTCGTTGATTGGTCATTTGGATAGCAGAGTCATGTTGGACAAAAATATAAAGCCCGGCGATGTCAACTACTTCGGTGCTCTCTGCATGATGGCTTCTAAACTCGTTTATGAGAATGAAGCTCACGTTATACAAACTGTCAACCATGTCTGGAAGGTACCCCCTACCCCTCCACCACTTACCACTTTTTTACCAACTCATTTGTAAACACTTAACACAACTTATTAACTTAGATCCCTTTCTTCTTTTTTTTTTTTTAATTCCACTAGTGGGTTTATGTATTTTGTCATCTATTCCCTAAAAAACAATTTCAAAATTCAAGCTAAAATTTTAAAACTAAAAAAAAATGAATTTTTAAAAAAATTGTTTCTTATTTTTAAAATTTAACTCATAATTCAAACATTTTTTTTTAAAAAAAAAGTGAAAGTCATGATAAAAAAAAAATATATGAAGAAAATATAAAATGATTGAAAAGTGGAATCTGCAAATTTGTATGAATATAATTAGATATAGATTTGAAAATCTACCTACCCCTTATAGTGATTGAATACAAATTCGAAATATTTTCTCATACATTCAAAGGTGTGTAAACATCATCACATTGTGACAGTTTTATTCAATAATCATTCAAACTTTAGACTTTTAGAAAATAGATATATAAGAATAATTGAGAAAACATAATTGGATTACTACCCACAAATTCATAAACTTTTTTTTAAAAAAAATATTAATCCCAATATCCGGTGAACAATGTTGGTTTTTCTCTCTAGTTGATGATTGTTCTTTTTCTTTTAAATATGTAGATGGAGTTTTTGGGATTTTTCAACTTTTGGAATGGTAAGAACACACTCCTTTTCCACTTTAGTTGTCAACTTTAGTACATAAATAATATAGTTTGATAATGACGTTCATAGTTGTATTTCCTAGATTTTCAAGAAAAATCCTCAACACAAGCGTTCATGATGCGTGATAAAAAAGTTGATATTCACGACACCATCATCGTGTCCTTCAGAGGCACAGAGCCCTTCAATGCCGACGACTGGAGCTCCGATTTCGACATTTCTTGGTACGAGATCGAAGGGATTGGAAAAATCCATGGCGGATTCATGAAAGCACTTGGCTTGCAGAAAACCCATGGATGGCCCAAAGAAATAGACGGACATGATGAAAGACGGCCTTTGGCTTACTACACCCTCAGAGAAAAGCTTAGAGAACTTTTGAAACGAAATGAAAGAACAAGGTTTGTAGTGACTGGTCACAGCCTGGGGGGCGCTTTGGCCATTCTATTCCCTTCTATTTTGGCATTCCATGAAGAAAAATTATTGCTTGAAAGATTAGAAGGAGTTTATACATTTGGACAACCTCGTGTTGGAGATGGAAAATTGGGAGAATTCATGGTGAAATCACTCTCGCAATACAAGATTCGTTACTACAGATTCGTTTATGGTTTCGACATGGTCCCTCGGCTTCCCCTTGACGACAAGGCCTTGATGTTCAAACACTTCGGACCCTGCATTTTTTTCGACTGGAACTATGTTGCGCAGGTAAAATCTCGAAATTAGAAATGTTTTTTTTTTTTCTTTAATACAATAATAATGAAACTCCTTCTAATAACTTAATTAGCTTAGTGATATATTTTTTTGGTTGGTCAGATTCTTGAAGAAGAACCATTCAAGAACTATTTCTCGATTGTGGGAATGGTACTGATGAGAATCCATGCATGTTTTGAGATAGGAAGAAGCTTCACAATTTCATGGAGAAGGGGAAAGGAGTACGAGGAAAGAGTGTTTTTGAGAATAGTGAGGTTGTTTGGATTGTTATTGCCTGGAATTCCTGCTCATTGTCCTCAGGATTATGTTAATTCAACTCGCTTGGGTTCCACACACATCTTCTTTTCTCCTCCCAAAGGTCGTTATCTTCACAGCGAGTACGATGTTAAAATTCAGTAGCCTCAGCTCGTTTTTTTTTTTTTTTTTTTTTTTTGTATTTAATGATGGTTTCAAAATAATGTGATGAATTGAATATCCTCCAACCAAAAAAACAAAAAAAAAGTAACACTACTTGAAATATTACGTAAGTATTTTTCAAAAGAGGTGTTCCGACCATCTCTATTCATTCATTTTGGTTGTTTTGTAATCAACTTGTTTCTGGGTCAGCTTTTCCATGGATGTTCTCAAAGTTGTGCCTTTCAATGGATTGTACAACTCAGGAATAATAATTGCTAATTGGTATTTTGAAGTGTGAGAAATTGAGAGTGGAAACCATTAGGGTGGTGGTTCTTTTCCCTCTCCCAACTCATTTCATCAACAGGTCGACATTAATAGTTTTGTGTCTTAAGATGTATAAGAGAGAAATTGTGTGAAACTATCACATTTTTATATTCAAAGTTATTAAAGAAAGTTATTAAAGAGATAAACAATTTTAAGATCTATATCTCACAGTTTTAAAGAGACAACCACATTATAGCGGCCTTATTTAATAATTTATCTATTTCATGAGTTTCTTTGTTTTTCCTTATTATTTTTAGTCATATAATTTCTTTGATTCTTCTAATTCAATAAATGCATGAGTTAGCATGTTCGACTCGGCTTAGTAAAACTTATAAATGCTTCACCTACTTAGATATGTTATAATTGCTTGTTTGCATAAAAATTCATACAAAGGTATGATAAGTAGGTAGATTACTGATGATAATAATAATAATCTTATATCATACGTAAAAATATCCAAATTAATAAATGATGGATGGTCCACCATACGGTTTCAAAACATTAAAAAAGTAAGCTTATCTTTTATTTTTTTTAATTATTATTATTATTATTGAAAAAATAAGCTTATCTTCAACATAATTTTATGTATTACTTTATATATAATGTAGTTTGAATACATGGACCCCAATTGAATATATCAAATAAAATATGACCAATTTTCTTAAAATAATGATAGATAACCTTTTGTTTATATCATAACAAGATCGACATAAACAAAAAATCTGACGAGAGCGAGAGACGAGGAGACCACATCGATTTTTACCTTTATATTTTGAAACTCACGACTTCTTCACAATTCACACAAACGAACATTAATGAGACTTATAGAACGGCATTGAAAATCGCATCAGAAGGAGAGAGGAAGATTGTCGTAATGCATGAGGATCAAATTTGGAATCAATTTAGAAAACAATGTTGGAAGATCACACGTTAATTACCATCTGTGTTCGCTTGCTGAAAGAGGAAGAAAACAAAGATGGAAATGGTAAGGTGGATTGGCGCTAGCATGCGTGAGGAGGAGGTTGTGAAGTGGTGATAAGGGCAACAACGTGGAGTTGATGTTGTTTTTCTAGTCCCCTCACGTTCTCGTCAGATTTTATCGTCCTCTTACTTTAATTTAGTTGTGACATAAGCAAAATGCTATATAGTCTTATTTTTAATAGGTAGGTTATATATCATTTATGTCCAAAATTTTGGGTATCTATGCCAATTCTCTAAACCAAAGAAGGTGCAATTATGAATCAGTGTGGGGGGAAAAATAGGGATATGTTGGGTAAAAAAAGAAAAAAAAAAAACAGAGAATCTTGATAGGTTTAGTTGACAAAAGATATTGTTTGAAAAAAAAAAGTTGAGAAAAGATGTGATTGGATGATTACAGAGATTCTAGATTTGTCCATCTTTTTAAATTAATATGAAAAATCAAATCAAATCCGGATAATATGATACTGGATTGACTCAAAATAGTAATAATAATAATAATAATATGATCGTGGGTAAAGTCTGTTTGAATAAGTTAAAATTTTGTTATTTATATAATGAACGACAAGTACTTCAATAACCCATTGGCTTAATTAAATACTTGAAACTTTTTTTTTTCTTTTTTCCCTTTTCTAAGTTCAAACACACCTAAGGAATGAGATTTTTTACCTTTTAATTAATAATATAATATCTTAATTAGTAATACTGAGATCAACATTTACTAAATAATGGAACTCTATTTTAGAAGGATGGGTACTTTAATTTTATCTATACTATATATAAAAAGTGACTATAAAATCTTTTTTAAAAAAAATCTCCTTTCTAAATTCAACAATATGTTGGGTGAAAATTTCAAATCTCTTATCTTTTGCTTGAGATTACAATACCTTAACTAGGGTGATGTATAGAGGAGAATAATACTGTCTACAGATTTTTCTTCCCATTTACTTTTTTTTTTTTTTGTATATATATCTACTTTTTGCCCTTTTTAACTAACTAGTCTATATAATGTGATTGTCATTCTAATACTTTTTAAATGAAGTGGATAAAGATCACATACCATACCGCGCATAATGCATATGGACTTCACAAAGAAAAAACATTCCAAGTATTAAAGAACTTAAATTTTCCAGAAGCTCATTGTCTTCTTCGTTCTCATAATTATTGTTATTTAAAAACTCATCAAAACTAACTGTGTAATATACAATTATTAATATTTTGAGGTTATAAGGTAAATTCAAGCAATTTATTTGTATTATCAAACAAGTTATCTGAGTTTTTCAGTCGGTTCGGTTCTAATCGATTGGATGAGGGAAGAAAGACGAATGAAAATTTAGGAACTATTGGTAAAAGAGAGAACAAAATCCGCTTTTCAAAAAAAAGAGAGAAAAAAATCTGTATGGAATTTATTAGACTGTGTTGGTATAATTAAATTCACCCCATCTTATCAACTTAAGTTTTTGAGTTAATTAGTGATTTAAAATTTAAACTCTTGTTGAAGTTGTTTTCTCCCCAATTATTATTCATTTTCACTTATTTTTTTTCCAAAGTTTCAAGCCCACGAGTGAGAAAGGAGTGTTAGATATAATTAAATTTACTCCAACCTATCAACTTAGCTTTTGAGTTGATCGGTAATTTAAGAGAACTTGTTCGACTGTCAGTTTTCTTTTACTTTTTCAAGTTTGTAATATTTTAATAATAATAATAATAATATTTTAATAATAGTAATAATAATAATTATTATTATTATTTATTTATTTATGAGTTCGACGCATTAATAGTTAATGTAAAGAAATGATCAAGCATTACCAAATATGCACAACCATGGAAAAAACACTTGTTTTCATTTTTAATTTATATTATTCTAGTAATTTATTTCAATTTAATTTTGATGGTTACTTTAAATCAATAATATAATTAATTTAGAAATATAATAAAAAAATATACAATAATTCAAAATATGGATTTTCACGAGGACAATTATGCATTAGATTGCAATTATACATTAGATTGTCTATAAGGATTACCATGAGAATGACAAAAATGCATTAAATTATAAAAAAGGTTGCACTCATCTATGGTGCAACCGATTTTCCAATCATAAAAATTTATTTTATATAAAAAAAAATTGTAAGTCTTTGTGTATTACTTAAGTGCAGCCTTATTTTTCTTATTAAAAAACAATTGTATTACGTAGGCCAAAACAAGAACATATTCATTTAATTAATTAAATGATTATTCTGAAACTCATAAAAGAATAATAGGAATTAAAAAAGAGCTATTCTTGTACAGTTTCATCAAAATTTCATTATCGAAAATGTTGTTGTCTAGACATATGATTTAAGAAAATATAAGAGTACTATGATTAGTTTGCTAATTTTCATTTATATACATATACAAGGTTTAAAATAGAAAATATTGAATCTTAATAGTGAGCATAGCCTAACAATAATTGGTATATACTTCTTCCAGATTGAAGATTCAAACTCTTATATCTCACCTCTATTTGTACTAAAAAAAGAAAGGAAATATCAAATTGCTTTAAAAAAAAAATGAATGGTAATGAACATTTCAAAGTTTGATTTTATATCAATATTGATTAAAATATTGAGCGTTGACAAAAAAAAAATCTTAAGAAAAACACAATTTCTTTTTTTTTTTTCTTGTGAATTGAGTAGATGAATTTTTAATTGTTCTTGAAAAAAGGCTATAATTTTATCATTTTAATTGATATCTATGAACATAATTCATATTTATATATTCATGTAATTATAGTGACATCATACATCGTATTATCAATTAGAGAGAGATAAAGTAAAAACTAAAATCAATTTGTAAAACAAAGGGGAATTTTAATGGGTGGCAAAAAATATTTGTATATTTATTAATCTAGTCACGATTTTTTAGATTTGCAAATATAGCAAAATTTTTAAGAATCTGATTTTTTTTTCCGTTTTTATTATCTCAATTTTACCCTCATTGTTGGTGTATCAATAATATATATGATATACTTTACATCTAATATATCGTTAGTATATTTGATATACTTTGTGTTTATATATCAGACAACTAATATATACCTAAAACAAAATACATTAGTAGTATATTATTGATATACTATAGATACACTTCTTTTTAGTAATATCAGTTATATGATATGCTCTATATATGTTCGTAGCATATAGAGATATTTTGCATCTTGTTATATTACTGATATACTTCATTTTAGATATATTCATTTTGCTGATATACCTAACATTAAGTATATCAGTTAAATGAACACTATCATATGCGAGTTACTAACATTGAGTATATCACTATTTCTATCACTATTATATTATTGATAGATCAAACATACATGATATATTACCATAAATCACTATTTGTGATATACCGTCGATATACTGAATATTAGTATTTCCATTTCATTTACATCCCTAAATAAATCATACAAGTAGTATATCATAAATCATACAAGTAGTATATCACTGATAATATACTTGCTTTAGATTAATCTGATATGTCGATTATGAATCACTATTGTACTCTTATATATAGTAAGTATTTCTTATTTTTTATATACGTAAAAAAAGTATATCGATGGTATATCACACTGATATATACTTGATATTATTGGTTTATCAACATTATATTATTGATACACTACTGAAACTTTTTATTGAACAACACATGTGATAAATCGAGTATATCAGTATTCACTTACAAATATACTATTAATTAACTTCAAATAAGAATATCAATAGTATATCATGTAGTTACTTTTTAGTTTGGTATATATTTGGTATATCGGATCTATTGTTAGTATATCAATACGCAGAGATCATTTTTTACTTTCTGTTGCATGTAGTTGGACTGGGTCATAGAATTTTCTATTTTTGCAAATTGGACTTATCAGTGACACGTCAATTCTCCTTATTTAAAATGTTATCCATGCAAGTGACCCTAAAATAAATGGAAGTACTACATGAGTATGTTTGAGATAAAGAATTTCTAATTTATTTTCTATATATGAGAAGCTTGGAGTCCTTTTATTGAGATCATATTCCAAATCAAAGGTGGAAGGCCCAAGATCACTGGGTCAGAAAAGCAGTATGAAATGAATGATCCAATGTGATAATTCTCATCTTGTCTACCGTAAATGTTTGCCTCATTCTTTTGATTGTTTATATCAATTACCACTTTTTTTTTTTTTTTTTGCAAAATCTTTTAACAAATTGTTGTGAGTGAACGAATTAGTTGCAAGTAACTCGACTAATCTAATCAAATGATTGCATCATCTCTTTCAGCCTTTTCTACCTACATATGAACTCTCAATTAACCTGAACACATTGGATGGCATCAATATTTCCTGCTCAAAAAACCATAAAACAGCTATGATTTCTTATTCTACAACATGTGTACAGTGAAAGAGCTACGATGATACAGAACCAACCAAGCTAAGCTAGTGTAAATTTCTAAGACAATGAAACTACCAGATGCTACCTTGAGAAATCACAAATCAGGAAGCATGGCAGATGAACCAGCGCTTGAGCGAACCAATCCACACGAGCTTGTGGAACGGAAGAAAGTTGTTAGTGTTGCAAACTCTCTGGTTCCGATCGCCCGCAGACGAGTTCCTCATTTTGTGTGCTTTCATCTGTGCCTTCCTCAGCTTCTTCAATATCTTATCCATTGATGATGATCTTGCCCTTTCAAGTTTCATCTGAATCAACAAGGTTTGTCATCAGTGAACCACATAGCTTCTTCTACTTCTAGTACGTTGCCATTCTAATTTGACCAGGGCCAACATATATGAAAATGTATCTTCTCAATTCAAATCAAATGTTGGGGAAAAGAAATTCAACAATAAAGGAAGCTGCTTTAACCTTTGACCAGGACCAACTTCCTATAATATTCTAGGACTTCTCTATGTTGTCTCTACATTTTTTCAATAAAACAGAGTGAAAGTTGCAGATTTTGATGCTAAAAGCAGCCCTAACCTCAAGTTTGCGTATCGCAGCTTCAGCTTTTGCCTTCTGCAAATTCTCCCATGCTGTGATCTTGGCTTCCTCTCTCTGCAACCTAAACATTACATTTTGAGTTAGTGGGAATTTCTTTTACATTGTCAAGAGATTGTTGAAAAAATTCCAGGCAATGACAGTATCTTCATATGTACTACAGATTCCAAAACTTCTCAAATATTAAGACTGGATTTGGTTGTCAGACAAAAAATTATTTCCTATGCAAAAACCAGGCATTCAAGTCCAACGATGTATGAGAGGCAATCGATCTTACAAGTCATCAGATGCTTAAAGTCTTTTAAGTATATAGATAGAATACCAATCTAAAAGAGAATGGAGATCCAATATCAAGCAATGTTGGAAGTTTAAACCTTGTGATTCGCATTGATTTTTAATATAATAGATAGAACTAAAGAAAAAGTTTGTTTTTTTATTTTTTTATTTTTGTACATAGTAGAGCGAGTCAAACATAAAGTTTTAAATTCTATTCCATTGAATCTTAAACTTGAATGATCAGTGAAATCAATATTCTCCTCTCAAAACCAAGCAAGAAAAAGTGCTGATAAAAAAGCTAACCTAAATCACTATAATGTCCAACCAACACAAACAACTAAAACCCAGTTACGAAATGCCTAAATCCAACCATAAAAACAACCAAATTTAGTCTCGGAACCAAACAGCTAAAAACTAGCCTCAAACAACACCAAAACACTAAAAAACAAGCAAAATAAATGTGCAGCACAACTACAAAACTAAATGATATGTACAACACAACTACATATATTTCTCTAAAATTAACTCCACTATTGAAAATGTAATGAAAAGAACACTTACTTGGAAACCTGAATAGCTGCCTCTGCAATATCCAAAGTTGAAGTTCCAGCTTCTTCAGCATTTTCATTCAAGTTTCCAAGGTGTGGAAAGCCTTCCTTGCTCAATCTGAGTTTATTCCCTTTGGATCTCTGTATCACCGTGGCTCTCTTGTCTACCTCAACATCTCTCACTTCTTGTTTAGAACAATGATCGCTCTCCTTTCCAACCACAGATTGGTGTGTCGAAGGGGATGAAGAGGAAAGCGAACCGTTGCCCAGAGGAGATGAAGGTGTGAAATCTTCAGGGCTCATTTGTGTTGCCACATTTCGTTGCGAAACAACGCTCGAATCCATTGCCGTGTCAGAACCACCATCTTTTTCATCTGTGGATATGATCCAAGTGCCACAAAGAACATCTTAAGAACCAACAATCTCCAACTCAAGACTACGTGTAAACAAACAATTTTCAATATCTCAAGAAAATGGATTTCCAATAATCAACTCTTTAAGAATGAACATGAAGAGACGACTTAATCCTAACCTAACAGTCTAACATTATTATGATTTAAACGGATATGAAAGTAAGAGAGACTTGATTTTCCACTCAATCACTGTCGCAAAGAATATGTACTGTACTTGACACTAACAATTAATACAAACAACCAACCTGAGCATGATTTAATGCTAAAGACAATAAACTTCAATTCAGCCAAAGTTAAACAGATAATTTCAAAACTACCAGGAAAATAGAGGGGGAAGAAAGAGATACCCTCAAAGCTTGGCAGTGGCGACTCGTTCAGTATATCTGACCATCTGGGTGCAGAAGCTAATCGTTGGATAATACACTCAGGATAAGACTGCCCCCTTTCGATGCTACCGCCATAGCAGATAGAAACCCCATCAGCAACCAACACTCCAGTGGAAAGAGCAGAGCCTAATTTGGAGGTGGCGAAACCCCCATTTTCGGGAGTTTGAATTGCAGGAGAATAATTAGAAACTCCAGGCGACCCAATAGGGCCACTCTTGGACTTGGGTCTTCTCTGTAGGTGAGACTGCAAACTCCTGCTGAAGACGTTGCCCATAACAGGGCTACTAATCCATCGCTCGGCATCCTCCCACTTGGAGGGCAGTGTCCTGCCGTAAAATGGCGTCAAAGCGGCGACGGAGGCATTCCTCCGGCGGGTGTTGCTATTAGGCTGAGGTATTCGCTCGGAGCTGCAACCCCTTTGGTTCATGACATTGATTTCCCAGTAATTAGGGACTCCAGGGCTTGGAAACGCACTGAAATTGTGGGAAGAACTGCAACTTCTTTCCTTCATTATGAACAGTACAACACAGTAACAGTAAGTAACAAGGGTCTTTGCGTATTGGTTTTTCCCTACGTCCCTATCGATAGAATTTTGCTTTTGACACTATTCTTTCTTCCGTCCATTTTTGTCCAATACAGCTGTGGCCTTCCTGTGGGGGAGTTTCAGAAACCTCTTTCTCTTTTCTTTCTTTTGGCGGGAGGCTAGCAGCAAGCCTAACTTTCCTTTGGTTACTATAAATTGGAGTGAATTAGAGCCATTTGGAATAAAGGGTCATCAAGCAAGGATACGATTCACAACAGATTTATTAGAATGTATGAAAATCGACGAACTTCCCATTGAAGATGATGGGAAAGTTGAAAACCACTTCTACCAATTTGGATCATGCTTTCTCTTTTTGTCGTTCATCTTTGCCCGACCCGACGGATAGATGGATCAATTGTCTTCTAGTTTTGGTTGAGTTTAGGAGATGGGAAAATTCCCATTTCCCAACCTTTAATTTCAATCAAGAATTTGTTTGATAGCAAAATTGTGTTGTTTTTATGATTTGAAGAAGAAGTTTTTATGTCTATCATATATAATTTGTTGAGATTTAAAGTTACGATGTACAAGGGGTAATATATGTAATTGTTGGAATCAAATCAAGCCAATTTAGAAGGTGTTTTGGTAAAGGAAAAAGACAATGGATCATTGAATTTCGGATAAAGTGGAAGATTCAATTGATACAAAGAAAGATTTGTTTTTTGTTTTCTTTTGTTTTCTGTTTTCTGGGAATGGCAACTCTGCTTATGCTTTCGGTGCAAATAAAAATTTATTATTAAAATAGTAAAAGAGCCTCCAAATATGGCTTCGCTTGCCTGCTTCACATGGCATTGCCCTCTATTTTTTTTTTTTTCCTCTCACCGTAGATTCTTAAGCTTACAAGAACTCGAGGGCACTGAATTTTTCCTTTTTTTCTTTTTCCTTTTTTGCTTTTAAGGAAACTTGCAAAGTACACTTTTTAATTTATTATAATCCTAATTAAATACTCCCTAGAATTTAGAAGCGATTTTGTTTTGACTTGATTAGATAGTTTGTTGACTTCTTAACTTATAAACTCTGACACTTGAGTTATTTACTTTTAACAATAAAAATGGTGCTTTTTCAAAAAAACAAAAAATTGTGGAAGATTACAAATTAACAAGTTAAACTATGTTTAAGATGACGCATAATTATACATTTTGTGCTTTAGGTTTACCGTTTATATAATTTTTAAATAATAGATGTTACACATTAAAATATTAGCATATATAAGTTATTACGTTGAAATTTATTTAATGATTATTGTATGATTAGTAAGTATGTTATCATGAAATTATGTGAGAAAAATGGGTCTTATAACCAAAACGAAAGTTATCAATTAATTTAAACTAATTGGTGAAAACATATAGCTTTGACTAAGAGATCAAAGATTTAAATCTTTCCTTATACATGTTATTAAATGTCTTTTAATACATTTTAATAGATCAAAAACAATTTCAAATGTTTCAAAAAAAAAAATCAAAACCACTCTAGAAAATTTATAAATATATTTTAAAAATTTTAAATGGACGGATTTCCATGTGCAAGTAAAGACATAAAGTGATAAGGCTAAACTTGACATGACCACCCAACATATACTATCATCAATCTCCATCAATATTGTCTATGTTACGTACAAGAATATTTTTGAGTAGCTAAATATCATGTAATACTTTGCTAAATAGTATTTTTAAGGTTATAATACTATTTTGGTTAAGGTAATTTGAGCATTGTTCCATTTTAATTATTATACTTTTGAATGACTAATTTTAGTCTTTATACTTTTAATAAAACTTAAAATTGTTTCATAATATTAATTTATTGTTAATTTTTCTTTAAAAAAAAATGTCTCTATTAATTTTTTCTCTATAAATTTTGAAAGTATGTTCACTTTGTGTTTTTTTCTTGTATTGAAATTATTATTATTATTTAACCGATTTTGATAAAAATTAACTCCAAACTTATCATATAAGAACCAATCTTAAGTTTTATTGAAAATAGAGGGACTAAAATTAGACATTTGAAACTATAGGAACCAAAATAGAACAAAACTCAAAGTACAAAGACAAAAATGATATTTACTTTTAACATTCACTAGAAACTATTAATAAATAGGGATAGGTACACATATAGCTAAAATAATCATAGAAATATAACACATTTTAAAACGATTTGTAAATATAGCACAATATTAGCCCAACCTATGAAAAAAGTTCAAAAAGTATTTGATGTTTGATATACTGGTGATATACTCGAAAATATTACAAAAATATTAATAAAATAATATAATCTCTTTTACATGAAATGAATGTTGATTTATATTTGATATATGACTGATTTGTACCCGCAAAAGTAATAAAATGATATACTCATGTGTCTACTTGAAATGAATGCTAATTAGTATTTGATATACAATTGATATACTCAAAATACTACTAAAATGATACACTCATGATTTACTTTAAATGAATGTTGATTGATGGTAATAAAATTATACACTCATGTTTTACCACACATGAATGTTGATTGATGTTTGACATGATGGTGATGTACTCGAAATATTAATTAAATGATACACTTATGTTTTACTTAAAATAAATGTTGATTGATATCTGATATACTGATGATATACTCGAAATATTAATAAAACAATGCACCCAAAATAAATGTTGGTTGATATCTGATATACTGTTGATATATACAAAATATAAATTAAATGATACACTCATATTTTACCTTAAATGAAAGTTGATTGATATCTAATGTACTTAATAAATTAATAAAATGGTACACTCATGTGTTCACCTCAAATGAATGTTGATTGATGTTATACTACTAATATACTCGATTTATTAATAAATAATGCACACATGTTTTACACAAAATAAATGCTTATTGTTGTCTAATATACTACTAGTATACTTAAAATATTGATAAAATGATATACTAATTATGTTTTACCTCAAATAAATGCTTATTAACATATGATATATTGCTTATATACTCAAAATATCGTTACTGTTAGACTTGAGTTGTGAATGAATTCTATTAGTGATAGGCTTCGATCACTAACAGACTTCTAACTGTGTGATAAAAGTTTATAAGTGATAGAAGTCTATCACTGGTAGACTTCAATCACAACATAGTTTTTCTTTTATGACTGACTCTAAAGCCTATCATTGTTGATATAAGTCTACCAATAACTAAATAAAGTATAATGTTGAGACCATTCTATCAATATCCAATAAACTATATTGTTGATCTTGATACCAATCAATCAATAACAAAAAACGAAGACAATGCAACAGTTCTATCAATATCTAGAAAAATATACTACTAAAGGTCGATCTTTCAACAACCAGTTTATCAGTATCAAAAAATTAGGGGTGAGCAAAAAAAGACCGAAAACTGACACGACCGATCGAATCGAGGCGCGGTCGATCGATTTTAATGAAGGTTTTGGTGAGGTCGGTTTTGGCCTTCATTAGCCAAGCCAACTTTGGCCGGCTCGATTTGGGGCAAAAGCTCCAATCGACCGAACCGACCGAAAATTAAAAAAATATATATATAATAATAATAATAATAATAATAATAATAATTAAAAATAAATAAAAAAAACTAATTTTTTTAAAAAAATAATAAAATAATAATTATAAATTATTAAATAATAATAAAATAATAATTATAAATATTAAATAATTAATTAAATATATATATATATAAACCGATTAAATCGTCGGTTGGTTGATTTTGTAAGATTTAAAAAAAAAAATCCGATCGAACCGAGCGCATTTGGTCGGTTCGAGGTTCAAAACCGAATTTAATCGACCGACCGATGCTCACCCCTACAAAAAGTACATCATTAGTGTATTAGTAGTATATCTTATATACTTTATATTTCATATATCAGTCAACTGATATACGAAATAAAGTATATCAATCAATGATATAGATCCTATACAATTGATATACCAAATTATACCATTGATGTACCAAATTTCATGCACTTATGTTCATGGACTTAATTTGAATTTTGATCAACTTACAATATTGTTTTAAAAAATTCATTTCTAACTGTTAGTTTTCATATTAAAATGAAGATTAAAATGTGACGTGGCGATGAATTTAGAAAAAAAAAAAAAAATCAAGAGTCTCAGTCACATGTAAAATGACACCATTCAAGAGGGAAACAAAATTTGAAGTAATAACAAATTTGTTTTTACACTCTCATGATCAAAAGACATGGGGGGAAATTTTTTCAAGGGGTAAAAAGAGTATGAATAACAAACATAATTTTTGCCATGCCTCCTTCACGATCCATGGGTGAAAGTTAAGGCTAAGGTATGAATATATAGAGTATAAGAAGAGATAAACAAAGAAACTCCAGATAATTAAAATTTATAAACCAATATTATATTGCTCTCGATTTATTTGATCATAAATTTGAGGATGAAAAATGTCTTCTACCTTCATTGATCAACGATTTTCTTTACTGCCCTTTTAGCTTTCATTGACCCATATTTTACACCAATGGACTCCACTCTTCCACCAATTAATTTTCTCTCTTGCCCCCACTCCTTTGACTTTTCTAGCGTGTAGCCTTTCAAAGTCAATGAAGTTGTTGATTTTTACCATGTCTTTTCTCAATGTGTGTAGCTTCCCTCCCAATGGATGCTATTTAAATGTGTCTAAAACCCTTTGATTATTTTCAAATTAAAGTTCACAAATACATATATACCTACGTGTAATATCCATTTTTACAATTCACCATCGCACTATAATTTTTGCTAGCCGACAAAATAGTGTTTTGAAACAATAATTTTACGTTTAAGAATTCAAATAAAATTTTTGAAACAATATATAAACACAATTGAAATCTATTTTAAAGTTGAGGAGCATAATTGAAAGTTGCCACATAGGTACATGTGTATCTCCATTTTTATTACTTGACTTTCTATGCTAAATTTCTATTTTCATATGTTTTATCAAAAAAGTTGACCAAAAGAGATTATCACGAAACAACTTTAAAAGTTTAAGAAAAAAATGAAACTTTGGTAACGATAAAAAAACATAATGGATATAACCTAAACTAAAGTTCATACATACGACTAAAGTTGATGAGTATTTTGTATAATTTTAACTTTAAAATAACAACAAAAACAAGCCCAAACAATATTAGGGAAGCTAATTAGGCATAGTTACATTATTGTATTTTCTATCTAATCGAGTCTTGAGCACATCAAGATCCATGATTTTCAAAGTCTTAACTAATATCATGCTGGTATTGTACAACAATTAAGATAATCCTAAACAAACTAGACTAGCTAGAATCTTAGGTTTTGGGATAAAACAGAGCAAGATATATCATACAGCAGCATATCATATCCAAGCCGATTAACAACCTAACCGAACCATATTTTATCTTAAAAACTAGTTTGGTAAGCTAATTTAAGAAGCCTTATCAACTTGTTTAGGACTCATAATTAGATACATGATCCAATTTGAAAAGTTCATGGGCATGGACAAATGAACATGCACTTACTTTGAAGCAGATAAAATGGGAAGCTAATTATTATGGCCCCGTTTGATAACGTTTCTGTTTCTTGTTTCTTGTTTCTCATTTTTTAAGAATAAGAAACAAGAATATGTTTGATAACTATTTTTGTTTCTTGTTTCTTTGAAAACAAAAAATAGAAACATAAACTTGTTTGATAACCCTTTTTTGTTTCTTGTATATATAAATATACAATTAACTATAACAAATTTATATTATCAAATAAGAACAAATCTTGATGCAAAATTAATTAATAATAAAAGTAAATAAACAAAATTATTTTATCCTTCAAATGTTGTTCAAATTTGAGTTGTAATCTCATCTCTTACTCAAGTCATTAAATCAGTAAATGATGTCACTTTCAGATCAAACTCAATTATATTGCTAAATGTTGTGGTTGTAAAATATTAAAATGAGGCTAAAGACATGTTTTAGTGAACAAAAATTATTTATTGCAAAATTACAATAATATATAAATATAAAGATTGAAAAATTAAAATTCAAAATTCAAATAATGCAAATATATATATATATATATATATATATATATATATATATATATAAATTAAAATAATATAAATATACAAATTCATATAATAATAATATAAATTTATATATTATTGTTATTTATAAAAACTGAAACTATATATATATATATTGCAAAAATTCGAAATTGAAAAAAAAAATAAACAATCATTTGTAATCACCATGGATCGAACTTGACCTATGAGGGAAGGAGAAAGGGATAGACGCACATTGAGCCAACAAGCTGAAGAGTGAACTTGGCAAAAGTAGGAACATTTAAAAATAAAAAGAAACGGAACCGAAAGAAACTATTTTATGTAGTTTCTAAAATTTAGTCCAAATTTTAGAAACGTTTCTCAAATTGTAGGAACAAGAAACAGGATGAATTATCAAACAAGTCTGTTTCTTAAAAAATGAGAAAAAAGAAACAAAAAACGGGAACGTTATCAAACAGATCCTAAAGCTCAATTTTTTAAAATTTGGATGAAGAGAGAGCCATTCATTGCTCCTCTCAAGTACGTCAGGGTAAAAAAAAACCATGAAAACAAGTGATTAACACTCATTTTTATTGGAAATAAACTTGGAAGATAACTAAAATGATGAAGATGACCATATTCCATCCATAGATTTTAATTCTCTATGATGAGAATGTTATTCTACTTAAGACTAACACGAGGCTACTACCCAAGAAAAGGTATAATTGAAAGTACACTTCTAACCTTTTAATTTGTTGACAATCTCAAAATATTTTTTTATTGAAATAACTTAGAGCAACTACTATTATAAAATTATTCAAGCATATACGTAATCACCCATGAATCCAAAACCTTAAACTAATAGTTGTTGATGAATTTGATATTATAAATCAATATTTTAACCTATAATTAGAAAAATAAATCCTACTTGATAACAAAGGTAGAGAAGAGATTTATTACTTTAATACTCAATTAATTTTTATTCAATTTACATATTGGTTTTAGTTTTATTCCCATATTTCTAAAAATCACCTCCCTAAACCTAATATTTTTTTATTCCTACACTAGCATATTAAAATTGAAAACTCTTATTGAGTTGAACTAACAAAAATGGGTTGGCTAAAGGATTGTAATAGAGGGTCAAATGAATAAAGAAGTCCAATACGAAGTCAAAACGGACCGAAATCGACAGAGAACCGACCCAGAACATGAAGGGAAGAAGAAATGTGTTGAGGTCGACCATGTGGTAAATCTAAAATATGGTCTGGCATGCAAGAAATAAGGGTCCGACATTGGGTTGAAGCTCAAGCTCGTGATCGGCCAAGGTCGAGGCCGACCAGATGGCAAGACCCACTTTTGGGCCTTGCCTGGGTCCCTCACGACCCGTAGATCTGGCTCAGCCCAGTTCGATCATTTCTTTTCCCATTAGACAATATTTAAGCTCTCTCTTCAGTACATAAACTCTTTAGAACTCCCAAATTCTTTCTAAATTCTCTCTGACTTAACATCAGAGTCGGTGTGGCCTACCCCACATCGATGCTCAGGTTTTTTTTCTTGTCTTCCAGACCATGTTCTCCTCCCAAAGAATACAAATTCACCGTGGTTATCATGTGGAGATCGGTGCATTCTTTTATCCGAAATTTGACAACAACAAAAACTAAATATCATTCAGTGCATCTCATATTCATTCTTATATTACAAATTTGTTGTACAACATCCTGGGTGCATATGCTTACAATTCTGTTAAAATATAAGATTATGTTTGGTTAAATTATCCGTGTTTTTTTAGTTTTCTCTTTATCATAAGCATAATTTAAACATCGTGCTACCAAAGATACTAGAATCCAATGTTAGTTGACACGATCGATATATTCACTTTACATTTTACAATGAGCTTCCTTAGAAAGAAAAAAAAACATATTAATGCAACTTGGTTGATTCTTTTTAACATATAGTTTCCATGGAAGAATAATGGAATGATTCATCTGGGTGTCTTGGCTTTTTTTTCTGTTTTCTTATTTTTTAAAAAAATAAAGTAATTTATTTTTGGGGGGGAAAAAAAGACATAAACAGGACATGCATCCAAGAAGATGATAGGTAAGATTCATGCATCCCTTTGTGGAGGGGTTTGGTACATGTGCAATGTCTATTCTCTGTTCTCTATAAGAAACAAAAATCATATGACTTCAATTATTTCATTTTTACAAACATCCCCACCCATCCAAATGGCAATGCCCCTCCTTTGTCTAACTTTATTGTATTTATATTTGGCCATATTCTCTCTCCAACTTTTCTAATTTTTTTTGTTACACTTGATTAGGGCTTTCTTTGCTCATCTTTATCTTTAACTTTTTTGCTCAATCATTTGTATAAAGCGTTCCAAGGGGTTATTATTTTGTGAATGATAATCTACTTTTTCACATTATCCATTCTTTTTCAAAACATGTTTTACTTTAATCATAAGTTGTGTTGTACTTCTTTGTAACCTTTTCATCAATTTCTTTAAGAAAATGTTTCATGTTTTCTAATCCATGGTGATAATTCCATAAATTTCTTCTCTGCATGATCTTTTTTTATTTTTTTTACTCATTTCTCTTAATAGACTTTTTTTCTTTCTTTAAATTTTTACACTTGATCCTGACAACAATTTAACAACGGAAGCACTTTCAACAGAAACGCTTATTTAGGAGCACTTTTAAAGACAACCCAAAAAGAAGAAAGGAAAAATAGAAGAAAAAGATAAAGAAATTGAAGCTTGTTTGTAGATTGGGCCCGATCCAAACCTTCAACAGAGTGGAAGCTCTGGCCCAAGTCCACCTCCCATCATAATTGACCTTTTCATATTAATTAGAATGAAAATAAACAATAAACTAACGATTGATTAAAAAAATGAGTATAATTAAAAAAAACACATTAATTAACCTAACATCGTACAACAGCATCCGACAATTCCAATTTCCAGCCAATACCTTTGTTTAAAAGAAAAAGAACATTATCTCAAAAAAATAATAATAATAAAGGAACATTAATCAATAAGCATGCCTTAAGAAAACAATTGTTCATCTATTTAGAAACATGATCCTCCATGATTAACATTTGTACGTGCAATATTCATAATAATCCGAAAAAACGCATGCTGGCTTGTAGGGACGAGCACTTAAAAGATAATTGGCATTGCTTCCCTACATCATATAATTTATTCATTGCGTGAATTAATTTATACAACTCCCCCCTCCAATGAGTAAAATTAGACTGGATTGTAATTTATGATTGCCTCATCTTGATTTGATTCATTAAAATAAAATGGATGTGATAGAAAATGAGGGATTTGATATCTAATATTTCGATATAAAGTTAAGGTCTTTTCGTGTACCTTAAAGTGTGATACCAAGGATTTGAAGCAAAATCCCAACACACCCTGATCTATCAGTAGTTATCACTACACTCTATTACACCCGGATCTGACCTAACAAGACAAACTTCATCTGGATCACTAAAGGAGGTGAGCCCAGCATCGCAGGCCCATTGGGCCATACCATGTCCCCTACAATTCTTCCTTCTCGCACATTCCCTTCAATTTTCATATCAAACTCAAATTATGGAAATTCTCTCATTTTATATCCTTTTGATCTAAATTGTTTAGAATGTTTTAATTCAATCTCTTAAGTTTTTTTTTTTTTCTAGTTATATCATTCTCATTAGATGGGGTGGAAGATAGAGAGGGATCCAAGGATTAGCTAAAAGTGTATACAATTGGATTAAGAAGCAAAATTAGATGTTATTATGTTATTTTATCCTAATTATTAAATGGCATTGAAAAAGAAGCTACTCCAAACACTTTCGAGTACAAATTGAAAACTTAATGTATATGGGCTTCTTAATTCAAATTATGAGTAAAGCGACGACTACTACTAGGAAGTACCATTTTAACTGACACAATAATTTTAATAAAGTTAACGTTTAAAGTTTCTTTTTGAATATTAATATTTCTCTCTGTATACGCAAAAAAAATTCTATGCATCTTCGTCCTTGACTGCATTTAATAGAAAGAGGACAGTGGCGATCACGTGGAGGAGAAGTAAGGAATAGGGCGGTGGTGGCATCGCATGGCACGTGACGAGTAACGGTCGGATCAAGTGGTGGTGGTGGAAATGGAGATTGGGAAACGACCGTTGGAAAATTAAATACCACTTCCTTATTCATTTACAAGGGGCTCTTTGTTGGCTAAACCTTAATTTATTTTAGATTAATTAACGGATTAAGAGAAAAATAATAATGGAATCTGATTAATCCATCCAACTTGGAAAGAAAGCACGACGACCCACCGGCCAGCTGAGGCTCTTTTTCTTTTTGCATTGCATGGGAATAATAATTGAATTGCTTAAAATAATGGGAATAATGATTAAAAAAAAAGATTAATAATAATAAGTTGACTATTTGTGAAAGGGAAGGAACGTATGAAGTTAATATGATTTGGAGGTGGCAAAATAATGATCCCCAACTATTTCAATTCGCTTTTGAAATGGCCTATCCAAGCTTATCTACTTGTAAAAACATCCGACTTTACATATTATTAATTTTTTAAAAAAACACATGTTTTTTTTTTCTTTTTTTACTTTGACCCACCTGCCTAAAATATTAAACAATTGATGAATTTTTCTCTGTCTAACCATATAATACATGGGGGTGGCAGGCCAAATAGTAATTTGAATAATGCTATATTCTCAAAGGGGGAAAAAAGGTAATTGAATTTTGATTTAAAAGGGCAAATTTTAAAAACTCCAACCACGTTGTCGGAAAATCAAAGCCTCCGCAAAAGCAGGTAGTATTCTGTCACTGTTGAAGTTTGTGGACGGCGTCGTTCCGACCACATCCAATTTTGAATAATTGCTTACAACATCAATATATGAATCAATTGGGCGTGGCCTAGCTAGGCCTATGTTTTAATTATTTGAGAACTTTTTTTAATAAAATAGACCAATTTCGTTAGGTTCTACAACTACAACTATAACCATTATTTATAGTGTTGCATAACTCTTTTAATTTGTTACCTTCTTTGATAAGTTTCATGTTTTTATATGAAGGATGAATATAAATTATAGTAATATAATTTTATTTTTTTAATTGAAATATTAAAATCCATACCGCAGTTTATTAGATTTTTAGTCACAAAAGTCACTTAATATTTAATGTCATTTCTTCAATATATATTAAATTCATAGTACATGTAAAGCAAGTAACATGTCAAATTACCTATCATCTTGTGCATTAGTTTTATTATTTTTGTGATATTTAATTATAAAAGAATATGATGTGATAATTAGTATTCTTCTAATTCGTTAGAGAAACATTATATTTAATTTCGTCATATTTAATTATTATTATTCAATAATTTGCAGAATAAAACTCAATAATTGAACTTGATTGGTCCAGTTCTAAGGAATTATTCATTTTGGACCACTTAACAATAATGAGTAATTTTAATATGTTCAGCAACTAATTTTATCTTCTCTTAGAAAAAATAGACTAATTTCTCTCTCTTTTACACTTTCATTGGCATAGACCACTTTTCCATTGATTTAAAAGAACAGTCTTCTTTTTTTTTATTTATTTGACTGTAGACCATAATTTTATTTCAATAATAAGTCAGACAAACACAGTGACGATTATTCATCAACCAGGTAACATTAACCATATAATCGTAAAAAGAAAAACTAAGACTATAATAAAGATAAATAAAGAATTAAATGGTTAAAATAGCTTCCAATATTTAATTTAAACAAGAGAGTTTAGCTAAAGTAAAAAAACAAGCATAGACATATTTTAACTATTTTAAATATTATATCTCCAATCAAAATATTAGAGGTTGAATTTTTTTTATCATGGACAAGTTAAACTAAAAAAATTCATGAATGAGAATAATATATTGTAACTTATATTTATTTATAGAAAAAATCATAACTTTTATAATTGATTATTATAAAATTCAATTATTTATCTTATAACAAAACTTTAATAAGTTCATCCCCTATTCCCTATTCCCTATTCCCTACTCTTTTGATATATCTATCCTTGAATTAAACCTTCAACTCAAAGAAAATAATCAATGAATTAGAAATTTGATTTAATCTAACCCACTTATTGTTAAAAAATTTTAAGTTCAGCAACTTGTGAAATATAGGATTGGTCAAGGATATATATTTTAGTTATTTGAATTATGTTCATGTTGGTTGTTGTCTTATCTGTTAATTTATGTAAATTTGGCACTAAATCTTATTATGATTATTGTTTAGTATAACAAATAGATGTGTGTGTGTTTTTTTTTTTTTTTTTTTGAGAAAACACAAATAGATGTTGAGATTGAATTTTTAGAGTCAACAGGGGAATACATGAATCCTAACAACTAAATCTCATTAATTCAATGTAACTTAATAGTTATTAAAAAAATGTACGTAGGAAACTTTAATATACTGCAGGAAGATTAAAATATGTAGTTGATAAAATTAATCGGCAAAATTGAACCCAGCGCATGCCAATAAATATAAGAAGAGGCAGCTTTTTTGTTTCCATATCTCAATACATCTGATTTTGCAGTACGAAGTGGAAGTGGGATGCAAACCCAAAATATGAGATTTTCTCGGGAAAATTTTACCCAGAAAAAGAAAAAAGAAAAAGAAAAAAAAAGTTGGCTCATTTTCCGAGACGGCAACCACCAGGGTTTGGCGAGCACAAAACTAAACACATAATCCAAAATATAAGATTTTTGCTTTTAATTTCCATACGCTAAACGACGGACCCCCTTTTGGTTGCATGGAATATCATGATTTGCTGTCCCACGCCCAAACCTTACGCCTTACTCCTATTTTTTTTCATTCATTCATTTTCTTTACTTCTATTTCTGTTTCAAATTGGATGGGAGGGACCCATTTCTTAACGTCTTTTTTTTCCATTCAAAATATATATACATATCTAATCTATATCCCAATCCCACACGTGCATTCGAGCTTCCTTTACAATTACAAACCTGATACAGTTCAGCTACAACCCCGGCTCCTATTTTCCATTATATAATATATATATGACCTGGATTTAAATACACAAACAAATTAATACAATATATCTTCTTTTCTCATTTATCATCATTATTCATATACATACATACATGAACGGGATATTATGTAATGTAAGTTTGTAACTTTGACCGTTTGATTGGTTTCCTTTTCACCAATAACATGATCTTTTATATATATATATATAAAATAATAATAATAGTAATGACTGGAGGGGAGAAAAATGCAAACCCGAGACCTTGAAATTTTAAAAAGAAACAAAATGAGGAATCTGGGCAGATGGGTATTGGGATGTCCGTACTATGACCGAGTAACCGACTCCGCCAGTTTCCCGATTCTTTCCACCAGTTCTGGGGAGAGCTTCTTTGCCGGTTTTCGTTCCTTTTCGGGTCGATGATCGAACCCCAGCGCGTACGACACTTCTTCCGAGCTCCATCCGGCTTTTCGGAGAAGGTCCGAAAACCGATCCGTTTTTAGAAGCAGAGCGTCTAGAACCGCCTGGTTGTCCACTAATACCATCGCTCCTTCGAAGAATCCGGACGCTGAGACCTGTACGATGTCCGATATGTCCGTTTCGCTCCATCCTCCTCCTCTCAAAGCCGATCCCATTTCTTCAATGTATTCGTCTACCCATTTTGGAATTCCCGACCTCGGCATCTCGAACACCCTATCCGGCGACGAAGATGACGAGGAAGATGAGTTTCTCCGGCGGCGATCCACGACGGCGTCGCTCCAGAACTCCACCCACCTCGGCGTTCTTGCCCCTGTGTCCAGGCTCCGTCGGGAGAAGTTGGAGGAGGAGCCGGCAGATTTTTCACTGATGGACCTTTGCTTTTTGAGAAGGTGGGCATCAGATTCGGAGCTCCGAAGTAGGAATTCCCGCTCGAAGAAATCGGATAGATCCAAACCGCAAAAGGAGATCCGATTCTCATCGACAGAGAAGATTGGGTTCCCTGCCAGGGAAGGGTTGCAGGGAATGTAGCAATGATGGAAGAGGGGAATCAAAAGGGGGGCTCTCTTCAGAGCATTTCTCGCGACCCGTAAGGCCTTCTCCGGGTCTAAGGGCCTCGGACCCCATGACTTGGACCAGAACGTATTCTTGGCGATTTGGAAACTGATGGCCGCAATTGGAAGATCAAGCGTCGCTCTAAGATGCTGCCTAGCGCCGGAAGCCCGCCAATCGGGGAACCCAGGACCCACCGGCAAACCGGCGGACAGTACGGCTCGAAGATCCGGAGGGAAAGCGAAGCCAAACTCGGCCTCGGCTCGAGCGAACTCGGCGACGGAGAGACCCGGTTGCACCTCTACGCCGGTGTTGCGGAGATGGGTGATGACCTTCTCAGCCAAAGAAGAGAAGGAGAGAAGGCCAGAGCGTGCGGGGTGAGAAGGAGTGAGGGCGGCAGAGGGAGCTGCGGCGGCGCGGGCGGAGAGGCGTCGGAGTCCGGCAATATGTGCCGGATTGAGACCGGCCATCCTGCGGTCGACGTCCACCATTGGCGGGCAGAAGAGAATGGACCAGTAATAAATAGAAGAAAGAGGGATTTTTGAGGAAAGGTTTTGATATTTGAAGTTAATGGAAGAAGGGAAGAACTTAGAAGGTAAAGGAAGGTGAGGTACTTATAGAGGTAGAGGCTGAGAGCCGAGAGGTGCGCTATGGAGTGGACCCCACCCTTAGATTTTAAGTGAGTGGTTTCTTTTTTTTTTTTTCTTTTTTTTTGACAAATTCTTTTTTACTAATTGCACGGCTTGTTAATAGGGTTGGAACTTGGATTGCTGCGACTTGCGATTATGACTAATATGAATTTTTTATATTCCTAAAGTCCACCGCAGTAATTTCACTTCTTTCCCACCGCACACCGTGCAATTTTCTTTTTCCTTTTTCTTGAAAGACGTGCATAATGATATTTTTTTTCCTTTTATTTGCAATTAACTTATTTCATGTATTTTACTTCTTCCTTTTTGACTGATACGAGTATACCTTTTTTTAAATTTAAAAAACAAATTAAAAAAAAAAAAAAAAACAGATCCGAACCATAATGATCTGTCTCAGTGATAAAACATCCGCTAGAAATCACTATTTTCAAATTAAAGAATTTTCAGAAAAAGATATTAAAGCTACTAAAATACGAGAAATTTCAAAATATCAATTAATTAGAAGTATGTATTTCAGTGAAAAGGTCAGAAGTTTGATTTTTTATTTTTATATGTCACTGAACTTATAACTTATAAGATAAAACAAATCATATTTTTAAATTAGCATATTGGTTTTTTTTAACTCTTTTTTTTGTATAATTGATGTCATTTTATTTTTTTAGAGAAAAGTTGGAGTTTTTTCTCTCTTTCATGTGCCCAATCACATGTGCTCTTGAAAGATAGTTTTATTTATTTTCCTAAAATCAATATTATTCTCATACGAAAAAAATTGATAGTATGGCATTTCATTAAAAAAAAAAAAAAAAAAAGGTGATATAGCACAAACTAAAAAGAACAAAAACGTGTGATATGCACGTGAAGTCGTCCTATAAACAAAGGCGGAATTATGTCATTTTCACACATAACTACAACAAGATATGTTTATTTGGTTATTGGATATTGAAAATTACCCTTTGCAGGAAAAAAAAAAAATGGAAATTACTTTATAAAATAATTATAGATACAGAACGAAAACTTCATGAGTAATAAATTTTACTTAATGCCTTCTTAAGAATAGTTTACTGACCTGGTCTAAAAAATAAATTACTGCAAGAAAAAATTAATAGGGCAGACAACACATCAAATTCTTCTATTTTTAATTTTTAAAAATATATCTAATTAACATATAGCTGGGATAAAATGTATTATAAAAAAGTTTATTTACTGATTTTTAATTGAAACTAAGTTTGTATTTATTGACTTTGTTTTCCTTTAAAAAAGATTGGTACAATTTTAAAATAATTTCAAAGTTTCTAAAATAATTTACGTTATTTACAAGTTTAATCTTCAAGCTTTTATATTTGTGTAAAATAAAAATCTTTCATAGATCATTAACCTATTCAACATTTTCTAAAATTAGATACATGTATTAGACACAAATTGAAAGTTTAGAGTTTTATGTTATTTAAAAAATTACATGGGTGGAATATTTACCTATTAAATTTTAGGATGATAATTGATGTTTTATCCATTGAAGTTTAGCTCAAATTGGCGTAGGTCAAATTTACTAGACCCAAAAATTGAAAATTTATAAATCTATCAAATACTTTTTAAAGTTGTGAAATGAAAACTATTAGACATTTTGTTTTAAAAGTTAGGGATCTAACATATAAGCCTAAATGTTTCAAGACTAAACTTGTAATTTAACCCATCTTTTACGATTTCGCTTGAATAAATGATCCAAAGTATCTTTGTCATTAAATCACACAAAAACAAACTTTTTGTATAAAAAAATATTACTATAAAATGATAATTCCTATATAGTTTGAGAATTAATGTGTTTTGTAATATAAAAAAGTAACTAATCAAAATTAAGTTAAATCGATTAGCTAATTTCAAAATGAAGAAATTACTAACTAAATTTTTAAAAGGGTGCATGAAATTAATTAATTAACTCAAATATTAAAAATCACTAACAAAAAAAATTATGTAATCAGCTATGTATTTTTAAAACTAAGATTTATATTCTCGATCCTCATGACAAATAACAAATGAACAAATCCATTGTTTTGACTTTTGAGAATTTTCTCTCTTCTTTTTTTTTTTCTTTGGGAGATGTGCATGGACAAAAGCTAAAACATGTTGAATAACTTTATAATTTGAATTAAAATAAATTTGAGACACTTTAACTATTTTAAAAGTCACCTTTTAAATCAATTAAGGTCTAAAACCAAACTTGATTTGATAATACATTCATTCATTATAACTCGATCAACTATAGCATGATTCCGTTGACAACTTATCACCATCAATAGGTTTGAGCATAATTAACATAGGGATGTGGTGACTACAAAAGATTTGTTTTCTATCTTTTGAATTAGTTGCGATTTAGAGCAAAAACAAACAGCATCGCATATGAAAAGAAAGAAACAAATAAGTGTTGAATCAAAAAAGCTTTTAAGAAATAGACAAACAACTTGTAAAACTTACCAAGTGAATGAAAAACCACAAGTTATCATCTAGCTATATAGGATAATTTTTTTTTTTTAATCTTTAACCGTGTGTTTGATTATCATATATAGATGATTTTTAATAAATTTATTTTAATTATTAAGAATATAGCTTTCTAGTAGTCTAAATTAATAGGTTACTTTTAACCTAATTTCATTGCAAAATATTCTTCTTCCACAATTGCAAGTTGCACTAGGAATTTGAACTTTGAAGTGGGGGAAGGGGAGAAATGGAGCAATAACTTTACAATAGTTCCAAACTTAGGGTAGCCTATGAAAAGAAGGCAGGATTGAAATAGATTTGTAGGGGCTATGGACCAAATGTGTAATAAATACAAAGGTCACCAAACATTTTTTGAAGCTACAAAAGTCTAATGGAAAGGTCACCATTGTTTAGCTAAAGTGGAACCACATGTCCACTCTAAAACCCATGCTTTGGACTATGGTACTCTCACGTCTTTGTCCAATATGTTTTTCTAGCCTACAAGATGGGATTTGGGTCCATTTTTTTTTCCACTCCAAAATAACAATTGTTATCGTCGTTATTAATTGAAATGTAATATGTGGTTCATCATCACGCGTTTCTTCAAATTAAAAAACTTCTTATTTAATTGAATCTAAAAGACAATGATGAGACGATAAATTGAACATAATATAAATTTTCACATTTTCTATTAATCCATACTTCATATGTTAAAAGTAAATTCCCTACAATCTTATAATTGATTACAGGTAAGATGAGAATAATTAACCGTAATAAAAGTGAGTGGTCTAAAAGAAATTAATAATTAAGTTATAGTGGGATGAGATTTGATTATTGAAGTGAAGTATGAGGGAGAATAGGGAGACATGGATTCATTATGTTTTGGTGAATGATGGGAAGCAATGTCTAGTTTGTTTGTGATGCATCACTATCGTAGTAGTATTATATTTTTATGTTTACACTATTTTAAAACCAAAATTAATTTATAATGGACTCTACATAATTATAGAAAAGAAGCTGACGTAACAAACAATAAATATATTTAATATAGTACTAAAAAAAATTTCATAAAACCCAATGTGTTGGCCCTTGGGATGGTGTGTTATTATGATTAGTGCGCTTTCGCAATAAATTCAATTCAGTTTCCAAGTAAAGGAACCCCTTCGATCGCCACACGTTCTCACACTAGCTCTTGAGTTTGACAGATTGGCTTAGACTCACACAGTGAGTGAGTAGCACTTTGAATTTTAGAACCAAAATTAATTTTGTTATTACGAAGAACAGTCAACATTCATCATCTACTAAGTCCAGTGCGATTAGCCAATGGAAAAGGGAAGAAACCTAGCCACATAACACATTAGATTCTCCATTTTTTTTCTTCTTTTTCTTATTTAATATATACTTTTTAATTTAGTTGTGTGACTCAATTTCAACTTTAAAGTTTTAGATTCATCATATTGAACTTTGTATTTGATTTTTGGTTGAGATCGAGTGTTCTTGTGGCTTCGTTTGTTGATTTGTGCACTTTTGTGGTTAGAAACTATTTTGTTGGCCATGTTTCAAGTCATTATTAACTATTTTGGACTAATTTTTTAAGAGAATATTAATTTCATCATTTATTTCAATTTAGAGTACAGTTAGTTGGATGAAATTAAAACGTATTACTTTTCGTTTAATTAACACATTAAACTCAATACAAAATATAATCATGTTTGAATTGATTTAGTAATTAGTTCATAAGTGGGTCACAAATTATTGAGAACAATTATATTATTTGAGTTATTTAATAGACCTATTAAGTAATCTTTATTATGAGTCTATATAGACTCTTTATTTAAAAATAAAACAAATACCAACTCAGTAGACCGATAGGATTTTGAAAAATTATAGCACCAATAACATTTAATTCAATTTATGGTCATCCAATATAGATTCTATTTCTTTAATCATCAAATAGAGAGAGTTACTCAATGTTGCAAAGTTGAAAAAGATCAAAATTTCATTTAATTGTTATATTCTTGTAAGTTTGATATTCTCCTTTTTTTTTAGCCATCGTGTAAGTTTGAATATTGATAAAGTTCAATTCTTCTAAGTAGACTTTAGTTTTCTTACCTGCAATATTCATAATTAATTTTCAACGTCTAATAATTTTTTATAACAAAAAAAAAATGTAGCTTTTTTTTTTGGTTAAATTCTTGTCTCAGACGACAAGTAGATAAATCAGCAATCAAGTTTTGTGTTGGTTACTATAGGTAAGTTATTTTCATTTGCATCGCTTTCATGCAAGGTTATGAAAGAGATGGATTGTGTTTGTCCACTAAAGAAAATCCCCTTTCACCTTCTCCACTGAAAATTCTCGTCCACAAAGCTCCATTTTTTCAGCGTCTTCTGTGTTCCAATAGTGCTTCCGAAAGAAGTTGTTTGCCTTGACCACGACCGCATTGACACAAGGCTCAACAGAAGACTTCTATTTTTCATACAATTTTCACTCAAATATCTTTTCTCAATATGTTTTTTTCTTTTCAATAATTAAATTACAATTTTATCGCCAAATAGAACATAATTCAATTGACATGTTAAATGTGTTAACGATTACAAGATTTGTTGTTCGAATTCTTCAAGTCCTAATATACTCTAAAAAAATTATAATCTTATCTTATTTTTAATTTCATTTTTAATAGGATCTCTATGGTCATGTCATTTATTTACAACTATTTTTAATATCACAATTCAATTATGGGAATAAAAAATTGAAGCTTGAGTCTTCAAACAAAGTTACTAATTATTTCTTTACAAGTTACAATACATTTAGGTTAACTAATAAAATTTGATAATTATGATCCATTAAACATAAAGTTTAATGTGTTGGAAGAGACTCAAACAGATATCTCCCATGTGCATCACTAAATCACTTATTTCACAATAATTTAATTGCTAGGCTCCATGGTATCATGTATGAAATGAATACTTAAACAACTTTGATCTTGCTTAAGACTTTAATTGAAATATAATAAATATAATTAACAAGTCTAGAGGCTAGAGGTATAATAATACATAACTTGAAATAATCATAATGAAGAAGAAGAGAGAGAGAGACCCACTCTTTCTGATCAAGATTTGTTATAAGAAAAGTAACTTCAATCAGATTAACGATGTTGACAACTGGACATTAATAATTAAATTGATTTAACTTTTTTTTTTAAATATTATTTTCAACGGTATTAAGGAAAGATCAATAAAAAATAGAAAAGTGAAGTTGGGTCACTCGTGTGCGGTGATTACTTTTACCAAAGCCAATCATCAAATGTTATGCGCACGCACAGTTAAAAGCTTTAAATTAATCTATGAAGCTGATACCAACCAGAGATAGGGATTGAGTACGCATCTCTTCATGCGTGTTATTAAAGAAGATGAAAAAAAAAAAAAAAAGAGGGTTAAAGTTTATTTTTTTTAAAGAGTGCACTTTGCTTTACACACAGCCTGCTTCAAGTTCAAGGCATGTAAAACCCAAAACAAAAGTTTAAAGGTTGCTTGCTCGCTTACATAATTATGCTTTTTCTTTTTTCTTTTTTTTTTCTTTTAATTTTTTTTTAAAAACATTGCAATCCCTTTCACGCGTAGGCTCGAAAATTAATTACACCACTGGTGCTTTTTACTTTGATGCAATATTAAGTTACCTCTAAACTCAAAATTTATGTGGATGGATAATATATGATATGATTGTGTTGTTGAGGATCCCACATTTGAAAAATGGAAAAAAACCTCACAATGTATAAGATATATGAGTTACTCCTCTCATTACCAATTGGTTTTGAGATGAAACCCCACATAATCTAATATGTTATCAAAACCCATTAAACCCAAACGGATGTTCGGTCTAAAAAATTGAAAATACGCCATCTTGAGGAGACATGTTGAGAATCTCAGATTAGAAAAGTTGAGAAAACTCACAATATATAAGATATATGGGCTAGTGCTCTCATTACCAATTGGTTTTGAGATTGAACCTCATATAGTCTATTTTAAGTGTTATTTTTTATGATTTTATTTTTTATTTCACCTAAAAGGTTTCATACTAATAGAGATGGTTGTTCTCACTATATATTCATGGTATTGATTTTTTCTTTGTCTAACTAGATAGAGATTGTGAGGTTTCTTTATCTTTATCTTCAGCATGCCCTCTTAAGATAATGTCTTTTTGGATTCATCATTATTCTTAGATTAGATCTCAATTTTTGAATCGAATACCCATTTGAACTTCATGATATCATATTAGATTAATATATGGTTTCATCTTGAGAGAAGGAATCTATGTATTTTATAAAATTTGTGAGGTTTTTTCATTTTTTCGATATGGGATCTTCAACAAAACAAAATTATATATCTATCTTATTTTTTATGAAGATTTAATCATATGAAAAATGTTAAATTGTTAAGAGTGGAACTAAAGTCCTACGTTAATTAGATAAGAAAAAAATCTAAATAATACTATCTCTATTAATACGAGACCTACGAGACCCTTTTGGATGAAACTAAAAATAAGGTCAACAAAATTTATGCCCAATTTCATATCAATATAGAGACGGAGTCCCCCACTCTCCCTTTTCATTCGCCCCAATAACACTTGGATTTCCCCCCATTTCCCTTGGCTCTGACATCAACAAAATGACTGTCTTTGCCCTCCTAATTTGAATCCCAAAATAATGTTTAATTTTTATATTAAAAAAATATACACGTCGTGTCATGGAACAAAAAAGTTAATTAGTTCTATCAATGGTCTTATCAATTTTCAAAAGTCCCATATTTGAACAGTTTTAGAAGCAACAACTTTTTGTATTAAATTATCATCACATATTTATAAACCTTCGAAAACGTCTTCTTGTTGTTGGCTTACCAAACCATTATTTTAATCACCCACTTTTATCTCTTTTCAATTCTTCACCATACGGTTTTTTAAAAGAGTATTAAACAGAATTCATAGGTCAAAATTTGAGGAGGAACAAGAATAATGTATCTCTTATAAGGAACCCATTTTTTGTTTTGATATTTGTAAGTATCTACACTAGTTTAGTTGTACCTCAACTAATCATATTCTATACTAGTTACAACATTTTCTTAAGATTTTAATACTTGAAAGTAGGTGACAAATAATAGAGTTTGGTCTCATCATGGTCTAAATTCTCTTTAATTTATTAACAATGCTTCAATTTCACCAGCCAACCCACAATTAATAATTCCACAAACCCATTTTCATAGAGTATAAGGATACAATTAATGGTTGATATATATAGCTAGAGAAGTTAGTTTTTAGGGACAGGCATGACTGTGGGATGGGTATGTGTTATTGAAAAATGTTAAGAAAATTACTCCAACAAGAAGGGGAAAAATGAAAGGGAGATGGATCAAATTAAAGGAAGAACATTCCATGCAGAAGATAGTTTCAAAAATTCAAAGGGAAACTGACAGCAAAAGTACCAATTCAAAAAAGCCTAATGGTTTGGCTGTCAAAACGATGCTGTTTAAGCGTACCATCATCATCAATACCACCACGTCCCATCTGCCTTCCTCTTTCTCTTTACTTATCATTTTTTTTTTCTCTCTTTACAGTTACAAACTTACCTTGCCCTTCCCCAAGTACAAAACTACAAATTTAGTTTTGACCAAGCTACATTGAAATAACTGTTTACTTATTTTACAAATACATAAAGTTATTCATTAAAAAAAAACAAAAATTAATTGGAATAATAATGTATTTTTGTGGTACATCCTATATACTATACTATCATTTGGAGATTTCATATCTTGCAAAGTATAATTCTCTTAAAGCGCCCATTCAAACATTTATTTGGGTTTCAAGTATAGTATGATTGTTTGACTGAGTTTCTTTTATTTTAAACTTCAATGGAATCCAAGTAATGAAGCACTACAATATTTTGTATATTATACACACATATCCAAGGAAAAGCATGGTAATTTGTACGTGGATTTTCTTATTTGCAAATTGAGTAAAATGTTGAAACTATCTGGGGGAGAGAGAGAGAAAAAAGAAAAGTTGGGATAAAAGCTCTCAAAAAGCTGATTCTCTGTTGGCCACTCAAGTCATGTATCTTGCAGAAATAATCTGAAACATACATCATAATTTAACCTAAAGAGAATCTTTTTAAAAAAAATATTTCTTTTGAAGGTTTATGGGAATCTAATAGAAAATGAAACCATACAAAATTAAAGCTTTTGTGTATTGGTGGCATCATCACTTGACTTGCTGCAGAAACAAATAATAATAATATATATATATCATGTGTTGTAACATATAAATAAAAAGCATTTTCGTGCATATCAATCATATGCAAAAAGGAATTCATGAAATTTGAGTCTAATTTCATTGAATGAAAGAAAGAGCATTATTATATAATAGAGGAGATAGTGTAATAAGGGGAGAGTCGGCACAATTATCAAATGACAGCCAAAATCGCAATGTGATCTTATCTATATACCCATTTATCTAAGGTTTGCTTAATGGGAAATTAAGATTGTGGGCATCTAATTTTGTGTATAGATAAAGAAAGAATAGTGCCCTATTATATTATACAATTCAATATTGCTAAAAAACTATGTCTTTGACTTTGGTTTAATGGTTGTTTGTGCCAATAACGTCTCTTCCTTCTTCAAGTTTTTGATTTGATGTTGCGATGTATAATGCTCTTTTATCGTAACGCTCACAATTCTCAACACATCTATATGGATTTCGATTTCTATGTGTTTATTTTAGGCTATATATTATTTTGCAAGATAAAATGTAGTCATATATTTTGAGAAAATTATGCACGGGACCAGTTTTAAGGATTTGACTTTAATTTTAAGGTCCACTTGCAGTCCTACCTTAGGAGGTTTGACTCAAGAAGTTGGAGTTAAGAAATCTATATTTGGAGTGCATAATTGTTTAGTCTGAAATTTTGAAATCTGTATTTAAACTAAAGAGATGTGAATTCCGTATTTGGGGTAAGAAGTTGCAAGAGTAAAAATTTTTGTATCTGACCTGATTTTAGCTATTTTTTGTACCGTTTTTTCTATTGTTTCTCAAATTTTCATTATTATGAAATTGTTCCCATAAATTCTAAGTTTTTTTTTTTCTCTATTAGTTTATTTATATTTTAAAATTTTACTTAAAGAAAAACAAAAAAATTGAAAAAAAATATCTCACATTCTTATTTTAATATCACATTAATTATTGATTTGTCTTGGATTAATTTTTAAATAAAATAAAATTTTACAATACTTTTTAAAATATTACATGTAGTTAAGAATGATTTCAATCTATTACTTAACTGGTATTCAATGTAATAGATTTATTTTTCAAGATTAATAAAATATTTACATCAATTTAAGAATTTTAATTTAAGATTTATTTTTTAATTTTAGTAAAATATATAATTTTAATATTTTATATTTCTAACAAGTCAATATAATTGATTATCTAACTTTAGTATCTAACGCCATAACCATTAGGTTTTTTATTTTTGATTTACTTTGTACCTATATTTTCAAAACTAAGCAATTTTTAAAAACTAAAAAAAAATTGTTTTTTTTTAAATTGTTTTTGAAATTTAGCTAGGAAATTAAATGGTACCGAAAGATAGAAATCATTGTAGAGAAGATAAAGAGAAATTATGGAAAAACAAGCATAATTTTCAAAAACCAAAAATTTAAAACAAAATGGTTATCAAATGACGCATAATTAATCTAATTTACTTTAAGAATTTCAATCCAAGACAAGTAGTGAATGCATAAGAAGGGTCAGCTTCATTGTTTCAACACAAAAGTAATACACAAAAGTAATACACGTGTTTATGACAAAAATTACCCCACATCATTTTTTCAATCTCTCTCACATTAATTATTCATTTTCTTTTGATAATTTTTAAATTAAAAAAAAAAGTGATTGAGAAAGATTTCAAATTTAAAAGAATTCAAATGAGTTTAAGGATTTTATGTCTTTATTCTCTCAATTCTAATCCTAAATTTGACATTTTGAATTATATTATTTTATGAAAAATTTACTTTTTTTTTAAATACTTGTTTTCATCAATTTTAAAATTTTAATTTTAAATTTATTTTTCTTTTAATAAAATAATTTTTCTTTTGTATAATTTAAGATTTTATTTTTCTAACTAATTAGTAGAATGAATTTTTTGATTAATTTGAGATAATATATTATTTAAAGTTTTAAATAATTAAGTAAAAAATAAAATATCAAGTATTTATGTTATTTTAAAATAACTAAGTTTAAAATGAATATATATATATATATTTTTAACACTACTCAAAATGAATATCATATATACTTTTGTTCAA
Source organism: Trichosanthes cucumerina (assembly GCA_036507285.1). NCBI lineage: Eukaryota > Viridiplantae > Streptophyta > Magnoliopsida > Cucurbitales > Cucurbitaceae > Trichosanthes > Trichosanthes cucumerina. The sequence goes on along the minus strand of CM071837.1, from coordinate 71,664,218 downwards.
ACTACTATGGGAGCGTTTGGATGGGAGAGTTGGGGGAGTGGAGTTGAGAGGAGTTATTAACTCCTTCTTGTAGGCCCCACAACTTTATTAACTCTTTCTTCAACTCTTTTTATGGGTCCCATAGATTTTTAACTCATTTTTGTGGGCCCCACAGACTTCTTTACTTATTGTATAATTTTATTTTAGGAAGTTTGGTATACTAAAGTATATCTGTAGTATATTAATCATCGATTTATTCTAACAATATGTGAGTTGGCAACAAAATGTGTATGCTACTATTGATATAACAATGATCGAGTTATAGCAAAATACTTAGATTACTTATGTTTCTTTGAAGTACAAGTACATCAACAATACATCAATGATAAGTATATCAGTTAATATACTACGGATATACTTTATATACCTATTGTCAAATACATCAATGATATACTTTATTTAGGTATATATGTGAAATGAAAATTCTAACATTCACTATATCAACAATATATCAAAAATAACTAATACGAAGTATATCATAAGTATAATAGTAATTTATGCTTGATATATCAACAATACCTAATATCGAGTATATCAATAATATACTAATTGATATACTTTTTTAGTTATATCAATGAAATGAAATTCTATTTTTAGGATATCAACAATATATCAAAAATAGTTGATACGAAGTATATAAAGAGTATAATAATGATTTATATTTGATCTATCAGATGCATCTAATATGAAGTATATCAATGAATGATATACCCAACAAATAGGAAATCATTGTATATTGATATATTTATATGAAGTTTGTTTTTAATAAAAATATTTATATGAAGTTAATTATGAGTATATCACTAACTCGCATATGATATATACATAATGTATAGTATATTACTTGTGCACTATTGATATACTTTATTTCCTACCTGCGTTGTTTAATATGAAGTTTGTCAGTAGTTTATCAGTGATATACTACTGATAGACAAACAATATACCTAACATAGAGTATATCATTAATATACTACTAAAAATGAAGTTGATCAATAGTATATTAGACTATCAAATCACTAGTATATTACTAATAGTGTTGATATACTCAATGTTAGATATATTAGTGAAATGAACGTATCTAAATGAGACATATCAATGAAATACCAAATATACAAAAATCGATGATATGCTACGAATATATAGATATATATATATATATAGTATACATTTAATTGTTTTAGATATATATTAATGGACTGATATATAAATATAAAATATATCATATTACTGTATTGCTGATATACAATTAGGATATTAAAAAAAATGAAAATTAGATTATAAAAAAATTTGCTATATTTTCATTATCTCCATCTTGGATGATGGATCTAAAAAAGAAGCTCCTAAAAATTAGAATCTAAAGAACATTGAACACAGAAAAAAAAATGAAGACGAAGTTGGACAAATCTGTTCAAAAATTGGCAATCTCCCAATCTTTCCGTGAAAGGAACTGAACCGACCGACCCATGGCGTTTGGGTTTAGGGTTTCTTCAATTTAGGAACGAACTTCGACTCTCAGCATCGTTCCCACTCTCTGTCTCTCGCATTTGTCGTCTCACTCACACTAAGCCGCCGTTGCCGTCGACTACAGCCACCATCGCCATCGACACATTCCGGCGTCGCTCCCTATTGGAAATTTCGCTGTCGCCGTCGACTCTCAGCATCTTCTGGGTCTCTCTGCTCATTTGTGTAGTAGGTAATAATCTATTAATGACTTACGTTTGCTTTAAACTAATAATCTCGTCTCACGTATGTTGTTGCTGTTATGAACTGGGGTTATTGTTGTTTTTGCTGTTATAGTAGAACTGGGTTTGCTGTTGTTGCTGTCATTTTGAACGGATTATTGTTGGCTGGCTTGATTCATCGTCTTCACATACTTTGATTTTAACTGGATTTCTTTTTGCTATTATGTCATTTCCTATTTCTTTCTATTTCTTTTCCTTTAGAAGATTCATCTTTGTATTTCTGTTATTTTGTTTCCTATTTCTTTCTTCAATTCAGATGGTTGGTTTGAATTCGTCAAATTGAGAACAATCAGAGACCCCACTGACTGAATTTTGTATTTCTCTGGGTTTCAATCAGAAACCATCACTTTTCCCAAGACTTAAAGCAAAACACAAATCAAAGAGACTATATGCATAAAAAAGAGTAGAAAGTAAGTAAATTGATCACAACTTTCAGTACAATCCGCGCCAGACTGGGAGGTCCGAGTGAGTAAATGACTTTTGTCCATCGAAATGATAATTAGATTGGATTATAACTTTTGATCCCCTTCCACCTCCAAATGTTATTGTGGCAAGTTCATTCTAATTCTTCATTACTATGTTTAGTATCTGTTAAGTTTATGTAAGAGCAGGATTTTCTGTGATGTATGAGTAAAAATGGACATAGATTTTGTTTTTTCTTTTTAGTTTAACCATTCCTTGAGATTATTTGATGAGTGTGAAATTGCAGTAATATATTTTATCTGTGGTCTTATAAATAGTTTTTTGAGAATTCATAATGGATTCCTTGGTCAAATTGAATATCAAGGAGTCGACTTGCCACACTCTGCATCCTATTCTCAAGGACTAGAGAAACACATCATCGGGACATAAGTCAGTCAATAATATTGACTCAATATGACCAAAATAAAATTGCTCAAATTGACGATTAAAATCAAGGGCGTTGATTGCTTAGGTTGTTGAGCTTTTTTGTTATTGGCTTTCATCCTCAACCATCATAATCTGAACTCCCTAAACCTCAGGATGCAGAATAATAAAAGCTTAACTCCAACCAAAACTGGAGAGAGATAACTACAAGATTGTCCAGAAGTTTAAATTGCTTCAATCCCTCGATTGCCAAGAAGTCTAAGTTGCTTCATTAAGATTGAAGTCTTCAATAGATGGCAATCTAAGTTGCTTCATTAAGATCAAAGTATTCAATAGAGGGAAATAGTAAATGGAAATATTCAAGCTGTTTTCCAAAGAGTAGATGGAAATACTTCTCTTCATGAGATTTGCTTGGATTGATTTACCTCAAATTGTTTTGGAGGTTTAACTTTTTTAATTAATTCACAAGATGACTTCGCCTTTACAAATGAGACTTTCAAACAAAGTCATTATAGTCATCCTCTCTTTCCCCTTTTCTTTTTTTGTTGGTGCAGCATCAAGGGAGAAGAGAGCTGATGGTGGAAGTATGGTGGTCGCTATTGGGAGCAGCTATTCCAGCAGTAGTTGCAGGGCAAGCATACATAATGAGAAGAAGGCATTCTGAGGAACAAAAAATAAAGACTGCCAGGGGAAGGGAGAAGAATCCAGATGACATTTTTGTCTGTGAGAGGGTCTGCACATCAAAGAGAATGTTGAAAAAGGTAGGCTCTTTCTCGAAAGACCCGATTCCCGATACTTGTGTGACTGTCTGTGGAGTATCTGAACTTGATGCCTGCACGGATGCCTGTGCTCGCACTGTTTGTGTGAACCAACATCAAGTACCAAACTGGAATGACATTTGTCTTAGGAAGTGTCAGAGTGAATGTCTTAAGCTTTCTGCTTCACATTCATCTTAGTGAAATGATATGATGTGTAAATGATGCAGTTTTTCCATGCGTACCATGTATTGCATTCTGGGTTTTGCACATTGGCCAGGAATTTTTGGCTTTCTGGTGATGATGTGAAATGTTTTTTTTTTCCCTCAATTTACTCAAGTTCTTCTTGTTAGATATCGTTGTTTTAAGATTCCAAATTGCTTCGTAAATATTTTTTCCATTTTCACAGTTGATATGAGAGAAGAACTACAAAGATACTTTGAATTGTATCTAGTGGACATGCAGGATTTGTAATTCATATCCATCGGTTATTAGACGAATAGTGGGGCCTCATCTGAATAATTTGATAGAACTTGAAATATATTGAATGTTTAAAAAAAAAAATCTAAGATAAATCAAGTGTTATTTGGACCATTCCTCTCTTGAGATTACTCAAGTCCTAATTTACTGAACAATTGTCTAACCAAGGAGACTGTTATAGAAAATTTGTTTATTTGAATCTAGCCCATTGTGTAGCCTACGCCCCCATTGACTTTCGGATTCTTCTTCCTTCATGTGATTAAGGTTGTTTCTAATTCTCTTTTGTTGAATAAATGTTACTACCATGACCACCCTTTCATGAAGCTTGTGTCGATGCCTCCACTAGATCTTCATCACTGCCCCCAACCTTAGATATGCTCTCACTTATGTCCTCCATCAACCATTTTTTATTTTTTCTTGTTTTCTTTAGCCTTCTTTCGAACTTTGTGGCCCTTGATGGCTTGCCCCTCCACGTCTTCCTCTCTTAAACAAACTGATGATGATCAACGATCTCTTTTTCTACTTTGAAAATCTAGCCTTCGCCATGTTTGATCTCTTTCTCACCCATTCATGCACGACCTTCGAATTTCGACAAATTACTTGTGGATCTCCTCGTCCCAACCTTGGACAACTCTGATCCTTTTCTACTATTTTGACATGCATGTTTATCGGTTTGTTGTACATCTGATCTCTTGTGCTTCAATACGACCTCATTTTGTCTCAATCGACTCTTATTCTTTGTGTAATCTTTTCTTCTACAGTTTCTCATTCTCTTGACTATTCTTCATTCTTTTCGGGGATCTCGCCCTCTTGATCAGTAATCTTCTTAATATCCTTGATTTCTTCCGTTGATCCATTTCTTTTCGTAAAATTTTCAATATCTCTTCATATAAATTTGCACATGACTCTCCTAATTCCATAGCAATATCCAAACAACTCTATACTGATTGATAGAATTTGGAATATATTACAATGTCAATGATAAAAGAACTACAAGATAAACTAAAGGCCCACTTTTATTATGCAATCCGGATCCTCACCTTTTATGTTTTCTTGATTCACCAATTCGATGAATATGTGTTTATGATGATGTGTTTTTTAAACTGCTTTGGATTCGGGATCCAAATAGTAGAAATTAAAAACAACATTTTTATGTTTTCATTGTATCCAGATTCTCAATTTAAAATTTTAAAATGCAAATTATATTAAACAAAAGATAAAAATAATAAATACAATATTTCATGTTATGAATTCAATTTACTTTTGTTAAATTAAAATATGTAGAATATAATATATTATAAATTATAGAATATTATATTATAAAAAGATAATTCTATAAAATTTGCAAAATCATTTCCTAAATTAATTAATAATGACTTATATTCAATATAATAATTAGTTTTGCATCTACAACTAATTTCATGATCTATAAATATGTTATAGAGCACAGTTTAAACAACTGCTTTAGCATGAAATCAAATTTCTAAATCTGCTACATAAACACATATCCGAAAACATGAAATACAACTCTGCTTTCATTGAATCCCTTGTTTTCAAATTACTTTTCAAATCATATGCCAAATAGCTTCCAAGTGTTTCGAGGTACTTTGACCCTCCCTCTATAGGAAACACTGAAGCCTAATTTTCTCCTTCCCACCACCCCTATTTATAACTAAATACTTGAACAAACTCCCTATCTAATCACAAATATACCCTTATAATATCCCTAATTTTCTTATCATACTATTCCTATTATTTGAAGATCTGAAAACTTCAAGATTTGAGATTTTGAGGATCAAAAGGCTTCGAAGACCAAAATCTCTTTTGCAGACCCAAAGACTTTAGAGACAAGTTAAAGATTCAACCTCAAGCGAAACATACACCCGAGAAAAGGAATTAGAGGATTATACACTAGGGAGTGTACTACAATTGCATACAAATCAATACAAATTCAAGTTCACTTACACAAATTGAATTTCTTCGAAAATATTGTGCGAATAATCTTTAAAAAAAAAAAAAAAATCTATGTTTTAAAAATGTAGAATTAAGATAAAACTTTTACAACTATCCCATTTCATGTTATACAGTCATTTATGATATTGTCCACTTTAGACATAAGTTTTCATGGCTTTACTTCAATTTCACCCAAAAGGCCTTGTACCATTAGAAATAATTGTCTTCACTTGTATACCCATGATATTTTCCTTATCTAGCCAATGAGAGACTTTGTTCGTATTTACGACAATTCTCCCCTTCGAATAAAGAACCACTAAGCCTCCTCTCAAATAGTTTTCTATTGGTGTTTTACTCTTGAGCATGACACTTTTAACTAGGCCACAACCCCTCAGCGGAGCACACTGCTTGTCTGATAAGCTCAACTGCGAATTTGCTATGACTAATCATGACTATGTCATCGAGGCTCACAACACTTCTTTATTTGACACTCGAGGTTTTTAGCGACAAGGCTAAGTCAAGGGCATGACTTTGATACCACTTGTCAGGACAACGTAACCCCTACATATCTTTACTGTCCACTTTGGACATAAGCTTTCATGATTTTGTTTTTTATTTAACCCAAAAGGCCTCATACAATTATAGATGATTGTCCTCATTTAACTCATGATCTTCCCTTTATATGTGAAATGTTGGTTGCATTCCCAACATAAGAATTACACAATTTATACCATGTTCATTAATTAATTAATAACCGTTTCAATTAAATATTTAGTTGGCAACTATATCTATTTTAATTGTTTGTAGATATATTACCAAATACATTTTGAACCACCTTTTGAATTGAAATCTAATTTTCAAATCCGCTACGAAAACATATTCGAAAAATCTGCAAACATGAAACGAACTTTCTTGTCCCATGAAGTCCGATGAGATTTCTTCAAAATAGCAAATGGTTTGCTGAATGAAATTCCCAAAAGAGGGCCTCTCGGAAGCCTTAATGGATTCCTCTGCAAAACTTGAAGCAGAGTTTTTGCAGTGCAGATTTCCATGGCCTTTTCCATTCAAACACTGTAAGCCCTTTACAGTAGTGTCGTGTAAATGTTGTTAAAATACTGATATAAGATTAAATTTATCATTATTTATCCGTTTAAGTTTTTAGGTTAGTTGGTAATTGAACATAGTATTAGATTATTGTGTTTAAATCGTTGTAATTCATTTCTTTCCTGATTTATATTTTCTTTCTTTAGAAAAAGTAGCAAACTGTATCTCTGCATACCAAATTTAGGGGAAAAAAAAATCAACTTGTGGTTTTATAGCTATCCCAATAATATTTTTCGTCCTACAAAGGAATTTTTATGGATGGGGAAGAATAGATTGGCCAATTTCAAATGTAAATTGACCGAAATGGCCTTAAATTGCGTTGCTTATGTTTAACTTATAACTTCCGTCAGTCATGGCGGCTTCAAATGGGCCAATTGTCAAATGGTAACGAAAATAAACCCCCTCTTTCTGATTCATATTTAATTTCTTTTCCCATTGACACAACAAATTTGTTGCTATTATTAAATTACATTAGATAGTAATTTTATTAATACAAGTATTTTATGGATAGTAATTTTATTAACACAAGTAATTTTATGGAAATTATATTAGAAAGTAATTTTATTAAGCTTCTCAGTGTGTTGCGAACTTTCCCTATATTTTCCTACAATTTTGTGAGCCAGCCTTACACATCTTGCAATTTGGGCCTAGGATTCCAAACATTTCACACATCTATGAGGTCGTTCGGCCCCCTGTTTTAGATTTGGATGGTTTTGGATTCCAAATCCAAAACCATGTTTGGCCCAATGTGTTCAAAACTCTTGGTTTTGAAACACAACCTCATAAGTTATAATAGTGCAATCTCATGGGTTTGTTTCATGTTTTCTTATTTTATTTGTCATCTTTCATTTTCGACAATTACTTCAACAACAATTTCGGTCACAACTACAACAACTACACCGGTGACCCGACTACAACTAATGGCTACCTCTGGCAACAACTCCGGTGACTCGATCACTGCTGACAATTACCTCCAACGACAACTCCGACGATCACCTCAATGACCCTGCTACTGCTGACGACTACCTCCGACGGCAATTTCGACGACTACACTGGCGACCCCCACCGCTGACGACTACCTCCGATGGCAACTCCGACGACCACACCTACGACCCCTGCCACCGCTGACGACTACCTCTAGCGACAACTCCGACGACCCCGACCACTGCTCACGACTACCTCCGACGACTACACTGGCAACCCCTGCCACCTCTGATGACTACCTCCGGCGACAACTTCGATGACCATACCGATGACCCTGAACACCGTTGACGACTATCTCCGACGGTAACTCTGACGCTGACGACCCCAACCACCACGAACTACTACCTCCGACGACCACACCGATGACCCCAACCACCCCCTGATGACTACCTTCACGATAACTCTAACAACTATATCGACGACCTAACCGTTACTAACGACTACTTTTGACAACCACTCAAGAGACTTGTATACGCCTACCCCAACAACTCAATCACTCGAGCAATCAACTACCCTAACGATCTAAGTTGTGCATAATCACCACTTTTCTTATTAGAGTTCCAAAATTAGGTTTTTGGATATTTTATGGAATAAAATTTTAAATTTTCTAATCATTTAAATAGACTTTCAATTTTTAAAAATTTAAAATAGAATTTCAATTTTGTATACTCTATAAAATATAGTTTCAAATCACCTAATTTATTAAATAGACTTCTAATTTTTTTAATTTTAAAGTAAAATTCTAAAAATTAGTTTTCAGAATACTATGTGACGTGAAATAGAGTTTTCAATTTCCTAAATTTTTAAATAAATTTCTATTTTTTTAATTTCTAAAATAGAGTTCCAAAAATACTTTTTTAAATATTTTTTGAAATAGAGCTTTAACTCTCTAATTTCTTAAATGGATTTTCAATTTTTTATTTCTAAAATAGAGTTCCAAAAATACTTTTTTAAATATTTTGTGAAAAAAGAGTTTTAAATTCTCTAATTTCTTACCTAAACTTCCAATTTCTTAATTTCTAAACTATAGTTTCAATTTTGTAACTCATTTATGTTATACAAGGGTTTCTACAATTGACAAAACATTCACTAAAAAATAAGAGAAAATAAAAGAACAAAACAACTAAAGAAAAAAAAACGCATAAACCCAGGATTCCGAACACTGCATCCAAAACACTATCCAAAACACTGTTTTCTTATTCCTAAGTTTCAGAACACTGCACTCCAAACACAATTTTCTGATTCCTAGGCTTCAGAACCGCCTAGAACAAATCCTTCAGAGTTTTGATTCCAAGACAGGGGACCAAACAATCCCTATATTTCTAACATATAATTTCATAAGTGCTTCAACGGAATATTTAATTCCTTTCAGGAGTACGGAATCATCCATTTCCTTAATCTTAGACTCAAACCAAATAAAGAACAAATTCATCACTTATTTATTTGTTATTAATAATAATGTTTTTTAAACCCTGTAAATGTAAACGGTCAAATCATTTTTTTTAAAAGAAAAGTTTATATGCTGGACTTTTGAGGCATTTGTCTTATAGTAAAAGACCAAGTACAGTTATAGAAATAAAAAAAAATTATATATGATCATTTATTACTGCATTATTTTCTCATAATATCTCCAAATAATAGAAACCACTTATTATTTTTAATAATAATTCAATTATACTCAACGAACAATTAACATAGACTATTAATATCACACATAAACTTAATTATTTATCTAATACTATACAAACACCTCTAAAACTGAAAAATACAAACAAGGAATTTCATGAAAATTTCTTTTTTTCAAAAAAATAATAATAAATAAACGCGCACACAAAAAAAAATAGGAGCTAATTAACAGAAAAATATCGATTACAAAACATTAACACTACTGAAGCAAACCCAAACAAAAAAGGTAAGCGTGTCATCAGCATTAATTGTTACCAAATTCCTCAAATCTGTTTGTTATTTATTGTGCAAAATTTTCGCAATGATTTATGCTAAAGTTTCATCGCATTGAAAGTTGAAAAAACTAATTTTTTTTTTCTTGGCAAACAAAGGGAATTCTAATATTCGTACTTTCTCGGAAAAAAAATGAGGAAGCAAACTTGGGAAAAAAGGCAGAACGGCGACAGGTCAGCATGACGAGGACGAAGACCAACCAAAGTTGAAGTCTTTCCCTTCTGGCCCACCACCCTCAACCCCCGACGCTCCCTATATTCCTCCACTCCCTTAAGAAATCTTCTCATTACCCATTTGCTCTCTCCGGCGAGGTCTCCGGACCCCCGGCGGTGCTTCCATGTCGGAATCCGCCGACCAACGCCGACCGCCACCGGCTCGGCCTTTCCCACTCTACAAGCAGCTTTCATGGTCGCCGGACGCCGATCGTGAGGAGGCCTGGCTCCGCCGCAAAACCCAAAGCAAGATGCGGCGGAGCAAGAGCGTGACCGACGACGATCTCGAAGAACTCAAAGCCTGCGTGGAGTTGGGTTTCGGATTCAACTCCCCGGAGGTGGACCCTCGACTTTGTGAAACTTTCCCGGCGTTGAGGTTTTACCACGCCGTCAATAAGCACTATAATCACTCTCTCTCGAACTCGTCGGCGTCTCTCTGTTCTTCCCCTGTTTCCGGCTCTGTTTCTCCTCCGTCTGCCCAGAGCAGCCCCGCCGCCATAATCAGCCACGGTATGTTACCTTTCTTTACGACCTCTTATTAGGAAATCGAATGGTGAAATGAAAATTGAAGGAATATTATTGTTTTGATTGTGTTTTTTTCTGATTGGATGCTGGGAAATTTGGAACTGGGGTTTCAGGGGAGAATCCGCAGACGGTGAAAGCAAGGCTGAAACAATGGGCGCAGGTGGTTGCTTGTTCAGTACGGCAGTATTGATTCTTGCTAATCAATTTCATCACCAAATTTGTATTATGTTTTTTTTTTCCAGTCAGACTTCCATTTTTGACTTGACTACAAAAATTCTAATCAATACATACACATTTAGATTTAATCCTCAAATAGTTGGAAGTTCTTTGTCTCTAGAATTCTCTGTTTCCGAAATTCTGTTGTGAAATTGACTCCAAAGTTTTATGTGTATATCTTATATTGAACGAATATATGGAATTGGAAGAATGTGGAGGCAACTGGCTCTATCTTTCATAGGCATATTATCTTATCTCTTGGAATTGCTGGCTTTTAAAATCAAGGGGGAAAGGATTATGAATCTCTAGTTGTGGATTAAGAATTTGAGGATGAGAAGTTTGAGGGTGGGCACTACACTACACACAATGATAATGATGAGTGAGTGAGTTGCATTTGTGTCGAAATTAAATCCTGTGTGAATATATATATATAATAATTGTAAATTTGTAACTAAACTAGTGTAAGCCAATGAGAGGTGATAAAATCAAAATGTAATTAATTTCAATAGGAACTCAAAGATCGAACCAGAAGTCTATAGTCTGTCTCTACCTATGCCTCTGTTTAGAACTCAAAGATGAATTGAATCCAATGGCTAGTGACCCATTTGTGGTTATTAATCACACGCCACACTCGTTTAGCTAAAAGAGCTTGGTTAAAGCCCTCGGTCACGCTTAAATTTCCATCCTTTCTCTCACTCTCAATTTTCATTTTTTAAAATTTTCCCCCCATTTATTCTCAAAGATATTTACAATCTTTTCTATCCTTTTTCCCTTTCTAAAAGTTTCCCTCATTATCTTTTCTCTACCCTACTCTCAATATTTTATCCTTCTTTCTCATTTGAAATTTTCTTTCTCATCAAAATGTTGGTTTTTTAAATTTTGATGTGTGATAATTTATTTTTTACTTTCAATTTTGTAACAATTTAGTCTCTACACTTTAATCTATAATAATTTAGTTCATATAACAATTTAGGGGTTGTTTGGCCTCTTGTCTTGGAATCAAAACCCTAGAAATCAAAACCTTAGGGTGTTTGTTCTGGAGATTCTAAAACTTGAGAATCAGAAATCTGTGTTTGGAGTGCAGTATTCTAAATAATAGAAATAAGAAAACAGTGTTTCGAGTGCATAGTTCTGAATCCTGTTTTTTTTTCCTTTTTCCTTTTATTGTTTTGTTCTCTTATTTGTTAGTGGATGTTTTGTCAATTGTAGAAACCTTCGTATAACATAAATGGGTTATAAAATTGAAACTCTATTTTAGAAATTAAGAAATTGGAAATTTATGTAAAACTCTATTTTACAAAGTATCTAAAAAAGTATTTTTGGAACTCTATTTTAGAAATTTAAAAAGAAAGTTCATTTAAAAAATTAGGGATTTAAAACTTTATTTCAAAAAATATTTAAAAAAGTATTTTTGGAACTCTATTTTAGAAATTAAAAAATAGAAGTTTATTTAAAAAATTAGAGAATTAAAAACTTTATTTCACATTACATAGTATTCTGAAAACTATTTTTTGGAATTCTACTTTAAAATTAAAAAAATTAGAAGTTTATTTAATAAATTAGCTAATTTGAAAATGTATTTTATAAACCATTCAAAAACTTATTTTTTGAATTATATTTTGGAAATTAAAAAATTAGAAGTTTATTTAAGTGATTAGAAAATTTAAAATTTTATTCCACAAAGTATCCAAAAACCTATTTTTTGAACTCTAATAAGAAAAGTAGTGATTGCGCAGAAGTTAAGTCGTTAGGGTAGTTAATTGTTTGAATGATCGAGTTGTTGGGATAGGCATATATAAGTCTCTTGATTGGTTGTCGAAAGTAGTCGTTAGTAGTGGTTAGGTCGTCGATATAGTCATTAGAGTTGTCGTCGAAGGTAGTCATCACGATGATTGGAGTCGCTTGTGTGGTCATCGGAGGTAATCGTCAGCATTGGTAGGGGTCGTCGGTGTGGTCGTCGGAGGTAGTCGACAGTAGTGGTTGGGGTCATCAGTATGGTTGTCGGAGTTGTCGCCGGAGGTAGTCGTCAGCGAGGGCAGGGGTTGCCAGTGTGGTCGTCGGAGTTGCCATCGGAGGTAGTCGTTAGCCGTAATTGGGGTCGCCAGTGTGATCATCGGAGTTGTCGTTGGAGGTAGTCGTCAGCGGTGGTTGGGGTCGTTGGTGTGGTTGTCGGAGTTGTCGTCGAAGGTAGTCGTCAATAGTGGTCGGGGTCATCGGTATGATCGTCGGAGTTGTTGCCGGAGGTAGTCGTCAGCGATGGAAGTGGTCATCGGTGTGGTCGTCGGAAGGTAGTCGTCAGCGGTAGCGAGGTCGCTAGTGTGGTCGTCGGAGTTGTCGCCAGCGGTAATTGTCAGCAGTGGTCGGGTCGCCGGAGTTGTTGTCGGAGGTAGCCATTAGTTGTAGTCGGGTCACCGGTGTAGTTGTTAGAGTTGTCACCGAAATTGTTGTTGAAGTAATTGTCGAAAATGGAAGATGACAAATAAAATAAGAAAACATAAAACAAACACATAGGTTGCACTGTTGTAATCCATGGGGTTGTGTTTCAAAACCAAGGGTTTTGAACACATTAGGTCAAACATGGAATCGAAAACCATCCAAATTCAAAACAGGGGTCAAACGACCCCTTAATACTTACACAAAAATTTCAAAATTAATTTTTTTTTTTTTCTTTTTTATTATTTAATGATTTAGATTTTGTAGCTATAAATAAGATCTATTCCCTAAAATTTGTCTCTAAAGTTTTGTTTTAGATTCACTTACTATTTTAAATTTCTTTTTGAAAATTTGTAGTATTTTTTCTAAGGTTTGTTTTCATTCATTTTTTAAAATTTATTCCTCACCTTCAAATTTTGTTTTCAAACTTTATGTCTCAACTTTTTTATCTCTCCCTTTTTCTAACCTTTTTTCCTCTCCTAAGATCTCTTTCTAAAAGTTGTCTCTTTAACTTTTTTTTTTTAAATCTTGAAATTTTCTTACGGTAAAAAAAAAACATTTCAAATAATTTACAGCGTTTTTTTAATCTCTAAATCTTTAAAATTTCACTCTTAAAGATTTCTCAATTAAAATTGTTTTGCTCTAAATTGTCCTCTCTTCAAATTTTCCCTCTATTTAAATTTTTTCCCCAAAATTTTAATCTCACTCTTAACTTTTTTTATCTCTATTTTATTGGCGTCTCTCCAAAATTCGTCTTTTTAACTATATCTAGAATTTCTTACCATTTTAAAACTGTGTTAAAAATTTGTGTTGTTTTTTCCTCTAATTTTTTTGTCATATTCTTTTTTTTTAAATTGTTACACTTATTTTTGTCTCTCTATTTTTTTTTCGCTCTTGCACTTCCTAAATGTTCTCACAATTTTTTTCAATCTCTCTTTCAATTTTGTTAAAGATTATTTCTCGAACTTAATTCTCTTCTCTTAAAATATTTCCACTCTTAAATTTTTGGAAAAAATATATTTTTGGTCTTTTGCGTTGGGTTCCTTTTTTGTTTGTCAGTTTTCAAATTCAACAAACTTAGCCCCTGAGATTTGCATTTGGTAGCACATTTGGTTCTTCTATCTACTTTTCCATTAATTTATAACAGAAAGTTGATTTTGATACCTCTTTTTAATAAAAATAATATTTTTTATTTTTAATTATTAAAAAAATATTATTTTATTAAAACATTTTTTTTCTTTTTCTCTCTCTTCCTTCTCCTCTTTCCCTCTTTCCTCTTCTTTCTTCTTCATTCTCCCATGGTCTTTACAAGGATCTTCAATCTGCTACAGATAATTTCTCAGAGAAACTAGGAAGAGGCGGATTCGGTTGAATTTACAACGGAATTTTACCATATGGGACTTGTTTGGATGTGAAGAAACTAGGAGAATTGGCCAAGGAAAGAAGGAAATCATAGTTGAAGTCGACATAATCGACAACATCCATCACTTCTAGCTTACGAGTTAATGGCCAATGGGTCACTGGACAAATGGAGGAAAAACAGAGCATATTTTATGTTCTCGGGTAAGAAATATGTTCCTGGGCAAGAAACGTCATTCGCAAATCTACCGTCCCGACTCGAAATAATAGTTGAAATAATAGTTGGATTGGTTGGTTAAGAACAAGGGTTGCGAGAGGTAAAGAACATGGGTTTCCAGCCAAATGGAGTTAGGGGCTTTTTGGTTCGTCGGCGTTCATGGCGTTGGAGGTTGCAAGAGGTGAAGTATAGGGGTTTCAAGCCGAATGCAAACCTCAGGGGTCTCGAGTGCTATCTGTCGCCGGTGAGATCTGGTACACGAAGACGAAAGAAGAGGACAGACAGAAAAGGGGGAAGGAAGAGAGAGAAAAAGAAAAAAAAAATATTTTTAATAAAATAATATTTTTTAAATAATTAAAAAATAAAATATATATCATTTTTAATAAAAGAGAGGTGTCAGATCAACTTTATGTTAAATTAATATAAGCTCGGGCTTGAATATGACATTGGAAAAAAATATTTAAGACTGTAACAAACCAAAGATTAAACCTGTGTCTATTAACCACTATGCCAGAAGGCTTTTTTTGATATTTAATCTGACTTTTTCTATACATATTATTAAAGGTAAAAATTTGAGGGAGGCTCAAGCTCCCCTGGGCCCATGGTAAATCCGCTCCTGATTCTATTTCTCTTTCTAATTTCACTTAATTTCGAGCCAAAATCAAAATTTTCCCTATTTTACCTCATTTCTACCCTTATTTTGGGTGTATTGTAATTATTGTGTTACTTTTAATTGTACTCTATGTGTAAATTTTTTTTTAAAAAATATCATTATTGTTTTAATCTGTTGATGTGCAAATTGAAAAATCTCTAGTTAATTTTATGAAATTGAAAAAAGTAAGATGCTATAAAATCAATACTTTAGGAGGTTGCCTGTCACCATTTCTTCTCTCTATTTTTAGAGCAAGATGGGCTTCTTGACTGACTATTAATGGGCCTTGATGGAAAGTCCAGTTGGATGGATTTCTTGGCCTTTGAGCATTAAATTGCCACCATGCAGAATAGCCTATGTTTTAAATCCTATATTTGTCACATGCTTTAATGGGTGGAGTTATATTTGGAGAAATAATTTGCAAATGTGCCATCTTTTTTAAAAAGTTTAGTGATAAAAAAAAGTTATGGACTGAATCAAACCGACTCGAATCAACAAGTTTGTTAAGTTATTTGTGAATATTTCAACCCCTTGATTCTGTTTTGTAGAAAATAAAAAATATTCGATTTGATTCAGTTTTAAATTTTATGTTTTTTTTAAAAAAAAAACTAAAAATGAACAAAACTAGAAAACAGAAGGCCTAAAATAAGTTAAACCCTTCTTTACTTTTGTTGGCCGTTTGGAGCATAGTTCAAATTCGATAAAAGTAATAATAATAATAATAAATATTGGGAGGGAGTTTGAATATGACATTGAAAAAATATTTAACATTGTACAAACTAGAAGTTAAACCTAAAACTTGAAAAAAAAAGCTGATGACATATTTACCACTACGTTAGAAAACTTTTTTGTTATTTGACCTTACTATTTTTATACATATTATTAATGGTAAAAAAATTGAGGGGGCTCCTGGACCCCTGGTAAATCCACCCCTGATTTGTCTACTTTAGATTTGTCTCTCAAATTTTAGTAAATTAATTTAGCTTCATAAAGTTATGGAAATCAATGTAAATACCCAAACATAAAATGAAAATAGAAGTCATAAATGGCAGTCAATGCAAATAGTAAACAGGAACTTAAAATTCAGACTTCGTTTGATAACCATTTTGTTTTTTGTTTTTTGTTTTTGATATTTAAGCCTAAAAATACTAATTCTAATAATGAGTTTATATGTTTTATTATCTATTTTGTACCTATATTTTCGAAAACCAAGTTAACTATTGAAAACTTAAAAAAGTAGCTTTCAAACTTCACTTTATTTTTAGAATTTGGCTAATTACTTAAAGAAGATGATTTACTTATTGTAAAGTAATTAGGTGAAAATAACTTTAACTTTTAAAAATTAAAAAAAAAAAATTATCAAACGGGGCCTCAATAATTTTTTTTTTTTTTTTTAAAAAGGAAAAGAAAGTGTTTCTCAAACTTAGCCATAGAAAGGAAGAACAATCTTGTTGAAAATCTTACATTCATATTGATTAAACTAACTTCAGTCATTTAAGTTTAAAATTAGTTAACAATTTTCTATATAAATAAAAATAGTAAGCAAGTCGGAAACTGGCACTCAAGAACAAATAAATAAATAAAAAGGTTGGAAGCTGTCTAAAGTCAACTGTATCCTGTAAATTTTCTAAGAAATTTATTTTTAATGAATCAACGTCAATCACACAGCTGTGACCGTCGGATTAACTAAATTAATTGTCAATACAATGACTTTTCTTTCATTACAATCATAATGACTTTCCATGCTTATAAGTGAGGGTCGAATTCAACTTAAAAATAGTTCCAATAATTTTAAATGTTAGAATTAATCTATATAGTTTGATAAAATCTTTTTAAATAGTCTCTATGAACTACTTATGAGATTGATCAAACTATTGGAAGGAAATTCAAACTTTTAAAACTATAAAAACTAATTTTGAACTTTCTTCCAGCCACAAAGAGAAAATTCGTAATTTAGCCAAAAATGTGAGAGTAGAAGAATTAATTTTCTCTTCTCGTTTTTGCTTCGAGAGGTTATTTAAAATTAATTTTTGACAGGAATAACGTTCTCATATAAAAGGGTAGGAATGTCATTCTCGCCAAAGTGAACATAGTTCAGTGGTAATTGATTTGTACTCTCGACTAAAGGGTCAAAAATTTGAATCCTCAATCTCAAATGTTGTTGAACTAAAACAAAATATTTTCAATCTCAAATCTATAGATTTTTTAAAAAATATTTTTGTTCGTAGTTTTTTTTTTCATTTAAAAAAATAATTTTTACCTCTAAACTTAACGGTTAAGAGAGTTGTATTAAGTTTCACTACAAATTATTGTGAAGTTACATAAGTATTGTCATTTTTACTTTTTTTTATTAAATTTTTGCTAATTTACCTATGAATTTAAACCCAAAAAAATCTAAAAACTCGTCAATTTAATCAAAATTAGGCTTTATACAAAATTAAATTTAATTAAGGTATAAAATTGACTATTAAATAACTTAGTGGAAAGGCCAACAAAGCATAACTCAACTGACATTTCGAATATATTAACGACCACAAGATCTGTGGTTCAAATGATTAAAATTTGATACATCCCTAAAATTGATCTTTTCCTAAAATGTTTCTTAAAAAAAATAGTGGTTTTTTTTTCTAAAAGGAAAAAAATAGAGAAAAAAAACACTAAAATTGGTTTTGAATTCTTCAGTCATATGGGCTTGAAGATCCATTCAAAGCGAGAATTCCTGTGCAAGTTGAAGCAACAATAATTAAAAGAATTCTATGCTACAAATTTCAATGATTTGATATTACAATGGGAAAAGAAAAATAAAAGGATCTTGTTTCAAAGTCAAAACAGCGAATATTTATTAATGCACATATGAATCAAAAGTTTGGTTTTGGGTTATTTTGTTGATATTTTTTATGTAATGGAAATTTGAAACCATAGATAAAGAGAGAGAGTTTGAATCTGCGTAAAAAATATCTAACAAAAGCTCAAATGTCAGCCTCGAAGGACTGCTTGGTATCGTATGTTTTTAAGCAATTTCTATTTCGTAAAAGTTCATCGAATTAAATGACGCGGAAAAAACAACCACACCTGTCGTTTCTTTTATTCGAAAATGGTCTTTTGATTGTACAGCCTGATTTTTCAAATGTCAATTTCCTTACGAGAATCGTGTTTGTATTTCTGATATTTTTGTTTTTAAGTTTCTCTTTTGTCATATTTGTAAATTTCTCACGCAAATAAATAATTTATAAATGCGGGTAACTTTTTAAATTCCTTAGATAACTGTTTAATTTTTCATTTTTTTTTTAAAAATTATATTTATTTTCTCTCCAATTTTCTAAAAAAATATTTTATTTTTTAATCGGAAAATGAAGTTTTTAAAACTATTTTTTTTCTAGTTTTTAAAACCGGGCGAAAACATATATAAAATGTAGGTAATAAATTATAAAACAAGAAACTTAGTGGTGGAAGAAATATTTATAGGCTTAATTTTTAAAACTAAAAATGAAAAACCAAATGATTAGACCCTAGTTATCAAGTTAAACTTATTTTCACTTAATTTCTCTATCATCTTCTTTAAGTAAGTATTTGAACTCTTAGCCAAATTTTAAAAACGAAGTCAAGTTTTTTAAAATTACTTTTTTTTAGTTTTCAAAAGTTAGGTTGTTTTTGAAAACATAGGTTCAAAGTAGATAAGAAGACATATAAACTCATTGGTAGAAATAGTATTTTTAGGTTTAAAATTTAAAAACTAAAAACCAAAAACAAAATGGTTATCAAACGGGGCCTTAACAAACAACATTTTAAATTTCGAGTCAATCACTAATGTACTATATTATACTATTTTTTATAGTGTATCTACGAAAACCGACCTTTATTACTAATAGACCTCTATCATTAATAGACTATCTTTATGTCTATTATTGATAGACATTTTCTACCTCTATCAATAAATAATAGAATATTGAAAAATGTCTATCTCATAATTGACTATTTTTCTATCTATTATCGATAAATCTTTTTTTATATTTATTACCCGAGAGACCATTAATATGTCTATCAATAATAGCTTTTTATTCTTAATATACTATTTTTATGCCTATTAGCAACTATGTATTTCTAGCCTTCGATAGTCTATTTTTACATCTACCATTAATAGAATACTTTCACGTTTATTATTGATAGATCGTTTTTATCAACGTCATTAATTTAAATTTTAAGAACTAGTCATTTGAGTGTTGTTCTACCATACGTTTATTTTAACTTTACAAAAATGAATACCAACTAACTTCTAAGATTTAGAAAGCTTTAGATTGGAGCGACCAACAGAAGTAAAGAGTTTGACCTATTGAATGAGTGCCAAGATCAAAGTAAAGTAATTTAATCAACTCGAAATTCCTACCGTCAAAAATAATTTAATTTAAGCCTATAGGTAATTGCAATCTTTAAGATAGCTTAAAGGGTTATAATGAGAATATGTTGGAAACTTCCAGTAATTCGTTCCAGTAAATTGTCGGCAATTGCTTCGGGTCAAGTTAACTTATAACTTAATCCCTTTGAATGCATGAATTAAAAATTTATTTAGAAGGCACCACAATATATAATATAATTGATAGTTTTTTTTTTTTTTTTTTGTAAAAGCGAAGTTGTTCAAATTAATATTTTTTTAATTATTAGAAGATATAAAAATTATTAAATCTACATTTAATAGTTATTATGAGTCAGCGACATTGTAACGATTTCATTAAATAATTTATCACTAAACTTAACTTTTTAAACTAAACAATGAACCTAATTAAGGAATAAAACTTAGAAAAGAAAAGAAAGGAACCAATAAATAATTCATGTAGTTCGAATGTGGTTTTCTTTTTTTAATGGGCATCATATGACAATCTAAAACAACATAATATCAAGCTTAGTACAATCTAAAACTATTGGTAAATACGACATAATTTTAAATTCTATCAATCAAGTGACAAACCTATTAATAAATGAAATCTATCACTAATGGTGCTATGGGATACATTTATTAATGACTGAAGTTTATTAAAGATAAATATCTATTATTAATCATTTACCTTGCTCGTTTTCTATTATATTTAGTGATGATATACCATATATATATATATCAAATAGAATATAAGATGGTAATTTAAGTCATATTTTACCTCATTTACTATTAGATGATTGGCTTCAATTTATTTATTTTTTTAGGTTTATTATGAATCTACATTATCAATAAAATAAAAAAATATATCAATGATATTTAATGTTTTCTGTTTATGATTATTTGTATGATCATTTGTTATCAGGTCTGTCACTAATTATAATATACTAATAGAATTAAAAATCGTTATATCAATATTTTTTAAAATTATTTTATATCCATGATTATTTTACATCCTCATTTGTTACAAATTTGTGGTATTTAACTTTTGTTATCTATCAGTAATTATTTGTACTTATTTGTTATTAGGTCTATTGTTGATATATCATATCAATCCATACAAAAAAATGTATATTCGTGAGATTTAGAATTTGTTATCTATCAATAATTATTTGCATACTCCTTTACCTATTAGGTATATCGTTAATAACTATGTATATATATATATATATATATATATATATATATATATATATATATATATATATATATATATATTTTCAATTTTGTGTTTAATTATTCTTTAAACTTTAAAAATGTCAAATAAGTTTTTAAACTTTCAATTTTGTATCTAATACATCCTTGATATATTCAATTTTTTTTAAATTAACGAATCCATTCGATATAAATTGAATTTTGAGTTTAAAAGTATATTAAAATTTCAATTTCGTGTCCAACAAGTTCATGGATTTTGAAAAAATGTCGAATAAGTCAATAACCTATTAGATATAAATTTGAAAGGTGAAAGATTTAAAAATAACAAATCAAAAGTTTAAAGACTTATTAGACACTTTTTAAACTTCATGGACTTATTAGACACAAAATCAAAAGTTTAGGGATTTATTAGAAACGTTTTAAAGTTTAGAGACCTACAAACTTAAAAGTTCATGGACTAAACTTGTAATTGAACCTATATAATATTTGACTTAGTCTTCTATTAATTGTTGTTTGCATGTTTATTTGCTATTAAGTCTATAATTGATATATCTTATCAATAAGGAAAAAAAGGTATATGTAAGTGGCATTTTAACTTTTATTTTCAATCTATAATACTTAACATGCTTATTTGCTATTAATATCCTATCACTGATGAAACCATATCAATAGGATTAAAAGGCTATATCAATGATATTTGTTCCTTATTTCCTTTCTATTAGAGGTGTTCAAAAAACCCGATAACCCGACCAACCCGACCAACCCAACCCAATGAATTTATTTGGGTTTGGTTGGGTTCAAATAAATTAAAATGTACGGGTTGGGTTGGTTCGTGGGTTCACCTAAAATTAACTTGGGTTGACCCGACCAACCCGAACTTATTATTAATTTTAAAAATTATATTTTTACCTACCATACAACTACCTATACATGTATTTAATTTATTTTTATTTAATTTCATAATTATTTATTATTTAATAACTCTTAAAAATACATTTTTTAAGTCGTTAGGGTGTAATTTTTCCTAATATAAATTGAAACTAAGTGGCTAATTTTAATTCAATCTTTGAGAAACAAAGAGTGTTTATTTTAAATGATGACAGTTTATTTAGAAGTTTATTGGAATAATTGTAAATTTGTAATAGAATATTTAAGTTTTATGGTTGTTAGTTAGTATAAAGAAATTTAGAGTTATTTAATTCTTGAATTTTTTATATTTATATTAGTTTTGCATTTTTTTATATTTTAAATTAAAAAAAAAAAAAAGCTAACCCGATGACCCAACCAACCCGAAAATGTTGGGTTGGGTTGAGTTACCCTTATGAATAGGGTTATTTGGGTTGGAAGAATGATCAACCCGAAAATTTGGGTTGGTCTAAAAAAGTAACATAACCCAACCCAACCCGGCTTATGTACACCCGTATTTTCTATTAGTTATTGTTTGTCTGTTGAGTGGGTCAATCATCAATACCATAATAGAGATTAAAAATGGTAAATCAATGTTAATTAACATTGATATAAAATATATATCTTGTCTTCCAAAGTGGACGAACGATATTATTATTATTATTATCATTATCTATTTTAAAGATCATGGAGGATATTAGTGTGTATATGTCTACTAAGTGAAATTAATTGTTTGGTCAATCTTTCATTCCATTTATTAAATAGTCCTCCCTTCCTCTTCGGCGTAGCAAACAATATACGGCGTTGCTACGTTGAATTTTTTTTAGTTTCATTATCATTAGGATAAAGATCAATGGTTGCTTTACTTTATTGTTTTATGTAAACTTTAACTATAATTTTTAAATTTCTTTCCAAAACAGTCACATTATATCATTTATATTGAATAATGTTTTTCCTTGAACCAATTCCCAAACATATCCAAGAAAACTATAGACCCAAAACCTTCTATTCTTCACCCAATTCATCGTTCAAACCTTCACCTTTTCTACATGCTTCTTAATCCTATAATTACATACACAACATTACTTTACAAAGATTTCTTTTTTTTTAGTACATCAACAATTGGGAGTGAGGGGATTCGAATCCATGACCACCTGATCATAAGTCTTACTTGATACCAGTTGAGCTACACTTTTGTTGGCTACTTTACAATAGATTTCTTCCAAATATTCTTTACCTATTTAATTAAGACCCATTCATTCTTATGGTAATTCTCTAAAGAGATATAAGTAGATTGAGCTAATTCTAATGTTTTAGCCTCTACCACCTAATTTTAAAATTTGATATTATTGTCAGGATATTCATAGTGTTACTATACTTTATCTATTCATGGCAGGTTAGTAATTTGCCAACACGAGTTTAGCTTATGATGTATATTGAAGCCCTCGTCCAAACGAGTATTTTACAGAGCCATAATAACTCGATAAATTTAGTCGATCATTTTTGGAGGACCCCATGATGATAGGATAAAACCTATCTCATTTTTACAGCGGGATGGTTGGTTGTTCACAGACTAGTTGTACCTACCTTTTCTTTTTTAAGGTCAATATCAACAATGCAATTCACCCAACGATAAACCTAATCCAAATGAGAGAGCTACGATATAATTAAGCCCTCACGAACAAAATGTTGCTCTCTCCTGGAACCACTCTCTTATTTTAGAAACTAATACTTATAATCGTCTATCGTGGAATTAAATCTTCTAAATTGCATTACACCAAGATGAGCTTTCTCACACTTACTTAAAAAAAAGTAGGTGAAGTCAAGTACATTCATTCCATCATCTCTTTAGGTGAGCTAGCTTATGCCCGTCCGGGTTTATCCTACAAATTTGACTTTGCTCTACCTTAAGATATATACACCCATCATTTCCCTTGATGAATAGGAGAGTTATGATGAATTAAAAGAAGAGGGTATTTTAATTTGAGAGTGGTAGGTGGATTAGAAATTGGAGGATGTTCGGTTGTATACTTGTCAAAATGTTAGGCAAAAAGTACAATGGAAAAAGAAAAAATTTCAAAGAGGCAGCCCTCTTGGGCATTGAATTCCACGGAGAGAGAGAGAGAGAGTGTTAGAAATAGCAGCGTGGGTGTGGTTGAGTTTGTGTTGGAATTTGATGCCCATCACATTGACCTTCTTCTTAATTATATTGTAAAAGTATATGATATATATATATATATTTTCCATTTCCAAATGGCTGTTTCCTCTTATTTTTTTGAGGGTTCGTCAAAACTACGACCAACAAATCCCCAAAACAACGTGCTTTCTCAATCCCACATTCACACAATATATTGCTGTCTCGTATTTTCAATGCCTTCAAATACATTCTTTCTTTATCTACATCCATTTTTTTTTTCTAATTCTTAACATTTTCATATTTCAAATCGTTTCCAATAATTAACTCAACCGTTTCCAAAAATTAATGTCTCGTATTTTCAAACCTACCTTACTAATTCACGCCTCTCATAATTAACATCGTAACGACAGAAACTCTATCCGTATCCGAAAAGGGAATGGAGGGAAATTTTCATTAATGTCTTTGACATTAATTTTGCTCTTTTCGAAGAACTTTGTTATATCTAGTCATGTAACGACTCTCGTTTAGATTCAAACCAATGTGATTTGTCACCTAAATTCCAAACATTCCTTCATCTCTGACGTCAGATGCGTTATTCAATAAATTTCTCCAAGTCAAACATGATCGACAATAATTTTTAGTGAATGGACTATTGCTTAAAAAGAAATACGTCACTATAAATAGTAAGCAACAATTAATTTGGTTTTTTTTAACTAACTATAGTCTCAAAATTTCTCTCATTTCAATATGGGCCAATTTATTAATTTACCCGTAACACTTTTATAAACAAATTATAGGTTGGGTAATTAGTTATTATGAGATTGATCATATTACATAAAGATTGAAAAATATTTTATATACAAAAATGGTATCGGAGATTTTTAAGTTAAATTATACAAAAACATCTTTAAATTTTAATTTGGGGTATGTGTTCATTTGTTTCAAGATGAATATAGCTCAATTGGTATAAAGTATTTATTCACGACTAAAAAATCAATGGTTCAAATTCCCAATCCCATAAGTTGTCAATTTTTTTAAAAAAAAATGCTATTTTTTGGTACATTTCAAATAAGTCTCTAAATTTTGATAAATTTCAATTTAATTAACTCTTGAGCTTTGAAACTGTTCAAAAAAATGCCTTAAAAATTTTTCTATTAAAATGTTAAATGAAAATTGGCTTGACAACTAAGGTGTAAAATTTGCAATGCATACCTGAGATGATTCATATAAATTGATGTGATAACTAATGAGTAAATATTGATTTTGTCAATGGTGTTATAAATGATGTCAACGATATCTTTTAAATTAAAATGAATAGCACTAATGAATTTAATCTTCTTTATAATTGAATTGAGCTAGAAATGATCTTATGTGTGCTTTCAAATTTTTACAATAAGGTTGATTTATGTCCTTAATTTTAATGAAAAAAATTCTCAAGACGATACTCTCTCCAAAGTTTTTTTTTTTTTTTTTTTTTTTTTTTTGGGTGACAGTAAAGTAACCAAATTATGTATTTGGACGGTTACAGAACGCCCTGTTTGACAAATGTGAAGCCGAAAATAAGCCAAACAAGATCATTATCTGATCGGTTTAGGAAGCACCTACTTTTAGAAAAACCACAGTCTCCAGCTTCGGCATGTTTGTAAAATGTAAGGACATTACAAATGAAACGTTTACTTTAATTTACTTACTACGCACTAATTCCCATCAAATTACGCTAATTATTATCATTTTCTCAATTCCCAAATTATTCGAATATATATATTGTCTTCTATCTTCTCAACCGCTTTCCATTTCAATAGTTTTCTTTTTAAATTTCTTTTCGTTTTTATAATAAAAACAAAAAAACAAAAAACAGGAACCAATTTCATGCTTTTGGACAGTTTGGACACGAATTAAGCAATACCCCATCAAGTTTGGTCTCTTCCTTCTTTTCAACACCTTTCTCAAGATTGTGATTATCCTAAACTAATATGGTTTAGTTAAATATCTCCCTCCTTAAAATTGAATCTTTACCTACCCTTTGGAATATATATAAGACACACCAGGTTTTTTATTAAAATATATGTATACGTTTCAGTTTTATGGCCATGAAAAATAATATTACACCAAGTTTATCAGAGCTTTCACGATGATTTCATAACAAGTATGGAAATTCACACGAAATTGTTAATTAGTCTATTTTTAATTTTACTTTGACTGTTACAATTACATTTTTGCCCTGTAAAACTCATCATGTCAAGAAAGCCGAGATGGAGTTAGGTGAGAGAGAGAGATGAAGAAAAAGGAAAAATAATAATAATAATAATAAGATGTAACGTTCCTCTCCTCCCACGGCAAGGCGTTGGCGGTCATTCTCTTTTATTTTTTAAATGGAAAACTCTGAAAAAATAAAAAGGCAACACGTTCACATTTGAAATTTCCCAAAATGAAAAACTTACAATACAATACAA
This sequence comes from Trichosanthes cucumerina, assembly GCA_036507285.1. Classification (NCBI taxonomy): domain Eukaryota; kingdom Viridiplantae; phylum Streptophyta; class Magnoliopsida; order Cucurbitales; family Cucurbitaceae; genus Trichosanthes; species Trichosanthes cucumerina. Next base: position 71,637,662 of record CM071837.1, on the reverse strand, counting down.
TAAGATAACACGCCTCCACTCCAAAAATAAAAAAATTAAAAAAAAAGAATAATAAACAAATAAATAAGAAGAAAAAGAAGCGTATTAGAAGGTTCGCGGTATATGAGCCAGATCCAGCTTCGAAGCGTAGGTTCTTTCGAGAGGTCTCATTATTAATTAAAATAATATGAATAATCCCTCCATTTTTTTTTCAAAAAGCGGCTCTTTCTACTTTCTACGTCTCTTAACTTTATCTCTAATCTCTAGTCTCATCTTTGGGTATATTTTTATTTATTTTCAATGCTTTTGAAATAGAGGACATTAGTAGAGGAGGGCGGACTGGTTCTTTCTGTTGCTGTGCTTTATTGCCCAGTAGTAAGAAACAAAACCCCCTTTTTCTTTCTTTTCTTTTCTTTTTTTCTTTTTTAATTCATTCGTTAAAATAAATTAATTTTTCTAGGATGCGGTTTCTCAAGACTTCTAGAAGAAACCCCACGTCTCTCACTAATTTATCTTTCCCCATCTTCAATTCTTCTTTTAAAAGGACTTCTTACAGGAACTAGGAAGAAGAATATTATTATTATTTCTACCAATCTGCTCTAATCTAATTCCCAGCACCACCGCCGATCCACCGATCGATTTGTAGTTATGGTCCATTTCTTCTCTTCATTCCGACATGGAATTTTACAGGCCTCCTCTTCCTAACCCCGTTCGTTCTCTCTGCGTTCTCTCCGGTTTCTACTGCTGGGATTGGGAATTCCTCACCGCTCTTCTTCTCTTCAGCCATCTCATCTGATAAATCTCTTCTTCCTTTTTTTCTCTTTCTTCATATCATTTTAATATTATATTATTCCTAGTTTCATCAATGGCACAGAGGTCTCTTCCGGCGCCCTTTCTCACCAAGACCTACCAGCTCGTCGACGATCCTGCTACCGACGACGTCGTTTCCTGGAATGAAACTGGCTCCACTTTTATCGTATGGAAGACTGCCGATTTCGCTAGAGATTTGCTTCCCAATTACTTCAAACACAACAATTTCTCTAGCTTTGTCCGTCAGCTTAATACTTACGTAAGCCTCCCCTCCCTTTCCTGATCTAATTATATGCTTTTTAATTTATTTCCTTCAATCGGTAACCAAACACCTCTCTCAATTTTCGGCACTAGTCACAAAACCCTGTTATTAATAATAATAATAATTATTATTACAATTTAAGTATCCATTTCTTCAGCTGCCGTCGCCTACTCTTCAAATTTATTAAATAATAGCAATAATAGTAGAATTGTAGGAAAGGAACGATAAATTATTATTATTATCATTATTATTACTACTGTCTCCTTACTCTGTTCCCTCACTTTGGGTTGGATCTTAAAAGAAAATTTTCTAGTATTACATTACATATGAAAATTTCAAATTAAAAATAGTGTCACGCCCATGAAATAAAATAATCGTGTCAAATAAGACATATTTGGGAAAATTTCAAAAGGTGGCTTGTTTATCCATCCAGCAATGCTGGGATGGGGTCCTATTTGCCTTACCTACCGTTTACAAAGAAATAAGGGTTTTCACACCGTTGTCTATGTTTCTTTCATTTTTGTGCGTGAACCGTGTGAAATCGGGAGTAGTTGAAGGTTATAAAGGTCTTTTACATCTTTGATTTTTTTTAAAATTTAATTTAATTAAAAAAACAACGCGGTGAGCGGTACGTCGGTCGTCGTAACCTACCAAGAATAGGGGTCCCACGAATTTAGATGCGGTGAAAAGTCGTCAATTTCACACCGTGGGGACGGGAGGCCTCTAGTGGCTTCTACACACACATTTTACATTTTTATTTTAATTTAATTTAATTTAAAACAACGTGTTGGGTCATTCATAAACTCTTCTTTTCTTCTTCGACGAAATTACCACATGCTTTGTCCGTATACGGAATCTTTAAAAATTAATTCGTTTTTGGTTTATTCGTAATCAGGGTTTTCGGAAGATCGTACCTGACAAATGGGAATTTGCCAACGACAATTTCCGACGGGGTCAGAAAGAGCTCCTCTCCAAAATCCGTCGCCGCAAGACGGTGATGATGTTGCCACCGTCGCAAAATATTCATCCGGCGAAATCCGGCGGAGGAGGCCACTCTTCGCCCTCCAACTCCGGCGAGGACATCGGATCGACTTCGACTTCGTCACCGGATTCGAAGAATCCGGGATCGGTGGAGATGGGAACGATGGCACAATTCGCCGATCTGACCGAGGAGAACGAGAAATTGAGGAATGATAACGAGATGCTGAACACTGAATTAGCGCAGACGAAGAAGCAGTGCGACGAGCTCGTAGCTTTTCTGACGGAATATTTGAAGGTAGCACCGGATCAGATCAACAACATCATGAGGCAAGGGAACAACCGCGGTACCACTCAACGTTGCGATGGCGCAGATATGAAAGTCGACGGTCAGATCGACGATGACAACGAAGAAGAAGAAGAAGAAGAAGAAGAAGACGATGTAGGTAACGGCGGCGAAACTTTGAAACTGTTTGGGGTTTGGTTGAAAGGGAAGACGGAGAAGAAGATGAAAAGGGGACGAGACGAGAAATTGGGGTGCAGCAACGCACCACATGCGAAAGCGATGAAAACGGTTGAGATGCACGCGCCGTTGATGACGAGCAGCAATCTCTGCAACTGACGACTGAGCGCGTGCATGGCAAACGCCAGCAGAATGAGACGACGCCGTTTCATAGAAGTTAATAATATAATTAGTTTGTAGAGAGTTCAAGGGGACTCGACTCGGTTGGTGGAAGCGTTCAATAGCAAAGGGTTTTTTTCAATTTAATATTAAGGTAAGAAAGAAAGAAAGAAGAAATAATTAATTAGGAAATTATGTAATAAGAAAAGATTGGATTCATATGAGGTGTAATGTAAAAAATGGGTAGTTTCTAGAGAGAAGATGTAAGGGTGGAGATCAAAGGTAAATGGGTGTCCATCTCTTGACTTGAAAATATTTGCAATGTGTGTTAAAAACGTGTATTTTTCATACTACTTATTCTCCACATTTAAACTTGAAAGTAGAATGAGTAGTAATAAAGGATAAATACAGTGAAGGCCCAAGGAATGAAAAATTGACGAATTGATGTTAGAACTTTTTGAAATAGTTGAAGAGCTTGTATCCAACAAGGTTAATACCTGGTGTGAGATAGATAGATATGCATCACTTAAGACGACTTGTAAGGTGTGTTCTTTTGGTACTTTATCAAAACACTAGTACTTAGTTTAGAAGAGTAATGTCGTACTATGTATCTTTAATGAGAGATGGGTCTCTCGTTTCAAAAAAAAAGAAGAAGAAAGAGAGAGATGGGTCTCTTTATTTATTGTTTTCCTTCAACATTATATTGTTGTCATGGTCGTTCTTTCATCCTATCGAAATCTCATAGAAAAAGATTCTGCTCTCAATTTATGGCATGTTTGGGAGTGATTTTGGAGTGACCAAAATCACTTTTGACATGTCTAAAATCATTTTCTTACTAAAAGTGTGATGTTTGACAATATTAAGCAAGTGATTGAAAGAATCCAAAATCATTTGAAGTAATTCCCTCTCAATCATTTGGGAGGTGATTCCCAAGTGATTTTTGTCAAGTACTATTATTTCATTTTTGGAAATAGTATACTTTTAATGATGAGTAAAAACCATTATCTTTTGTCAAAATTCATAAATTTTCATAAAAAAATAAATTTCCTCAGAGCCGTTTTTATTAAGTTCATCCGTCATTGTTTGTAACATATTAACTTTCTCTCTCTAAAATTTTTATAATATTTATCTTACTTTATTATCGTTTTTTCTTTTAATTCATATTTTTTACTTGTCGTTCTCTCTAATAGTTTTAACCATCTTTGATTTTTTTTTTGTTCATCCCTATAATTTTTGTATCTTTTTAAATTTTTCTCTCTTAATAATTTTTTTTTATCTCTTTCTACTTGTCCCTAACTCTTAACTTTTTTCTCCACATTTTAGTTTTTCTTCCTAAAATTTTGATATCTTGTCTAATTTTTCTTTTGTTTATCTCTCTATCTTTGAATTTTAATCTCTTTATTAAAATTGTCTCTCTGAATGTCCTTTTTCTTTTAAAAAAATTTTCCCTCCATATTTCTAATTTTTTTCCCTCCAAATATTAGAATAATTTATAACTAAATACTTTTAAATAGATTAATTATAATTAAATCACTTAGTTTATAACATTTTATGTTAAAGTTGTTTCCTAAATATGCATTTCAAAAACCACTTAATTGTATGAAAATCACTATTAAAAGTGTAGAACCAAACATGAAAATGATTATATGGAAATCACTTTTAATAAATCAATTATAGACAAATCAATTATACTAAAATCAATATTTCTAAAATTGCCAACAAGAATATAGCTCAACTGTCATCAAGTATGACTTATGACCAAGAGGTCATGGGTTCGAATTCCCCCACCCCCAAATGTTGATGTACTAAAAAAATCAATATTTCTAAAATCATTCCCAAACATGCCCTTAATAATTAAAATTCACTTTTAAATATAAAAAAATCAATTCTGAAAGTTTGGAACCAAACATCAATACGATGGTATGAAAATCAATTTTGATAAATAAATTATAAATTAATCAACTATGCTAAAATCACCCTTAGTTAAATCCTATGGATTGGGCTTACTTTTTAATGCGAATTGGCTCATTATTAAAAAACACCCTGAACTAATTAATAGATGTCATTATTAAAAATACCTCAATTAATTAAGATATTATATATTCCATTAGAGAAAAATATATATGATATCTTTGATAAAAAGGTTATAAATTTAAATTTAAACTTTACAAATTGTCATATAAAAAACCAACTAAATATAAGTAACATAAGTTTAGTGTTTAAATTTTTTAAGATGTATTTAATAAATTTATGGAAGAAATTAAAAGAACTTATTCCACTTTTTAAAGTTTAACATTGCCACTTCAAGAACAAAATATGAGATTCATCCACAATGTCAATATGAGAGTGACTAATCCATGTTCCAGTTTTAGAATTTGTCCGACACACATCTAGATTTTTAGCTTGGCTCTAATACCAATTGATAAGAATAACGAACATCTGCATATCTCCATAATGGTATGATATTTTTTAACTTTTAGCATAAACTCTCGTGACTTTGTTTTTTACTCTCAAAATGTCTCATACCAATAGAGATAAGTGTCCTCAATTATATACCATGAATCTCTTCTTTCTCTAGCCAAGATTAGATTTTGTTAGCTCTCCTAATAATTAAATGATAATAAAAGTATTTAAATATTAAATACATGCATGTAAGATATTTTAGATGTTGCATTTTTGCAATTAGATGGATCATGTACTGAGCCTTTTGGGCTTGGCCTTATAAAGTGACCCAACAAACTTACGGTTTGCTCAACCCAAATCATGTGTATTCAATCCAAATAATTGATGGGTCAATCCAGTTCAGTTCGTTAAATTTTAACTTTTGGGTTAATCTTAGGTCTTACGACAATTAATGATGAGATTGAGATTTTAATATTAGAAAGAGTTGGCTACTATGAAATTTGAACTTATTCGTCAATTGGAGTATAGCTCAATAAATAAGTCGTCAATTACTATTTTAGAGATTGATGGCTCAATCTTCTACTCTTGAGAGCATAGCTCTCAAAGATTGATAGTTCCATCTTTCACTCTCAAATTCAACTCAAAGTTTCTTTACCGTTTCACTTGCTCCTCTAACAAATCATTGGTCCATCCACTGTTATGGTAATAGTTGATCACTTTTTTGTTTATTATTTTTTTTTTCTTTCAAAAACGTGTTGAAACATGCATTATAGTAAGTTATGTTGTTTATAGTACGTAATGGGTAAAAAAACTGGAAGGATGAGTCCACAAATAATGGAACCATCCATGTTTTGGTAAAGGCCAACCCCATAACAATTATTAGTTAAACATTTGAATATGCTTACCATTAACAACCATCATCGATTGAAGTGGGGAAAAGCTACACAATAACCAAATATAATAGTGCGTTAAGAATGATAAATGACTAAAGTCATTATATGTTGCAAATATGGGCATATTCATATGTAGGTTGGGTATTATATTTGATTATACTAATATGACTAAAATAGCTCTAAATTGAATAATAAAAAAAACAATATAATGTAGTTCAAAATTCAAAGGTGGACAGTATACTACTAACTAAATCTAGAAAGAATAAATTAAATCAAGAAAAAGAACTAAATCTTAAAAATAAAAAAATAAAAAAAAAAAGTTAAGATGGTGTTGTTCCTTTAAAAGTAGAGGTAAATAACTTACTTAAAACGGCTTAAAATAAAAAATAATAAAATAAAATAAAATAAAGTAGTTCAAAAGGGGGCAAACTTAGTTTGTAGAATTTATGAATGCAAAGAATTTAAACTAAATCGAAAAGGTTGTGAAGCCAATTATAAGTATAGAGTACCTTCTAAAAATTTGTTCGTAAATATTAATAGTGAGGTAAATTATATAAAGAAAATGAAGGAGTAAAAAATATATTCATGTGGAAATAAAGGCTTCGAAAAATGCTAATTGTAAAATGAGTTATTTGTGGAGTATATGTTCAAAAAAATGTTGGAATTGTGGTAAGAATACGTAAACAACAAATTGAACAAAATTAACCAAGTAAAGGTTGTTGCAGTTTTCAAAAAAAAAAAAAAGTTTTAGAAAATTGAAGGGGAAAACATGCAATTGGAGCAAAAAGTAAAATAATGAATATATTTTTTAATTTGAAGGGAAAAATCTAGCACCCCATACAAAGTACCCATTGAAAAAAGTCACGAAATTAAGTCACCGTTGGAATTATTTGTGGCGCCCCAATATTTGTTGAGGTTGATAATGACTTTTTCCTTCTTTATAGGTTTTTTTTTTTCATTTTTTTAATACCGAATCTTATAGGTTTATGGTGGATTTTATCATTTGCCATGTTTTAGCCTATGTATTTTATGTGTTTTTAATTAAATTTTCTACTTAGTTATAGAATATTTAATCAGTGTATTACCAATGCAAACATACAACCCCATTGATGCTATTGTCGACCCTTCCTTTCATATATTCTCATTTAGTAATAAGTAAAGAAGAAATCTTATTTGGAAATAATTTTAGAAATATTGATTTTAGTATGATTGATTTGTTTATAATTGATTCATTAAAAGTGATTTTCATATAATCATTTTTTACGTTTAGTTCTACCTTTTTATTAGTGATTTTCATACAATTAAGTAATTTTCATTTGGAAGTGACTCTAAAATAAGTGTTTTAAGTTAAGTGATTTAATTATAATTAATTTTTTAAAAGTTAATTCAACAGTGATTTAAATTTAATTAAAAGTATTTTTTTAAAAAACAATTATTAATGTTTATTTTCAAAAGAGACTTTAGAATCATCAAGTTAATAAAAAGAAGCATTGCATTAGAGATTTAAAAAAAAATAGAAAGTGGTAGAGACAAGTAATACGAAGAACTAAAAATTAAGGGAGAAAAGATATGAAGCTAAAGAAAATTTTCAAAAGAAAAAAAAAGTTAGAGATGTAAAGGGAAAAAAAAAATTAGAGGGAGAGAAAAAAAAATTAGAGAGAGAATTTAATAAAAATAGTGAAATTCAAAGATAAGAGAAATAAACATAGAGATAAACAAAAAAATTAGACAGGATGATAAAAATTTTATGAAGAAAAATTATAATGAGATGAAAAAAAAAGTTGGACAAAAAAAGTACAAGAACAAAAAAAAAAAGTAAAGCAAGAGATTAAAAAAATTAGAGAAAATTTTTTTAAAAGATTCAAAAATTATGTCGGAGGAACAAAAATAGTTAAAAATCAAAAAAAAATTCAAAAAGAGTTAAAACCATTAGAGAGAAAAAAAATGAGAAAAATGAATAAAAAGATAATAAAATAAGAGATGCACATATAATAATAATGACTTCAATGGTTACTATTAGTAGAAATTTCACTTTTTTTTTTTGCTGAGAATTTATGAATTTTTACAAAAATTGCGATATTTTCTATTCATCAATAGTATACACTTTTCAAAAATGAAATAGTAGGCATTATAAATCACAATCAATTAAGATAAAAATAATTTTAGAATTATCTCTCAAATGATTGGTATCACTCAACTGATTTTTGTTTTTTTTCACATGTGTGTTCCAAATTAAAAAAAAAAAAAAAAAAAAAAAAAAAAAAAAAACATCTGGTCTACCTCCAAAACGACCCAGCACCGCCGTTTCTGGTTTCCTAGGCGGCACGAATCCTGACACAACTCCATTAATGCTGTCTTAGCAGCCATTCCGTTTATATCGCCATTTCAAAACTAAGGAACGTGGGGGACCATAACGTACGCTACCAATCCACTTTAATTTTTGTGTAAACCTTTGTTTTAATTTGATGTGGTCGGTGTCATTTTTTCCCTATTCCTAGGTTTCTTTTTAAGTTGCTTTACTGATTTTTATAGGTCTGTGTTCCATTTTATTATTTGGTCATCAATTAGTAATTAGTGTATGTATTTGCTGTCTTTTAATTTATATTTTCATGTTCATTATTGAATATCTGCGTTTTCCAGTACTTAAGGGTTTAGTATCCATTAAAACTTAAGTAATTAGAATATATTTTTATTATTTATTATTAATTTAGTAATTACTTAAGAGATTGGTAAATATTTTTAGTTTACTTAATTAGTTTGAGTACTTAATAAATTTATTAATTAATTTAATATAGTCTAGTGTTTATTTTAAGTATACACTCAAACTTAGAAAAAAAATCAATGTTATACCCTTAAATTTTGCCAGTTGAATCAACTAAAACCTAAAGTAATAATTTAAAATTTTATACTTTTATCAATGAGGCAATTTAAATCTTGTGTTATTAATTCATAATTTTTTTTCTTTGATTCCATTTCAAATCAACTCCTAATTACCTAAATCATACTATTATAAAATCCTACCAAAGTAGCAAGAAAAATTATCATGCAATTCTTCATAAATAATTAAAAAGAATAGAGGAAGAAGAAAAGATGAAAAGTTATCCATATATTAATGAAATACATTATTATGCATTTGATTCCAAAATTTCTCTTAAATATTGTGCTAATCCGTGCATTTAAAGAAGTTTTTCACACGTATGAGAATTATGCATTAATAATTTTAAAATGATATTATATAAATATAAAATTTAAATTGATCCATTTATAGAAGTTTAGAATTGTAATGGATACTATTATTAATTTAGTATATTTTAAATTGATTCAATCTACAAAATTTAAGAGTATAAATTAACATTTTTTCTTGAAAATTTAATATCCCAAAACAACTTTTATTCTTTGATGGGCATTCACCCCCCCCCTTCCAGGGGTGTACAACAAACCCGAGATGCCAAACAACTTGAACTATTCAACCCAATCAAGTTGGGGTTGGATTATAAAAAAAGATAACTTAAAAGAAGTCCCATCCCAATACGGAAAACCGACTTTTTGTGCTTTTAGATTGGATGTAGTAAAACATAAATGGGCAATGGGAATGGCTGCGCGTTGGCACGTGGTTATATATTTATTTGTTTTCGCGAAGTTGTGAATTGTCATGGCCGACCATTGCCCAATTAAGACTCAACAACACAATAAAAATATGCAATTAATGCAAGCGAGGAAGTCCCTTTCAAAAAAAAGTGTAAAAAGTCGGACGGATTGAAGATGGGCTGAAGAAACCATGCCGACGCAGCCATTCATTTCATTTTTTTAATAAAGACATTTGTTGATGTTGACACGTGATTTCAGCATATATATATATATATATATATAAATGAGTCACGTGTAATTAAATGTTGTGTTTGTATTAATTTAAATCTTGTAGATTACAATCTGTTGAAGGTATTCGACTCGTGGCTTGTTTGAAGGTCTTTACCATCTAAGTCTGGGTTTTCTTGGTTTTGAGTCTAATCATTTAGAATTTGATTTTATTTAACTTACTCAATTTCATATCATTCAAAATTAAATTTAATTATTTAGTCAAATTGCATATTTACCCTTACAACTTTTAGAATTTGTCAATTCTTGTATTCAAACTAAATTTAAGACACATGTCAATTTATAATCGGTCACAAATTTAATCATTTACAACTTCGTTGTTAATTTAGAATAACGACGTAGCAATTGAGAATTTGTTGAAATTTCTATGTCAACCGTTAAGCTTTCTCAAAATAATAAATATTCGTTGTTGATGTACAATTAAATGTGAATAAGACACTTATCTTTTTAGTACAATATATGTGGGTCTTGTGGGATATGAAGATTTTAATTTTTAGTACATATTAATTATTGTTAAGCTATTAAAATATAAATATGTGTATAATTTAAATTTTAAAAGTATAATTGAAGTTTTTGAAACAATACATTAATAAATATATGTTTAAATACTATTTTGATCCCTTTATTTTTAACTTTAGTTTATTTTGGTCATTCTATTCCAACATTTATAGTCTTCAAATATGTTTTAGTCTCTACACTCTTAGAAAGTGAACTTTTTGATTCATGTTTACAAAATTTTAACAAGAATTTTTATATACAATGTTAAAGAACTATGACTTCCAAAATTTTATTGAGTGTAGTGTTTGGTTTTCAAATTATAATTCAATAAATGAAATTAAAAAAAAAATGAATGAACTAAGATTGTCACACTTTTTTTAATAAAAGGAAATGCATCAAAACTCAGAGTTAAGTACAACTTAAATCCCTCCTTAAGGCTGATAAAATTGTTATACATGAACTAAAACATACAAAAGTGGAAAGTATTGAAACCCAAATACAATTTGAACGAAACCTAAAATAGATATGTGAACAAAATTTATAATTGGATAATCAAAATACTATTTGAACAAACCTAAAAAAGATGTGTGAACAAAATTTATAATTGGATGAGAATTTATAGCTTTGAAACTGGAAAAGGTCGTTTGACTTTGAAAGTACGGTCATTTGTGAGTGTCAGTGTCGTGCCAGCTGGCAAATGGCCATTGTTTTGTTTGGGATTATTTTGAAGTCTTCAGCAGTAGTCTTTTTGTGTGTGTGTGTGTAAAGTATCCATCATGTTTTTTTAAAAAAATAAAAATTTTATAATTTGTTAAGTATCCATCACGTTAATATTTGACCATTTCAAACTCATACCTTATGTTCTAACTTCTCGGTCTCTGATCAAGTTCAAAAGGTAATTCTATGTGACTATTAACAAATATATGACCAGAATTGAAATCAAATGAAAAGGATGATGGCCAAGTTTAGAATAGTAGAATATAAGGTAGATTAAATTATACAAAATACTTCAAAATTTTAGGATATGTTTCAATTATGTTTTTATATTTTGAAATTTTTTATTCTAACTCTTGAACTTTGAAATTGTTCCAAAAAATACATTTGAGAGATGTTTCATTAAAATGATGAACAAAAATTTATACATAGTTGATGTGTAAAAATTGAATGACATACATGACATCATTTACAATTCATGTAAATTGATGTGTAAAAAATGATGTTGTAAATGATATCAACAACATTTTTTGAGTCTCTTTTTGTTTAAATACCATTTTTGGCCCATGATCACTCTATGTATTTTGAGTTTTATTCTATTTAGTCCTTATTGTTTCAAATATGTCCAAATTTAGTCACTATATACTTTTAATAAATCTTAAAATTAGTGTTATTATTAGTTTGAAGTTCATTTTTATCGAAATTAGTTAAATAATAATGATAATTTTCATGTAAGAAAAGTCACAATGTAGATGCATTTTCAAAATTTTATAGAAGGGGACTAACAAAACTATTTTTTTAATAAAAAAAAAGTTAATAATAAACTAAGATATGAACTGATTTTAAATTTTATTGAAAATATAGATATTAAATTTAGACATTTGAAAGTATAAGACTAAAATGAAATAAGACCTAAACTACAGTAACCAAAATAATATTTTAATTTATAATATTTTAATTTAACCTTCTATATAATCGAAACTAAGTTTGTAAATGATATTACTTACGCTTCTCCATTTCTATAATCAGCTACTATGTTAACTTATATTGTTCATTTTACCAAAAAAAATTATTAAGAATACTTTTTTAAATAATTTTAAAGTTGGAAGAGTTAAAATATCTTCTTTTTTTTTTATTTTTTTTTTGTACTCGTAGGAGGGGCCCACGAGTACAACATGGCTTTGGTATCATATTATGCTCCGAAAATCGACCGTTAAAAGGATTGTGCCGAATTAGCCATGTCGGCATCTTGAACCATCGACAAGGATGCTCTTAAAATATGTTGGATAAACAGTTCCTTTTCCTTTTTTAAAAAAAAAAAAAAAAAAAAAAAAAAAAAAAAATCAATTTTATATCCTTAAATTTTTAGTTGTATTAATAAAAATTTTAAACTAAAATTTATATCAATTTAAATCCTAAATTTTCATTAGTATATTAATTCAGCCACTCTTTAAATTTTATTTAAAACACATTATTAATTTATCCTCTCTATTAAATTTTATTTAAAAAACGTTAATTTATACATGTGTAAATTAATAATTATATGAATTAAACTCCTGAATTTTCATAATATGAATTAATTTAGGCTCTCTATTAAAAAAATCGTCCATGCATCAATTCTTCCACATGTGTAAACTTCTTTGAAAATCTAAGATAATATATTTGAAAATTCTCGATTATTTGAATAGATGGTCTAGGAGCATAACTCAATTGCCATCAAGTATGACAACAAGAGCATAGTTTAACTGTCATCAAGTATGACTCATGACTAAGAGGTCATGGGTTCGAATCTTTTCATTCTCAATTATTGATGTACTTCAAAAAAAAAAAACCCAAAATCTAAAGGTATAAATTATTATTATTTTTTCAATTTACTTCATAACATTTTTAATTTTGAAAGAAAAATTAGAAAACGAACCTTGAATTTTAAGGTTGTTGCTTGTTTAGTGGCAGAATTATTTAAAACACACACAATTTAAATTAAAGTTGAAAACGAAACTAAAATACTATTTTTTTGTAGAGTTTAGTCAACAACTAGATTTGATTTTATCTTTAAAAATAAGACTATGTTCAAGTTTATTTAAAGCTGGATTGAATTGAAACCCATCAAGAAAAGCTTAGGGATGTGCCTGAATGTTCCTTCAGTCTTCTCGCGAGAGTCTATTTCAAGGGAAATCAGTGCATAGAAAAATTAAATACACTATAGATCAGTTAACAACTTCATTAATTAAGATATCCCACTTTAAATAAACTTGTTTAAATTATTGGTGCAGTTTCTATTTCCTACTTTTCTTTCTTGACTCATATTATAATTATTATTTATATATTGCAAAAGCAATTATAGATCCTATAGATCCCACAAATTTCCAACAGCCAGGGTGTTATCATTCTTCCTTTTTATTTACATCATTATTAAAACACAAAGAAGAAAAAGAGATGACATACACTTTGAAGTCAATTTCTTTTCTAAAGTCCACTACCATCCAAAATTTTCTCAAAATCCAGTTATTTTGGAAAATCAAAATACTAACACCCCCTTTCATAAAATTTCAGTTTTTTTATTTTTAGTTTTTTGCTTTTAATATATATATATATCCAATATTCTAACTAATTTCTATTGCAATGATATTTTGAAACCTTTATAAAAAGTGAAGGATACTATTACAACTTTTGAAAAAATAGAGATATTTTTAAATAAATGAAAAAATTCAAGGATATTTTCTATAATTTAATCTAACTATTTTTATTTTTAAAAAGTGAGAGGTAGAAAGAAGGTTAGAGAGAATGAAATATATGGAAGCGGAGAAACAAAAGTATATAGAGAGACAATTATTTTAGAGAATAATTAAAAAAATGGAAAATACTTGACTACATATAGATTATCTTCTTACACGCCACCATTAAATTTATGACAACTAAGAGAGAAAAAGGTGAAAAATCAGAAATTTAAACTTCTTTATTTTTCTCTCTCTTTATTGTAAAAAATTTAATGATGATGTATAAGATGATAAAAAAAAGTTTTTACAAAAAGAAGAAAAGTTAAAAGATTGAGAATTATGCTAGAAAGATAATATTAGTTAGAGAAAGAAAAAAAATGGTTAGAAAGAGAGAAAAGTTAAAAAAAAGGGAGGATATGTTAAAGAGAGAGTGTTAGTTCGAGAAAGAAAAAAAAAGATTATAGAGAAAAAAATGTTGAAGAGAGAAATATTAAACAGAAAGAGATATGTTAGATATGAAATTAGAAAAATAGAAAAAATAATATGGAGAAAGAAATGTTAGAGAGAGACAAAAATAAATTCTAAAGAAAAAATATTAAGTAAATATGATAAATTTTAGAGAGAGGAAGTTTATCAATAGAATAAAGTCAAAGAGTAAAAGATGATACAAAATAAAAAGAAAAATTTTAGAGAGAAAAATATTGAAATTCTATAAGGAGAAGAGCGAGGAAGATATATTCGAAGAGAAACTAAAGTCAATGTAATAGAAAGATAAGAGAGTTTTAGAGAGAAATTTTTAAAGAGAGTGAGAGAGAACAAAAGAGTAATAAGTAATAGATAAATGAGAATTATAGATAGAGAGATGTAAAAAATATATAGAGAGATAAGTTGGAAAGAAAGAAAAATTTATAGAGAAAGTCAAAGAGAAAAAATATACTACAAAAAGAAAAGGAGATTTTGAAAAACAAAAAATATGTTTCTAAAAATTGTTTTTGGGATTTTTAAATTTACTCACAATTTCAAAAACAAAAAATAAAATCATTTATCAAATAATTTTTTTTTAAAAAAACGAGAAAAAAAAACTAAATGTTACATTTGATGATTATTCATGTCCCGTTTAATAATTATTTGGGTTTTAAAAATTATGTTTATTTTTTTAAAAAAAAATCCATCTTTTTACAATAATTTTTATTTTCTTGTGGTACCATTTAAATTTCTAGTCAAATTTTAAAAACAAAAAGAAGTTTTTGAAAACTAATTTTTTAGTTTTCAAAACTTAGCTTATTTTTTTAAAATATAGGTGCAAAATAGATAAGAAACATATAGATTCATTAGTAGTAATAGTATTTTTAAGTTTAATTTTCAAAAACTAAATGGTTATCAAACGGGATTTTAGTTTTTTGTTTTTAGATTTTAAAATAGTACTTATATTCTCACCTTTTATTTATAGGGGCAGTTGCACAAATGGCAATAAGATTTGTAGTCGTATCATTGATTAATTTGTTTTGCAGAAATAACAAAATGTCCAAGCTCAACCCAACAACAGGAAAGAAAAAGTCCAAAATGTCTTTCTGTGTTTTAGAAAATAAGTAGTCTATCAACCTTATATCTGATATACCGACGATATATCTAACCAAAAAGTAACTATACAAGTGATATATTATTGATATCCGTTGATTTCACTAACATTAAGTATATATCAGTAGTGTATCAACCTTATATCTGATATACCGACGATATATCTAACCAAAAAGTAACTACACGAGTGATATACTATTGATACTCGTTGATTTCACTAACATTAAGTATATATCAAGAGTTTATCAACCTTATATCTGATATACCGATGATATATCTAACCAAAAGTAACTACACGAGGGATATACTATTGATACCCATATATACAAAATTCAATTATATGTCTAATAGGTCCATTAAATTAAAAATATATATATAAAAAAATATTAAGAATTTATTAGACATAAAAATAAAAGTTTCCAGCTTTTTTCGACAATTTAATCTAATAATATTATTTAAAATAAAAAGGGTCAGTTGCACAAATGACAGAAAATAAATGTTCAATTGCAAGTGTGTGTCTACCATTTGTTTCTAGCAAAAAAAATTACAACCCAATTGGAGCCAGCGACATGTCCAAAATATCCTTCCTGTGTAATCTTGTGTGATTGTAATATGGTGTATATCAATCGTCTATCAATGATATATTGTTGATATACCCACAATATACCTAATATGAAGTAGTGATATACTAATGATACACTTTATTTAAGTATATCAATGAACTTGAATTTCTGGTACTTAGTATATCAACAGTATATCAAAAATAGCTAATATGAAGTATATCAAGAGTATAATAGTGATTTATATATATTCAATGTATCAAATATACCTAATATGAAGTATATTAGTGATTTCACTCATCGATACATTTTACTTATATCAAAATGAAATGAGACATACGTAATATAAAGTATATCGTTGATATATCAAATGTGCAAAATATTCATAATACGCTACGATATATATAAAGTATATCATTTGAATGATACCTAAAAAGAAGTGTATCGATAGTATATCAAAGAGTATATGGGGTGTACAGTAACCCAGAACCCAACCAACTCGGACTACCCAACCCAAACCCTGGGGTTGGGTAGGGTTAGATTTTTTCGATTTGGGTTGGGTTAGAACTTTGAAGAACCGAAAAGTTCGGTCTGCTTCTCGAGGTTGGGCCTTTTAGGCTCAAGGTTAACCCCAACCCAACCCAAAGTTTATATTTTTAATTTTATTTTAATTAAATATATACTTATAAATGAATTATTTGTTAATTTCTTATGTTTTCTTCTAGATTTCTAACAAAATGTTAAGATGTTATGGATTTTGAAGTTTGATATTTGAATTTTATGTGATTTTAGTTATTATTAATTCAAGAAAAAATATTTTAAATAATTTAAGAATAATTAAAAAAATAAAAAAGTTAACTTGGTGATTCAACCCAACCCAAAATATTGGGTTGGGTTGGGTTAAGGTTGAGTTACTCTCATGAATAGGGTTTGTCGGGTTGAAGGAATGACCAACCCGAATTTTGAGTTGGTCCAAAAATCTCCCTCAACCCAACCCAACCCGACTTATGTACACCCCTAGTAGTATACAACTAATATTGTGATGTTCGAAGAAGAAGGGGTACATAAATGAATTGAGATCACATCCGAATAGAGCGATCTCGAAGTTATGAAAATATAGATGAAAAAGGCTTATAAGAATTGATATACCAACAATATGCACCTTCCTAATTTTCTATGGCTCAATCATAAGAACTCCAAAGCTAAGCGTGTTTGGCTTGGAGAAATCTCATGTTAAGGCCAAATCCGGATTCCAAATCTTGATCCAATCACAGGCGTAGGCGTTACAAATATATAAGTATATACTAGTTGATTAATATATACCAAATATAAAGTAAATTAGATATACTATTGATATACCAATTATTATGGATATCAAATAACCTACTGATATACTACTGATATACAAAATATAAAGTATATCAGATATACTACTTATATGCTATTAATATACAAATATTAAGTATATCAGATATCATACTGATATACAGTTGATATACCAAATATTAAGTATATCAGATATCCTACGATAATCGATAATACTACTACCAAAATACTTTATTCAAAGATATCAACGATATATCACAAATAGTGATTTATGCTTGATAATGATTTATGATGATATACTTTATTCAGTAATATTAAGTATATAACCGGGATCTCAAAAGCTATTTGTAATGTCCGACATTTTAGGTAGAGTAAATTTCAGGTTATGCTTTTAAATTTTAGGTAAATTCATAATTAATTTAAAATCAAATTGGATTGTCATATCTTATTGTGTGAGATGTATTATTGTATAGAGTACATCACTAATATACTACTGTATATGAAGTTAATTAAGAATACATCAAGAACTCAGATATGATATATATGTTCATTTCAATCGATATACTAATGATATACTAAATGTTAGGTATATTAGTGAAATAAACATATCAAAATTGAAGTACATCAGTGATATATAATAAACATATCAAAATTGAAGTACATCAGTGATATACTTTTGATATACTAATACAAGGTATATCAGATATACTACTGATATACCAAATGTACAATATATCAGATATACTCTTGATATATCTCTATTCTACACCAATGAGGATAAATGCTGAATAATAAAAAAATGAAAAATCGATTAAAAAATTTGCTAGATTTGCAAATCTAAAAAATCATAGCTAAACTTACAAATATGCTAATATTTTATGCTACCCATTACAATTTTCCTTATTTATAATAGTTTATTTTCTTAAAAAAAATATTTGAATGATTAACCAAATAAAAAAAAAAAAAAAAAAAAAAAAAGATGAGTTTCTAAATGAAAATTTGAATTTTTTTGAAAGGTAATATATTACAACAAAAAAGTAAGAATGACCTTGTCACCCGAGACCAAAATTATGGCAAAAATTTCCTATGTCTCTATAAATATAACATTTGGTTGGCCATGAAATAGATCATTTCATGGCTAGAGAATTAAAGAATTCTCTTTTCAACTTTCTCTGCAATTTGTTTTGTATTTTCTTTCCCAAGCTTTAGTCTTGTGTTTGAGTCATGGTAAAGAGAACTTTGAGGAAGCTTCTTGACGTTGGAGCACACGAAGATTAAAGACTTACCAGAAATATCTCTACATATACTTGAATTTAAATTTGTTTAACCTTTAATTTTGTTTAATTTTAAATAAATCAAAAACCATCTAATGTTTTCGTAGTAAAGTTAAACGTTCATTCCTGTTAATAGCAACAAAGTAAGAATGTGAGTGAAGATGATGTTTGTCGACCATAAACAAATAAATAATTAAATAATAATTAAAATTAAAATTCTTTTGGTAGAAATCCACTCAATTAAACCACGAATTTTCGTCAACGTTATAGAAAAGGAGTTTTGACTAATTTTGTGTTGAGTCAGAGCATTAAAAAACCATCCAAAAAAACATTTTTACATGTTTATAAATTTCAGTTGAAGAATAGTTATATATGCAATACCATGAAAAAATAAATGGATGAACGAAACATAAAATTAGGAACAAAATGGCACAAAAATTAAATTATAATATTACTAATGAGCATTTTTAACTCGTTTAGAATGTGCAAAAGCGGTTGAAGATTCCGTTTCAAAAAAAAAAAAAAAAAAAAGGTTGAAAATTCGGTTGGACTGAATCGACTCGATCAACAATCGATCTTGTTCAACAGTACACAAAACAGCGACACACAAATATTATCTTTGCCACCCAAAAAAAAAAAAGTTAAAATATTTATTTATTTATAATTTTATGAAATTTCTAGAAATGTTTACAATACCAATATAAAAATTATAGCGATATTTGTATTCACGTTTCCCTAAAATTTAAAAAACTAAAATTGCTAGTGAAGAAGAAGAAGAAGAAGAAGAAGAAGAAGAAGAATGAAGTTACACGTGGAGTGTAAAGAAGTAAAGAGAAAAAAGATGGAGGCGCCACGACAGCAGAAATAAGGGTAATGAGTTTGGGGGGTTTGAGAATTACGAAAAGTCGGGAAGGTTCTGTATATGTAGGTGTGGCAACGTCACACATCAAGGAAGGTGGCCTACGTGTCCCCCATTCGCAGATTTGGGTTTCACTTGGAATTAATGCCAGTTTGCTTTGCCCACGTGCCGACCCTCAGTCTTTCTGTCGTATAAACCGTGTGTAACGGCGCCTTACTGCCACGTAGATTCACCTCTAATATAAATTCCTTTCCCCGTCCTCTACTTTCTCCTTCATTAGTACTACTCACAGTCAGCTCTCACCACAATCCATTTTCCAACTCCAACCATTCATCAGCCAACAAACAACGCCTCACACACTTCCCGAGAAAAGCCAATGTCTGGCTCTTCCGGAGATTTGGATGCGGCGCCGTTTCATTCTAAGTTGGCAGTTGAAGATGAGCATTCCATCATTGTTTCCGCACTCACACACGTCGTTACCGACGGAAGAATTGGGCTGACACACTCCCAGTACCAGCTCCTATCAAATTTTGACCATCCCCCCAACACATTTTATAATTATACTCCTACTCCTACTCCTACTACTCAACTCTGCTTTCCCACTGGCGACACGTGTGAGCTCTGTGGAATTCTTGGCTGCTTGGGATGCAAGTATTTCCAAGATGAAAATAATCCTAATCGTAATCGTAATCGTAATCATAATAATGGAAATGTAAATGTGGTGGTGGTGGGTGAAGAAGATGACATGAACATAAATGAGGGGAATAACAAGAAGAAGAAGAAGAAGAGAAGGATGAAGAGGACATTATTCAGGGGAGTCAGGCAGAGGCCTTGGGGAAAATGGGCTGCCGAGATTCGAGACCCAAGACGGGCTACCAGGGTGTGGCTCGGCACTTTCGATACCGCCGAGCAAGCTGCCCGGGCTTATGACAGAGCCGCCATTGAGTTCCGTGGAGATAAGGCCAAGCTCAACTTTCCTGCTTCTGATTACCAAACCACAGATCACGAGCCAGAGGACAAACCCAAATTGGAAATCAAGAAATGACGGCCCTTCTTTTTTAAAAAAAAAAGAACTTCCGTCTATGGTTTGGAAGGCTGGAAGCTTCCAGACTTGGAAGCTTCTTAATTAAATTAATGAATTAGGGGTTTTTTTTTTTTTAATTATTATTTCTCGGAACCTGCGGTTTGGAGGTTTTTGTTTTAAAATTAGAGGTAAAGTTCCACGGGGTGGATTCCATCCGAAACGTGGCAGCCTTGTTCTGCGTTTTATTTATGATACAAGGGATCTCTATGTTACCTAAAATCCATGTTTGATTTTGTTGTTGTTTTTTTTTTAAAGTTCAATAATATGTGGGAGGGAGTATTTTGAACTTCAGATACATTTTGTTCCTTACTCTAAATGGATTTAAAATTTTCTCCCTCAAAAGAGTCAACCAACTGCGGAAGGTTTTAAAATAGGTATTATTTTGAATTCAAGTCGAAATAAAATATAAAAAGTGGGACCTTAGTCCTTGTATCTATATTATACGGTCCACGCTGGATTTAACGGTCCCTGCCCCATTTTAATTCTCATCCTTGCAAAATTATTTTGCAGGGATTGAAGTACGGACGATTAACTAAACAGACGATTTAACTATATATATAATAAAATAATGATAAAAAAAAAAAAACAGACGATTAACTCACACTATTTCTATTTCCTGGTTAAACAGAGATTTTCCGCGGGAAAATGGTGAGTGTGGGTCAAGGAACACAATAGGACTGGGACCTTTTTCAAATATGCTTTATCTTTATGGACTTCAGGTGTCAAGTCATCAGTCAAAAGTCAAAATTACGCGAAGCCCGTGTCTTTATTATGTTACCAACTCAAATGATTGATGCCAGAGATTTTCATACAAAGCGAAGCGAGGACCCGAGAATTGGTCATATGTCCCACATCAATAAAACAACTACCAAGCATTTGAACTATAACAACCATAAAGCGCAACTTGGCCGACCTCTGTCACTCCGTCAAATTATATGATTATTCACGATCCTAGTTCTTAAACTAAAAGAAACCCAACTTCTTTCTCTAATGAAATGAGAAAGTTTATCAAAACTCACGGCTGACAGCAATGTTTATTTACCATAACTTCTGGAGATGTTACATCTTCAATCAAAGAGAGAAGAAAACATCAGTCTGTTCATAGTTTTTTAGGCTTTTCCGATATGCCAAACACAAGAGACTAGGCTTAGCCATCCATTCTTGGATGAATAGATTTTAAATGCACGAAATATACAAACAGAAAGACACCTTAGAAATAGGACAAAAAATGACATGAGAATTAGGCGACAGGCCCCACCAATTTGATCAAATGATTGCATTGCAGATATTACCTTAAAAATCAGCAATATGAATACATCAGTCCCAATAAATAATAAAAATTTTTGAAGCCGACTAAAACTCCATAATATCATGATTGACGATGCCCTGTGTCCTGGCACGTCACTTGGAAGAATGAAACCAAATTATCCCTTTAGTCTGGAATGGCATCCCATTCAAACTGCAGAAGAAGTCACCACCAACGTTCATTGGCCATTCATCTATAATGGATGGGTCTCTACAGATTGACTACTTCCAACACACTTTACTAATGATGCAACGTAAACACAAAAAAGAAAAAAAAAAAAAAAAACCAAAACTTTGATTTCTGGACTGAAAACAATCCGTTCAATGCAAATCCGAAATCTAGGCAGCTCCCTTTCTATACTCTGAGATTTCCGCTCGATGGTTGCTTGGCCACATAAATTTGCTTCATCTTTGCAGAGGAAAAGTTCTTTTCAGCTCCAGACTGGTTTCTTCCCATGAACCCTGTTCTCCGGTGGGGCCATTCGCTGCCACCTGAACTATTCTTTTGAGAAGCACCACCTCTCTGATAATTGTAACCAGAAGAATGACTGTACTGCTGGGCGGATATGCCCTTATGCTGAGGCGACTGAGATTTTAAATTGGTGCCTGCATTCTGGCCACTGTTGCTGCTACTGCAATTCTGACCACCAGTCTTGCCAGCATCAGTAACTGAGTTCACCGATAAGCTGTTAATGTCAACATTTGGCACTGAAGCCCCAGAACTAACGCAACTTGAAGCATCAACTATTCCAAGTTCATCCGGAAGTTGGTTGACAGTTGCATCTGCTGCCACAGGAAAATTACGCTTGTGGTCAGAGGCTACAGCGGGTTGTGATCCAGGAAACCTGTTAACTGTAAATGACGGGTCAGCAGATGATGCATGACTGAAATGAGAAGGAAGTACGCCTTCCGCCTGCTGCTGCAGAGGCATGGACAGAGGCACAGGCTGAACAGAGGATGCTGAAGAAGGCCAACGAGCTTGGACTGAAATTTCAGGAGAGGCCTGCAAATATTTAACCGCAAACCATCAGAATTTTCTGTAGCAGAAAAAAAGTTTTGATCAGCGCAACTGCCAATCTATTCATCTACTTCACTATGTAGAACCACAGATACTGTTTATGAAATAAATATAATCTTGGACCAACAAGTTGTACATTTCTTCTAAATACTGTCTAAAGTCCGTAAAACACAATGTTCTCCCTCACGAGCTACACAATATGGTGATGAAAGGAGAATATAATAAACGAACTGTACCTGGAATGGAGAAACATCAAACATAGCTAATGGAGAAGCCATCGGCAGCAGCGGTGAACCAGGGGCAAGATGCTGTATTGGAGGTAAGTTGGTAGGCATGCGTTGAGCTGAAACCATATTTAAATTTTTCTGATCCCCTTCAACGCCCAAAGAAGAAGGTCCAGGGCTGTGCTTCCAGTCATGCTGTTTTCCAGAAGGAATATACGTAGCACCCATGAAACTCAAGCCAACTTGCCCAAACTGTCCGACAGGAGCAAAGTGATTGTACACAACCATGTGCGGAGGACCTTGAACCCCCGGGATGCCTCCAGGACTTATGAACGGACCAGTAAAACCAGCAGGAGGGCCATAGAATGAATCGACACCAGAATGGCACTGTTTCCAGGATCCAAGAGGGCCAGGTGCTGGTGCACTACTTTTTTGGGTTTGAGCTTGGGTAGTGGCCACCGACTCATCATGGGGTCCAAAAGTAAAGACAGGACCTCCCAACATAGGATTTATCTCATAAAAGGGAAATTGGGAAGGTGAACTTCCGGGGAAATGTGAAAGCATCTGGCTTGAAGAATTCTGTGGACTAGGCAAAGTTGGCCAAAGGGAAATCGGGGGAGTCTCAACAGACAAATCTGCAGGCAGGGCCACGGTAAGAGAGTCATCCGCCCTTGTTTTGCTAGGTAATTGTTGATCACCACCTGAACCTGTAATACAGTAAGCATCAGTCACTACCAAAAATACAAACGAAATAAGAGAGGTAAAACTAATCATCGTAATTGCACCACAGCTTCCACCACCTGTTGTTATAACGTTGATATCTCCACCACCAAAATTATTGGTATCAGTAACAGAAACAGAGCACGTGCCAAGCCCATTAGTGACTATCTCATCGCTACTGATAGCTGCAACAGCAACGGCAGAAGCAGCTGCCTCAGCTTCGGCTTCACTATCTTCAATATGAGTACAAGATTCAGAGTGATGTTTCTCTTTCTCGAAGAAAAGATGACAATCATTCTCAGCACCAGAAAGTTTGTGAGGAATTTGGATGTCTGAGTGACATAGACCTGTGGGGCCAATCCCCAGCAAAGTGGCACAGCTACCAGGAGGAAGAACTGTTGGAGATGTGACTGCACCTACATATATAATTGAAAAGAGAAACTTAGAATTAATAAAATTGAACTCCTAAAATCAGGTTTTGATGCCTTCAATTCCTCCAATACTCACCAAACTGAATTTTCTCCCCAGCAAGCAGAGAACTGATCGGATTAGCAGTGGAAGAAAATGACCTATCCCTTGCCAAGATAGATGGTGATGGCACATTAGGATCACCAGCTAAGCTAGAATGATCTCCTACCGGAGGATGTAAATCAAACTGAGCAGGCTTCATAGCCTCATCAAGTTGGGTTTGTGTCAGGGCCATAACCTGCCAATGAATCTAATCAGTTTCAAATTCTATAAGACATTATAACACATAAAACAAGTAAAAGCACTTTAGAAATATAAACCTAAGACAATCGGCTTCAACTAGATTAAGGTAACCCTTCTTGCGTTCAAATTAAAATAAACATGATTCATCAATAGTATAAAGATTTTCTACCACAGTAACACAACAATATTAAAACTGTCTATTGAGATCCAGAAAAGTAAGCAGTGAACAAATGAAAGTCAACAAGGTCAATATCAAAATCCAGAAAAATAAGTAATAACCAAAATAAAACGCAACAAGGTCACTATTTCCACCTCTGTACCTGTTGATTTATACGTGAATTGCCCCAGGAAGTAAAAGATGTTTGAACATTATCCATAATATCATTCTTCTTATCAAACATCAAGCTTGACTCATGATTTCTTCCGTCACTAGTTGCCAGAGCAGGGGCACTCGTCTGGATAGACCTACAAAAAGAATATAAAATATTGGCCCGGATCTCAAAGATGATGAATGTGAGTTCCTTCATAATATGAATACCAACCTAGCAGTAGATCTTTCGGTCTGGGTATCGGACTTCAGAGCAGGAGTCCCAATTGGGGCCAATGGTTGAGAGACTATTGGAGAACTAAATGAACTTGACACCACAATATTTCCTGAACCACGTCCATCAGCAGCAACAAAATCAGATCGAGTCCTCTTTGTTGATTCTGCTTCCTTAGCGGCATAAACTTTACTTGAATTGACTGAGGATAATGCACTTTTCGGAGTAGATCGGCTTTTTCGTGGGATCTAAAAAAGTACTCATCAAATTTATTAAACTATAAACTTTCAGTAACAAAAAAATAAAATAAAAAAGGAAAGAAAAGAAAAGAGGGAAAACATGTAAACCTTAGAATTGTGGGACTTCGCCTTGATCTCTTTCTCTCTTTGTTCACGCCTATCATTCAGCATCTGCCTTTTTGATCGTACCTCAATGAAATCATCCTCATCACTGGGAGCCTCTATGCCAGGTTGCTCAAATACACGTATGATACCACTCTGCAAAGGGGCATCAACATCCTCCCCAGAACAAATATTCTTTCTGAAGTTACCGTCTCCAGAATATTGGCTTCCCTGGCTCTTGCCCAAATATTCTTTTTTCGCTCCCTTTTCAGATCTATTACCAGAATCAAGCTCTAGAGAAGTACTCGCCACAGAGCTTAATCCTTCAGGCTCTAATGCTCTTTTTGATGGCTTATTAGATATGGCAACCTTCCTAGTCCCATTTCTGCCAGAATTGACCGCACTTCTTCCACTAACAGTTGGCTTATCATCTACCTCTGCATGGTTTGAAGAAACTTGACTATTAGACAATTTTTTATCCACAGTTTCTCGCACACGAAACTCAGTACGTGGAGTATTGCGCCTAGGCCGCCTCTGAAATCCACCAGTATCAAAGCGAGTAGATTCAGAACCTGGGAAGGGCAATCTAGATCCAGAATTTTTTACTGTAAAGATATATTTTTTCCCTCTTCCACCAGGAAATTGGCCACGAGCTTTAAAGCCGCTTAAACCCTTATCTCTTGAAACAGAATCAAATGGCCCCATCCCATCCTGAGTTCGACCTTCAGATTCTCTCCCCCTTGATACCATATAATGATTGTCTGAAGCTGAAACATGGTGCCTCTGATGTTCTGCTTGAAAACCTGGTTCAGATCTGGAATTGCTCTCATCAATGCAAGGACCTGCAGTATGATCCTGCTGAGCCATAACTTTGCTTTCTATACTTTCTGTTAAGGGTAATGACTTTGACTCCCCAGATGGATTCACATTCAGAGATCTTGACACGAGGCCTTGTTGATTATCCATCAAAAAAGGCAACACGTCATTTTTCCTAGAATTATGAGCACAGGTTTCCTGAGAAGTTTGAACGGACAGAGCATCTCCTGGGTTTTTATTTAAAGGAAAACCAGTTTGAACAGTGGACGGAACAAATGTCAGTGGTTGAGGAGCCAAAGGCAGTACACCTTGGGAGACAGAAGATGTATACCTTAGCTGCCCAAACTGGAATAGAGGGGGCTGTGATGAATGCATGTGAGTCATAGATGGGGTAATCTGAGGATGCAAATGAAGAGGCATCTGTATAGAACCTATCTGTATGGCTGGTACTGGAGATGGTATGAGAGAAGGACCTGAGAACAACCCAAACTGAAGCTTAAGAGGAGGCTCGGCTTGGCCTGAAAGGGAAGCATTCGGCACAATAACTTGACCAGATGAAGATTGTGAGGCCATTGAAACTGAAGATGAGATTGGCTGTTGAACAGACACGCTAGATCTGCAAGAAGAATTTCCTTGCTCGGTAATTTCAGGTTCTGGCAATGCTTGGGCAGTTTTAGATTGCATAACCAAGTCCTGCATCTCCTCTGGATCGGGAATCCTTACTTGAGAAGAAGCATCCACGTATTGACGGACTTTACCATCAACTGGCAATCCTTCAGAAGACCCCTGCTCTTCCTGATGCAATTTGAAATTTCTGGTGCGACATACATATTTTCCTCATTTGCTGAAATTCTTTCAAACTCGTCATTTGGCATTCCCACTTCAACACCTTCATTAAAACCTAATATGAAGTTATCTAACATGTGGGGTGACCCTTTACCATCTAAATGCAAATCATCAAAATCTTGTGTAAGGTCAATGTTCTCGTCCTCTCCTTCATGGACTTCATCTTCTTCCTGGTACCCATCATCATCTTCATCATATTCTTCCTGTTCCTGAACATGCTCATCTACAACAGCCCATTCATCTTCATCACCTGTAGATACCCCAGTAGAGGTAATCATGATCTCTTTCCCAGCCTTGGCTGGTACAGCAGATTCATTATCCTCTAATGACAATGTGCCTTCTCTGCTAGCAGATAAACCAGGAGAATCTCCAGAATCATCCAAGTCTTCATGAGATAGATGAGTTGGAGAGGTTGGGGGGCTAAATACAGAAAGGGTTGACTGTGAGTCACACCGCAGTGCTGTGTTGCAATCTGGCTTCTGCTCCTCATTCTCAGCATTCTCTAAATTAACATCAATTATCTCAGGAAGTGTACGGCTTTCTTGATGAATATACCCTGTCTGAGCAGAAGAAACATTCCTTGCTGGATGGTCATATTGTATCTCGCTTTCTACAATATCCCGGGGAACAGATTCATATTCACCCCTGACAGAAGATTTATGTATAGAAGCAACAGATGGAGGAGGAAGAACCCGAGGTTGCCCCTGAGAATAGCGTGACCTTCCAACAGAATAGGACCCATCAGTCTCGGACATTGGATTTACTCGTTCAGGGTAAGGAAAATAGAAGTTGTTGCGACCACCCTCCTGCCTCCATCCAGGATCACCAAAATTCTCGGCATTATCCTGAAATTCGGGGTCAAACTCTTGGCTCCTGTTATAATAATCACCACCCCCAGAAAGGTTAGGTCTGTGCCCCCTCAGCTGAGAATAATCATCAGATTGTGGTTCTGTAATACCTCTCCTATGAGATATCCTAGAAGTCGTAAACCCAGCTCCCCCATAAAACTCTTTCCTAGAAGATACCCGCCCACCAATAGTCGCTTCCCGCCTTGGACCGTTGTAGCCAGTACTCTGGTCCTGTAGAACAAATTGAGAGCCACTTCCTCTCTCATAAAAATCTCTTCTCCATGAATTAACAGATTTCCCTCTGTCCCCTAAGGCAGGAGAAGCATCTCTAGAAAATTGAGATCTGAGGCCCACCTCAGAGGACCTATTTATACTAGATGACTCGGAAGAAGCTGATGTAGTGATTCGCTCCACCATCTTTTCACCATCTTCCCAATCAACTGTGTCCACCAACCTGGAAACATCTTTTACAATACTGGAAATCTTATTTTCAGGAATTTCTGAAGTCGAAGTGCTTGACTTCACAGTTTCAGCCTGCCTCTTGGCCATTCTTTCCTCTAATTCTAAAAGCTTTAGCTTAGCAGCCTGCTTTCTTCTCTCTTCCTCCAGAATAATCCTCTGTTTTTCTTCCTCTCTAGCTATCCGAAGTTCTTCAGCCTTTTGGATAGCCTCCAGTCGTTCTTGTTCAGCTCTCCATGCTGCTTCTCTGGCTTCTTCTTCAGCTCTTCTCTGCCTTTCTTCATGTTCCCTTGCTATCCTCTTTCTCTCTTCCTCTTCTCTCCTAGCTAGTTCCAAAGCTCTTTCTTGCTCCTCAATAATTCTCTGGCGTTCCTGTTCTTGGATCTGTTGAACTCTCTCAAGCTCGGCCTCAAAAGATTCCCTAACAGGGTCATGAAAATCAGTCTGCTTAATGACATCCTTCTTCCTCTTAACCACCCCAACAAGACCAGCAGTAAAAGGATCTCGTCCATCAAAACTAGAGGCTCCAAAATCTTTCATAAAAGGATCTTCCATGTAAGGTTTGTCAATCTTTGCAAAAGAACGTCTGTCCCTGCCAAGCAATGGCTCATCAGCAGGAATTCGTTTTAATCCTGAAGAGTATGATGAGTTTGCAACTGAAGTATTGTGTGTTTCACCCCTGTACCTGTGCTGTTCACTACCATACTTGTCTCTTACAGTCCGATCTGGCTCCTGGGAGCCATACGATTCTGCTGCACTATTCCAGGTTTGCCGCCCTGTCTGTCCGTATCCAGTATCTCTCCTCCCATCTTTGTGAGCATGTTCTCGAAAATGTGAAACATGCATGTTATCAGCATTTGTTTCCCGATCAATGCTAGCAGGCCTTGCTGCAATATCATTTCTATCATTTCCACTATCTGAAACAAATCCATCTTTAGGAATAGAATTGTTTTTCCGGAAGTTTCCTTCCCAGCCTTCTCTACTAGGTGTTCTTGCATCCCGACCAAAAGGGTCCACTTTGTGAATGTCAATGGAATGAAACTTCCCAGATTCATCATCCCGCAGATTCCATCTCTGAGAAAAACTGTGAATGGGCTTGTGGGGAAGAGCACTAACGCGAGGCATATCAAAGTCCCTCCCCCAATAAGCCTCACTCTTTGGGTGCCCTCGATCCCTTCCCCTGTCAATCAAACCATGGCTTGTATCACGTTCATCATCAGCCCAGTCTAACCTTGGATTCATTGAGACAAGTGGTAAAGGACCTGGGAAAACATCTTCCTGCTTCCGAGATAACTCTGGTGATTGAAAACTCCCTGAACTGAAAGAGTCGCCATTTTTTGCATTTTCACTGAGAAGACTTTTTTGTGATGACTGAAATTTCGAGCGGGTGTCTATACTTGAACTTAAATGAGAAGTATCCCTCGGTTCTTCATATGAAGCCTCAGCCGCATGCTTCAATTTAGAACTCAAACCATCTTTCTGTTTCTGAGAAGGCACAGCTGCAGATGGTAACGTTGCTTGTAACGAAGGGAAATCCTCACCTCTCAAAACTGGGGCCTTTTCAACCGCAGGATGCACCTGAGAGGAAGCAGAAGTAGACACGACTGGCCCTGTTATACCAGCACGAGCAGAAGGAGGCATATACACACTGCTCCCACCGCTCACTCCATCAACATTTCGCAAAGACGGATCAATTCTGTCGACTATATTACCACTAACCCCTTCTTTCTCTGGCAAATCATTGGTGCGCGGCTTTGTCCAACCCATACCAGCTGAAGTTGGTCTTTGTCCGTTTCCCAAAGCCCCTCCACCAGTCGGCCCAGCACCTGAACCTAAAGAATCAAGTCTCTCATGCTCCTTTCGCAATGAAGGCAGATTCAAGGGGGGTGGAACAGAAAGTTTCGGCCCAGGTTTCTGAGAACTGCGGGGCCTCGAAAGGACCACCATTCCTCCTCCGGCCCCATGACTACCAGGTCGCGTTCTATTTGATCCATAAGAGTTGGAATGAGATGAATGGTGATGATGATGATGATGAGCCTGTCCATACGATTTGTTGAGATTCACGGACACAAACTTGGTCCCGACGCCAGGATTAGCCATCGCAGGGTGCACCCCAAAACTCTAATCCGCTTGGCGGATCCCGATTCCCGCCAAAGCATCAAAAAACCTAGCTTACCGTTCTTTATCGACAGAAGCGACTCAAAAATACTCCTTTTCGCAGATCTCAAAAGCAGATAATCGATCGCAAATTAACAAAAAAAATAATAATGAAAATAATGATAATGAAACGCCCAACGGACTCTCCCTATCCCTGATGAATAAAATTAAAACAGAAATTAGTACGTATTACAGATTCAGAAAGCTCTATACAACCGATCTAATCAAGCAATCAAACGAATAAGAGGGCAAGAAGTTGCCGCCCCTGCTATTAGGGTTTCAGTGCAATGCTATCGTAATATCAGATAGGAGGAGGGGAATCAAATCGATGAAAAGGGCAGATAGTAGAAGGAATAACTTACCTCCCGCTGTATGTAAGTTTGAGAAATTAACGTGCGCCGCGAGGAAGACGTTTACAGTACGTCAGATGAAAGAAACCTACTCTAACCAGGAGGAGGATGGGGTGGAGAACAGAAAAGAGGGAGAGAGCAACGGATGGGCAAAACCACGAGAACAAAATAATACTGAAATAGTTTCTCTTTTCTTTATGCCTTGGCCCTTTATTTTGGTTCAATTATGATTTTTGCCCCAAATTCTTTTTTCTTTTTTTTAGAGTGCTTAAGAAAAATAAAGATTCTTTTGATAGACTATTTCACTCTTGCTTTCTATTAATAAATTTGTGTTTGTTCTTTGCGAAAATAAAAATAATAATCAAATCTATCTATTTTTGTCCTCTTAATATTTTTTTAAAACTTTTTTTACACTATGTTAAATGGATAATTCAAATGTTTGACCTCTTAATCGATAGCATTCATTTTATGTCAATTGAAGATTCGAATGTCTCACCTCTTAGTTGAGTGTATCTTTTAATTCAAATAAAAAAATATATATATTTTTGTCATCTAATTTATTTTAAAAATAATTTTAAATAGGAGTGTACACGATTGGATTTGATGTTTTTTGGAACCATCTCAAATGGTTGGCTACCCACAAAAATTGCAACCCAACCCAACCCTATATTTTCATGTTACTTTGTATTGGGTTGTCGTTTAATTTTTTTTAATAAATTCTTAATTATTTAAAATAGTTTTATTGAATTAATAACTAAAATTACATAAAGGCCAACTATCAAATTTTAAAATTCATAACATCTTAATTTGTTAAATATGAGAAGAAAAACATTAAAAATTGAAAAATAATCATTTTTAAGTATATATACATTTTAAAAATAAAAATAAAAATAATAATAATTTTGGGTTGGGTTCGGTCGGGTCAGGTCAGGTCAACCCGAGCCTAAAAAAGGTAGTTCTTGAAAAATTCGTTTTTTGTTTTTTTAAATGGAACAATATTGCAAAAACGAACTAAAAAAGATTGCAAAAGCTCCTAATGCATAGAACGAGTAAAAAAATAATTTTCGTCATTTAAAACGAGTAAAAGATTTTAAAATAGTTTTGTGAATAATATCCCTAAATTTTAAAAAGTTTCAAAAATATCTCTGAACTTAGAAAAAAATAAAAAAAATATACCTTTGTTGTTAAGATTTAGATGAAAACCATTAAAGTTTTGTTTCAAAAATATCCTTGAATTTTTAAAAAAAAAAATTGAAAAATACCCTTGGCCTTTAAAGACTTAAAAAAAAATCAATAATTCATTTGATATTTAATTGTGTTCGTAAAAGACAGTTTTTACTTTCGTCTTCCTAACTCATGGATTATTTATATATCAATCTTACTTATTTAATTAATTGAATCATTAGTATGATTGATGAAATCAATTCATTAAGATTGACTATTTTCTTCCCCATTTATTTTATGTCTTCATTTTGTTTTGCTCTTATTCAATTTTCTATTTCTTTATTTAAATAAATTTGGGGATTATATTCATGGTAATTAAGTGAATTATAATATACCAATCCTATAAATGAATTTAACGTTCTTATACACTATATTAAAACTCAATTCATACACTACGATATTGCATTGAATAATTTTACACAACACCAACACACAGAAGTTATTGCACACTAGCTCCATCTAGCCAGTATTTTTCAGTAGGTAGTTGTATTGTTAATTGTAACTCGCCTTAAATGAGCTTTAAATTCAAGTGCTAATCTTGATGAATGAAAAACAAAAAAGTATGGAGATGAAAATGATAGGTGAGCCATTTAGATCCCCACAATTTGACGTAAAACTCAAGCATTTGAGTGGCTAAATTATTTAAACAAAATTGATCTCATAAAGAAAACACAACAATAAATTATCTACCAACTTCAAATAATTGGACAAATCCCTACCTAATATGCCTATTTAGGTTTCTAACTCATCTCTAACAACAATTTAACATTTTTTTCATCTTTGAAGGTTACGAGGAAATGTTATGGTTATGGATTTTTTGTTTTTTGAGCTTATTTGGTCAAATTATTACTACGAATTTCAAATGTTAATAATTTGTTCATTCTCATTCATTTTAATGTAGTAAGAATCTATGGAGTGAGGAAGAAGAATAGTCATTTTCAAGTTAGAGTATGTTTGTAAGATTAAGGTTATTATTAACACGAAACTTTAACGTTTTCCATTCAAATCTTAATGATAAATATATATCTTTTAAGTTTTTTAAGGTTAGAGGTATTCTTGAAACAAAACTTTAACAGTTTCTATCTAAAACTTAATGGCAATGTTATTTTTAACATTTTTTTAAAGTTCATGGGTATTTTTTAAACTTTTTAAAGTTTAGGGGTATTAATGACACAAACCTCATAGTTTAGGGGATTTCTATAATTTAGCTCATATATTGATATATAAATAATAGGATCTTTAAGTTCGTACATCTAAATATATAATGGGCGATATATAATGTTAGGTTTAGTTATTCTCACGTTGACATTTCCTCACATAATAAAACTAACTAGCAAATTTATATTCAAAATCATAAAATAAATACTTCATTAAATTTTAAACTTGTAAGTTTGTTTATTAATAAATCTATTTCAACTTTGTTTATTTAACCCTTCATTGTCGATGTGAGCATAATTCAACGTATTATAAGAAGGGAATACGTTTTTTCGACCACGGTTGCATGGTTTCAAGACATTCTCCTTATTTTGCTTGCTGACCAGTTAGGTAGGATAGCTATCTTCATTTTTATCTACCCTTTACCATAAGGGATTGTTTAGGGTGCAGGTTCAGAATCAGAATCATGGGAATTAGAAGCCCGAGGGGTTTGCCCTGAGCGGTTCTGAAGCATAGGAATCAAAAAAGTGTGTTTGGGGTGCAATGTTATGAAGTATGAGAATTAGAAAGTTGTGTTTGGAGTGCATTTTGAGAATCGAGAAAAAGTTGTATTTTGAGTAAAATTTTATGAACTTTAGGTTTGGTACAGTTTTGTTTCACATTTTTCCTTTTTAGCGGTTGTCGAGTTCCCGGTGTGGTGGTCAGAGTTGTCATTGTTGGTGGTTGTCGGAGTTGTCATCGGAGTTGTTGTCGAAGTGATCACCAAAAATGAAAAACGACAAATTGAAGAGGTAATGAAAAATCAAGTATTCGTTGGAGGCTGTTAGCGGTGGTTAAGTCGCGCGGTGTGGTAATCAGAGTTGTCGTTTCCGGTGATTGTTGGGTGGTCGCTGGAATTTTTACCGGGGTTCTTATCATGTGGTCGTCGAAAATGAAAAAATCAAGTGGTCGCCAGAGGTAGTCGTCAGCGATGGTTGAGTCACCAGTGTGGTCGTCGGAGTTGTCGCCGGAGTTGTGTGTCGAAGTGGTCGCCGAAAATGAAAAATCAAGTAGCCGCCAGAGGCATTCGTCAGTAGTGGTCGAGTCATCGGAGTTGTCGTTATTGGTGGTCGTCGGGCGGTCGCTAGAGTTTTCACCAGAGTTGTCGAAGTAATCGACAAGTGAAGGAGAAAAACATGGAACAAAACTCATGTGATTGCACTGTTGAACCCCATGAGGTTGCACTGTTGTAACCCATGGGGTTGGGTTCCGAAACCAAGGGTTGTAAACACCTTGCTCCAACACATGGGCTTGGATTCGGAACCCAAACCCATCCAAATTCAAACCCATGTACCAAACACACCCTAAAGAATTATAGTTTGGCTTGGAAAAATGCTAACAACAACAAAAAGGAAAGAATTTATGTAGTTGTCTTGAGTGCTCCAAACTTAAGCATTCAATTGTATCTTGCGCCTTTATAGACTTCAAAATTGCTCGCTATTAATATATGGATCACTTTTATTTATGTAGTGATCGACTTGATAGAAGCTTGGGCAAAAGTGATTAGTCGCTTCCTAAACATGTCCTATTGACTTTAGTATGGTCTAGTCTCTCTAATGCCCCCTTTCAGGCCGCCAATGGATAATAATGAAGTGACTTCACTTCAAGTCTCTATTCATTTTTTTAAGTCAAATGTTCAAATTCTCACTCACACATTTATTATATTAAAAACAATTTAAGAATCCAAAGTGAACCTATTGTTTAAAAGTATGTGACTTTAAAAATGAATTTAAACGTGAGTGTATATGTGTGTATTATATTTATTAAAAAAAGCACTTTTATCTTTAACTAGATTAATAATTAAGTTTATAAACTTTGATAGGTAACAATTTAGTTTAAATGAGAGTTATTTAATCATTTCATAGTTTTTAATATGTGACAATTTAATTTCTATGGTATAAAATTTTCAACTGTTCTGTCCCCACCCTTTAACCTTTGTTATCATGAAAATTTAGGACTAAATTATATAAAATATCTCTAAATTGTGGGGTTTGTGTTAATAATACCCTCAAGCTTTAAAAAGTTTAAAAAATACTCATCAACTTTAAAAAATGTTAAAAAAAATACCTTGTCGTTAAGTTTGGATGGAAATCGTTAAAGTTTTGTTGCAAAAATACTTTTGAACTTAAAAAAAAAATCAAAAATGCCATTGGCCCTAATAAAAAGACTTGTCATTAAGTTTTGGACGAAAAACGCTATAGTTTTGTTTCAATAATACTCTTCACCTTTCCAAAAAAATGGAAAAAATAATCTTACTTGAAAATGACTATTATTCTCCTTTCTATATAGATTTTTCCTCCATGAAAATTAATGAGAATTAACAGATTATTAGCATTTGAAACGACGCAGTAACAAATTGACCAAATAATCTAAAAAACCCAAAATCCATAACCTTTCCTTGTAACATCCAGAGACGAAAAAAAAAAAAAGGCTAATTTGTTGTCGGGATGAATTTAGAAACCTAAATGGATAGAGATTTGTTCAACTCTTCAAAGTTAAAAGATAATTTATCATTTGTTCGGGGTTGTTGTTAGCTCTTAGAATGAGAGCTACGATTGAGCTTTTATTGTGATTATTTCTTGATATTTTGAGTTTTCTTAACTATCTTAACTCGTTAATTAGGTACATTTGTATGTTAATTGTCACAAGGTGAGTTTGTAGTACCTTTAGGTCGTCTAAGTACTCTTCATTGATGAATTTTATCATTTTGGCCATGTTTTCAGGAGGACTTTTGGGAAGATGGATGTTATGAAGTGTTGAAGGTCTGCTTTGAGTTGTTATAGTTGTGCAATTGCTGAAGGATCAAGATTGTTGGAGCACAATTCTGATATCAGTTCGTAGAATGTACGCGTGGACAAAATTCATTAATTGAGTTGGACAAAAAAAACCGCCATATCAGCTGTTGTGAGCCAATGGGAGGCCTTCAGATCATTGCCCTTGTCTATTCAGCCCTCATTTCGAGGTGAATATGCTATAAATGCTTTCTTTAGCCGTTTTTGGCAAGGAGTGTGTGGAGCAAGAAAATAAGGGAGATCGATTGGGAGAATGAGGAGAAGAAGAATTTCAAGAGAAGCCAACCTTGGGAAGCATTCCTGATCTTCTGAAAAATGTGGAAGTGGACCAAATGAGCCTCGACAACTTCACCCACCTGCTTATTTTTTTGTTCTCTTGCTCTTGCTCTTTTACATTGTAGTTGAGACCATTTTAAGCATGTTTAACATTAGGTTTACTGTTTTATTGTTGTATTTTCTTATCACCATGAACTAATTCAATCCCATTTTTACTGATTTGGTTAAGCTTGTTGTGCTGCTACTTTGCCCTTTCCAATCCACTTTTGCATTACTTTAGTCTTTTAGTTGTTACTTTTAAATTTCTAAAGTCATTACTCATTTTGTTTATGTTGGCTACCTCTTACTCATTAAAATCAACTCAACCTTGTGTGAATTCCACAATTAATCCCTGAGTAGACGATTAAATTTACTTATCACTTGATGTTTAGATTGTGTATACTTGCACAGCTTAGGAATATTTTTTTTCTAGTAATTTCATACACCCGTTTTTAAGCAAAGGGCTGCTGAGCAACCTACGCCAATGAATGTTCATATTCGGACACTTTAGATTTCTTTAGGGTAACAAGAATTTCATTCTCATTTACAGGTTTTCGTTTCCCTCTAATTATCTCACCTTCTTCATATCAGTTGTTTTCTAAATCAGTTGCATTTACCTTCATACCTTCTTGATTCTGTCTAGGGTTTGGCCTTCGTTTCCACTTTTGTTTACTCATCTTTCTGTTAACGCCCTCATCAACTAACATGGTAGAATTAATATCATTTAGTCGCACGCCTTCATCTTCTGCCTCCTTGGATTTAGCACAATAATCAGGGTTCAAAATTGCAGGGTTCACATTCACATCTATTCCTTTGACTTCCTTTTTATGTATCACCATCACATCCTCTGACTGATAATGATAGATGAGGCGATATAGCTTGTCCTTGAGGATCAAGATTTTTCAGTAACTATTTCCCCCTATAGGAGCTTCGACCTCAACCTCTTTTTCCTGAATTCCTAGATTTGCCATTTGTGTTTCCCCTTTTTCCTATGTTGGAGGCTTCCTCCATGAGGCCACATCACTTCTATTTAATATTCCCTCCTTACTGCCAGCATCAAATCTGCCCCCATTGTTCTTTCTTCGACTCAACGGTTTAATCACAGGTTCAGTCCCTCCCTCACGGGCATTCTTTTTTAGTACTGATGCCCTTAACCAATCTCCAAATTCAGGCAATTTGACTTTATCACCATCTGCCCCCATACATTGACATTCTCTTAAAGAATGACCTATAATTCCACAGTTAAAACAAAAATCTGGTAGTTTTTTGTATTTGATAGGACACCAAATCTCCTTTCCAGATTTTGTTTTTAACTTAAGGCCTCTCATCAATGGTAAAGTAATATTAATTTTAACCTTTATTCGAAGAAAAGGACCACTTGTCATATCCTTCCCAATCCACCTCTTCTACCACACCTATCTCTCTGCCCAAAATCTCTGCCATCTCTATCGACATCACATTCATATGGGTGTCATGAATTTGTAACCAGAAAGCTGGATGGGAGAATGACAATTTGTAAATTTGATCATCTTCCTTCAAACTTAGCATAATCAGAAGTGTTTTGTAAAAAATCCAAGGACCTGAATTCATTATTCTTGCTTTTCAGCACGTGATCTGAATTGGACAAAGAAAAGATTATCCCCAGCAGGTTCAAATATAGTGTTTTGATGGACTCTCCATGTTGATTTCATAACAGACTTGAATGCCTCAAAATTGAATGACTCATTGCTTATTAGCTTAACAACCACACATAGATTATATTCAAACTTTCCTTAGGTAACAAATGCCCTAACTCATTAAT
Source organism: Trichosanthes cucumerina (assembly GCA_036507285.1). Lineage (NCBI taxonomy): Eukaryota > Viridiplantae > Streptophyta > Magnoliopsida > Cucurbitales > Cucurbitaceae > Trichosanthes > Trichosanthes cucumerina. The sequence continues at coordinate 71,599,566 of CM071837.1, read as the reverse complement.
ATCAATCACCTTCTCTTCTGATCAAAAATTAATTCTCAATCACTCACCTAACATTTTATATTATTATTATTTTTCATTATATCAAGATTAACTCTTAAATTTAAAGTTCATTTATGACTTTGCATTTGTTTAAACCTCTAGGTTTTCCCAAAACAATCGCCAATATAACACTAAACTTGAAAATTTAAGGCGATATACAATTAACAATAAAACTAGGCTAAAAAATACAAGTTAGATGGAGCTAGTGTGTAATAACTTCTATGCATTGGTGTTACGTAAAATTATTCAATGTAATATCGTAAATGTATGGATCAAATTTTAATATGGCGTATGAGAATGTTAGAGTATCAATTGATATTCATTCTAGTTCACTTAATTATCACGAATGTAATCGCCAAATTTTATTTAAATAAATAAATAGAAAGATGAATAAGAACAAAACAAAATAAAGATATAAAATAAATGAGGAAGAAAACAATCAGTTTTAAGAAATTAATTTCATCAATCATACCAATGATTCAATTAATTACACAACTAAGATTGACATGCAAATAATCCATAAGTCAGGAAGACAAAAGTAAAAATCGCCTTTTACGAACAAAATTAAATACCACGAGTATTATTGAAACATTTTTTAAGGTTTTTAAGGTCAGGTGTCTTTGAAACTTTTTGAAACTTCAGAGGTATTTTTTGAAACAAAATTTTAACGATTCCCATCCAAAACTCAACACCAAGGACATTTTTGAAATTGTTTGAAAGTTGGTAGGTATTTTTGAAACTTTTTAAAGTTTGTGAGTATTATTGCCACAAACTTTATAATTTAGGGTTATTTTCTATAATTTAGCCAAAATTTAGCTAAGAACGACAAAGTATAAAAGAGTGGCCATATTCTCTCATTCACTCATTAAAGGGGTGAATTTAGTTGAAATACTATCATTAAAAAGAGAAATATACCGGAAAAAATAAAATAAAAGAGAAATAAAGAAAGAACCATACTTTGTTTGGCCACTCCATTAAAAGAAAGGTTATGTGTTATAGGTTAGTCGTATAACTTCTAAAATTGTGAGTGAATATTTAAATTTATGACATTTAAATTGAGATATAATCCTTCAATCGATTGAGTTATGCTATTGATATTTAACAAGCTCCTAAGTGTTTAATTTTGTATAATAAATGGTTGATTTATTCAATATATTTTTAAAAAATTCACTTAGTTATTCATATCAAATTTAATATTTCATAAGTTAATGAATTTTAAACCCAACTAAAGTATAACTCAACTAACATCAAATATGATTTATTACTTAAAGGTCATAAGTTCGAATCCCGTACCTCCAATTATTGATGTCTTAAAAAAAAAGTTAATGAATTTTAAAAATATGCTGGGAGAAATGAAGATTAGGTGAGCATGCTTTAGCGGTAGCCTTACCTTACATCGTTGGTGTTCTCCAAAATCATATGATCTTTGAAACCTTTTTCTTGGCTCAATCATTTTGAATAACTCGTCCGGATGATTTTTTTAACGGTGTTCTCTTTCTAATTTCTTTAGTAGTTTATCTTTATCGGACATGTTTGAATTTGAATATTTTTATAATTCCTTTATATTATTTCTATTTATTGTTTTGTTTTCCTCATTCTATTTGAAGGGTTATACTTATATCTATTGAGTATTAATTTATTTTCATTTTGTTTAATAAAAACTTATATTTCTCGTTAAAAAAAAGTTAAAAAATCTAATACAAAATTGAAAGTTTAATGGAATATTAGACATTTTTAAAATAAAATGACTTGTTAAATACAACTTAAAAAATTGGTTAAATTACAAATTTAATGTTTGAACTTTAAATTTTGTGTCTATTTAGTTCCAAACTTTGAAATTACAAACTTAGTCCCCAAGGCTTTGCTCGATAAACCTTTTAGGGCCTATTTGAGGCACACGTTATAATAACGAATATTTTGCTCCCAAACACAAACCATTATAACTCAAAACTATACTACTATGTATTTTAAATAATATTATGTGATTCCACAAACTATTATAACCCTTGTTATCATAACCCACTGAGTGTCCGAAATAATCCCTAAATTTTAAAAAATTAAGTTTATAAATACTACTTCCACCTATGAGTTTCTATGTTTTCTTATCTACCTTTTACATATGTTTTTAAAATCCAATGCAAGTTTTGAAAACCCAAAAAATAGTTTTCAAAAACTTATTTTTTGTTTTTAGAATTTGACCAAAAACTCAAATGTTTACTCGAGAAAAATAAAAATTATCATAGAGAAATTGTGAGAAAGTAAACATGATTTTAAAAATAAAAAATAAGAAATAAGAAACTAAGGGCCTGTTTAGTGTGCATGTTATAATAACATGTGTTATAATAGTTTGTTAAATAATATGCACTCCAAACCTAAACTATTATAACCAATACTAAATAACTATACATTATAAACACAAAATTACATAACTCCTCGTACTATTATAACCCACATATTATTATAACTCACTTAGCGTCACAAACAACATTAAATGGTTATCAATTAGGGTGTTTTGAATTTTTTAAAATTCATTATATGCTAAACACAAAAATGAAATTTTAGGATTCTATTAAACCTAAAATTAAATTTTATATCAAATTGATTCATTAGTTTTTAATCTATTAGATAGAAAATACAAAAATTAAAAGACAAGTTTAGAAATGTATTCGAAAACAGAAACTTGAAAATAAGGAATTCAATGAAAACAGAGTTGTATTTCATGTTTTCCGATATGTGTTTGGTAGCAGATTTAGAAATTAAATTTCATTTTAAACAGTAGTTTAGAGTGTGTTCGATAATATATTTATAGATCATAAAATTACTTATAGTTGCAAAATTAAATATTAAGTTAAATATAAGACATTATTAATTAATTTATGAACATATTTTTTTAATATAAAATTTATATAATAATTATTTTATATTTTATATTATACATATTTTAATTTAACAAAAGTAAATTAAGTTTATAAACATGAAATACTATATTTATTAAGATTTTATCTTTCTTTAATATAATTCTGCATTTTAAATTTTTAAATTCAGAATTTGGATACAATAAAAACATAAATATGTTGTTTTCAGAATTTCTACTATTTGGATCACAGAATCCGAAAACAGTTTTCGAAAATACGTTTGTCAAACACGTGTATACTTAATTCAGTGAATCCGAAAACACATGTCAAAAGATTGCATACCAAACACGCTATTTAACTTAAATAGTTATCTTTCACCTAATACTCACAAGTCACAAGGAAGCACGCGAGGTGTCTTCGGGAAAGCCCTCAGTCCTCAAATTGGAAGCAGGCAGGCGAGAGCGCTGTGCTGCAGCGCAGCGACCATGGCAATTGATGCAATTGAAGCCTTCTCGCCTCCCTCTCACCCACCTTCCCATTTCAGGTATTGTTATTGCTGCCTCCCCTTTTTGTATTATACAAACCTGTCTTTCGATATTCATCGATTCCCATTTTGTTTCCCTTTCTCAGTCTTCAGCGCCACTTCTATGTTGCCGTTGACAGGCTTCAGTTCAAGATGGTCCCCTCCTCTCAATCTATGCGCATACACCTTTTTTTTTTTTTTTTTTTTAATATTCCAATTGTAATGTTTAGTTGATATTTTTGTTAGATTGTACTTTGATTTGTCAAGTGTTTTCTGTTCCCTCTGTGCGGGCAGGAAACGTTAGTGGGCTTGTTGGATGTGGCCGGCCGCCGTCCGTCCTTGCCGATGATTGTGTGTTGTAGTTCTCGCGACGAGCTTGATGCTGTCTGCTCCGCCGTCTCCAACCTCCAATACATCTCTTTGGCCTCTTTGGTATCGTTATTTTTGCTCAATAAAAGCTCTTCTAGATGAAATTCGTGAATTTGGTCTAGAAATTCCCAAGCTTGAGCCTGATACATGCATTCTTTTGTGCCACTCAATGTTTCATCTCGAAGTAACGACTTACCTGAATTGATCTTCAATGCTTGAGTTTTCAATATGTTAAGGCACCTGGGTCATGAGTCATGAACTTATTTCAGATCAGTTCTATAGGTTGTATTGTTAATATCGATCCTTGAGTTCTATGGATCAGACGCTTGGATTGGTAGAGTGCTACCAATATATAATGGTAATCCCTAATATGAGTACACTTGACCTGATTTTTATTATATGATTTTAGTTGGTAATGGAAACCAAGTGATGAAACTAACCAACACGGATGCTAAGTGCATGTTTGAGAATGATTTTAGAAATATTGATTTTAGTGTAATTGTTTTGTCTATAATTGATTTATTACAAGTGATTTTCATATAATTATTTTCATGTTTGGTTCTATACTTTTAATAGTGATTTTGGTTTTGAAAAAATTCATTTTTTATGAAAATTTATGAATTTTGACAAAACATTACGGTTTTTACTCGTCATTTAAAGTATACTATTTTAAAAAATGAATAATAGTCATTTTAAATTACAATCACTTGACAAAAATCACTTGGGAATCATCTCCCTAGTGATTGAAAGGGAATCACTTCAAATGATTTTGAATTCTTCCAAAATCACTTGCTTAATATTGCCAAACATCACACTTTGGGTAGGAAAGTGATTTTAGACATGTCAAAAGTGATTTTGGTCACTCCAAAATCACTCCCAAACATGCCCTAATTGTGCTATGTGGATTCAACTTAAGAAGTTAGATGATAGAAACACCTTTAGGATATAATTAGGAATATTATTAGGGTATTAAGGGAATATTAATAATTAATTAGGGAAGTTATTATGGTGATTTGTTATGAATGGAGTGAATGAGAAAGGATGGAGGTAGGCTAAGCCTATATTTAGATGGTTTAGGCTTGAGTGTGTATACTCAAGAGTGAGGAGGTTCAAGTACCTCAAATACCTGAATTATTTTGTAGTTCTTCTTTCTTTTGTATTTAAATATCATTCTAGTTGTTTGGGTTCTATCACTAGATTAGCGTTATTTTCTTTCCACTGATTATTTTAATTCACATGTATGCTGCTTTTCACTTTGATTGACGTAGTAGTATAGTAGGAGTTAGTTATAATAGTTTGGTATAATTGTTTTAGTTTTTTTAAGTACATAGTTGTTAAATTCTCTATAAATAGAGGGTTAATCTCTTGTATTAGCTCACTTTGAATCGTAATAAAGTGGAGAACTCTCTACTTGTGATTTTAGGCTACACCACTTGTCTTATTGCTCTTTCTGTTAAAAGCTGGGAATTCATATACCTCAGGCTCTGGGCAAGTGTTGATTGGATGATAAGATCACCCTATACAATTTACTGTTTTCAGTATCCTCCATCATACAGTTTTTTAATACTGCTATAGTATTTTGACCCTCTATGCAGCCATTTGTTATTTCTGTCGTTTGTTTATTTACTTTTACTTTGTGGTTATTAGGGTTTTAGGATCAAGTTTTTGCACTTGTTTTTACTTCTTTTTGCAAGGGAAAATTACCCCTTTTCTTTTAAATCTTACAACGAGTGCATTTTGTCTTCTTCCTTCTTTTACGCATGCAGCCATATGTTACTCATGTTGGCATACATATGGGGTAGCCACCATACTGTGACTTGATTACTCTGTCAATAGATAAGACTACTTACTGTTTGACTTATATTGATGTAGTGTATTTATTGCTTGCCATATTCAGTACAGTGACCTTGCTGAAGCAGACCGTGCACTGATTTTAGAGAAATTTCGGCAAACAACATCAAGGTGGAGCCAAAAGTTCAGTTCTCTATCAGATGACAAATGTGAGGTTGAGGAAGATGGTGAAAAATCTCACATGATTGTAGTGACGGATGCCTGCCTTCCACTTCTTGCTTCTGGGGAATCACCTCTTTCTGCCCATGTTTTGATAAATTATGAGCTACCAACAAAGAAGGTGTAGTTTACAGACTACAGGATTATATGAGCTGATAATTTGTAAAAATCTGTTTGTATATCAATGAGTATGACAGTGATGTTCAGAAGATATAATTGCTGATGTTCAGAAGATATTATTGTTCTCTGCTTCACTTTTGCTTTTGCCTAAATATTACCGAACTTCTTATCCTCTTTGTATCGCTCATAATATGCATCTGAAAGCATTTTTCAACCATTCAAATGGTAGTTGTAAGTCTGAATTTCAAACTTCGATTTTTATTAATAAATTGCATGATTGTACAACTTTTCCTAATTCTGTATGTCTTTCTGGTCTTTCCAGCTGAACTAGATATTTGAGAAGTTGTATGAAGTGTATTCATATGCAGGTTTTATTTTTTGACAGCTACATTTCTCCTTTCTAAATTTCCTGTGATTCTCATTGCAGGAAACGTATATGAGGCGCATGACTACCTGCTCGGCATCAGGTTATTCTTCTATACTGCAATGGATTATGATATAAGCTGTGCGGATTAGGTTAACCTTCATGCATAAGAGTTGCTTCCTTTGCATTAATAACCAGATGGGATCTTAATCAACATGGTTGTTGGGGGAGAAGTGGTAACTCTCAAAAGCATTGAAGAAAGTAGTGGCCTTGTTATTGCTGAGATGCCCATTAATGTAAGTGTATTACTACTTGCTTAGATCTTCATGGGTCTTAGACGAATAAAAATTTTACTAGGGAAACAAGTCCCAAATGATTATTCATAAATATTAATTGGCTTTTTTCCTATAAAACAAAAAAGTTGAATCCTTGTGCTGCTTCTGTGTTTTATACAACTGTTGAAGTTGAAAGAGACCATGTTGCAGATTTCTGAAATTTTGTGAGGATGTCTGCTACGATGGAACATCAGAAGACAACACAGAAGGTTTTCCTGTTGTAACATCTTATGATCCATAACACTTGATTACAATGGCCGGTGAAAAGATTGTCCTCTTAGACCCTAGCGATCTTGAATCGTGTCATCTGCTCGACTAAGAACGTGTTTACCTAACAAGTGATCATGTCAATGATAACTTGTGTTGGTTGATGTTTACTCAATAGAGAGTTTCCCAGTTTGGTTTATTGAACAAGGGCTTTTTACAGTGGGGATAGAATGCTGAGGTTTGTTGTGTTCTATGATTTTGGATCATGTTTGATTTCTTTCATGAATAAATTTAGTAATATGAGTAGTCGTGATAACATAATTGAAGTTAACCTTGAAAGATTTAATGATGGCATTGGTAACAAGGATTGGGGATTGTTTAGAGATTATCTCGGAAGTTTAGACCAAGCTTCATGTGGCTAATCTTTCCTGACACACTGTAGTGGTGATATAGTTAGTTTATAATACCAATTCATGACCATGACCGTTAAAAAGTATGTAGACGAAATATTATAATAATAATAATAAAGGAACTATATTGTTACAAAGGTATAAGGAGAGGGCAAAATGTATAATTTAACTTTGAATTATGATTCGTTATTTTTCCTAAAGAGTCGTACGGTTCAAATCTCCATTCTTAATTATCTAGTATAAATTTAATCCATTAGAGTACTATTTACCTTAATTGAATTCATTAAGTTTTATGATATTAGTGTGGTATTGAATGTCACATTCACACTTTTAAAAGGGTCTCAAAGTAGTTGTGCAATGCTTACTCAGTCAGCGAACTCAAATTTGAGTCGTTGGGGCCTATCTTGCAACGTCTATTTGCACAAATAACTGTCGATAGCATATAATTTGGGTAGAAACAATTTACAACTACGCATTTTCCTATAGTACATTTTAGGATTTATGTCTTTGGTAGGCTTGAATATGAAAATGACGATAAACCATATGCCAACAAAAATATAAAGTTAACTATTATGCAAAATAAAATATATAATATAAAGAACATGATAAAAATGGATTGAAATGGTCATGCGACTATAGACAACACACCTTAGATAAACATGGCCGTGATTTTGAGCTCTCTATTTACTCAATTTATCTCTCCAATAATCTAAAAAAAATGGAGAAATGACATTTTTTTAAATGGGTAGGAGGAGAGATTATCCCACTAATAAACATTAAAAATAATAATAATAATAATTTCTCACTATATTATATGACGTGCCTTCTGAAGACCAGTTGTTATATGTTGACCTGATTTGAATAGAATCCACCACATGTAGCCTCTCAATATTCATTCATAGGAATTCTCTTGACCCATGTGAGTGACAACTATGGCGTCTAACACCATTTTATGGTAATAAGATCTTTAAAATCTCGGTCACATGCTAAACACGGTAATTTATTAGGCTGCAATGGTTTAAAAAAAGGGCATACTTCGTTATTCATTCTTCCAAAATTTGTTTCTTATATTTTGTGTTTATATAAAACTAAACCTTGTATTTGGAATAATCCAAATGGTGATTCCCATGTGTCAAATTACTGCTCATCAGAAATGATTGCTAATGAAGAAGTAAACTATATTTATAAGAATAATGAATGGCGTTACATGAATCATCTTAAGCACATTTCAATTGAATTAGATTTATATTTTCGGTGGAAAAGTTAGAAATTCGAAACTTTATCCCTATATGTTATTGAATTAAAAAAAGTTGATTGTTACATCAATGATAAATATTTTAGTGTTCTCCACTCGTAATGATAAATGCCTAGCAAATCTGTGGACTCAATGAGAAAAGGAGTTTATTACTGGGAGCTGCTGTTTTGTTTAGTTTTAAAAGGCAAGTAGGGGCTTGTGTGTTTGGTTAATTAAATGTGATTGTACTTTGTATTAAAAATAAAACAAAGTCCTTTTATTTCAAAAGTAAATAATAAAACAAAGTCCTTCCACATGGTCCATTGGCATGGCCAGCTCATTTCCTGTTATTTCTACCTGCTAGTCAAAGATTGCTTTAAAAGCCTTGCAACAATAAGTATTTCAAGCTCACATCAACATCCACCCACCTCCCATATCTTAATCTCTTCCTTCAAATTAGATTCTTTCTTTAATTAGGCTTCCTTTATTTTTAAGAAAATATAGGATATTCAGATGCTTGGAAATATTCAAAGACTTTATTTACCTTCAAATCATTAATTTATGTTCAATGATATATTAAATTAAATGCATGCCTAAATTTTATTTAGTGAAAAATTATTGTAGCGTATATATTAAGTACACCTTAAATTACAAAACTTGTATAATTAAATACAATTTTGATTATAGAGATGATATATTAGTATCAATTAATTTAACCTATAAAATTAATTAAACTTTAGTCCAGTATTTATATGAGATGGTGTTATTGAAAATAGTTTAATTCTTCCCTCTCTATTATTTATTTATTATAATAAATAAATAAAAGAGAAATTAAATCTCATAAATTTATGGATCGGTTTAACAATTTGGAAGGGTAATAAGTGATTTATCTACTAAACTTAAACTACATTGGGATGGACAAAATCTCAAAATCATAGGTCAATTATTAGGATCATAATAACATATGCCAAGTATACATAATAATTTTATGCATATACATGAAAAGTATTTCATCCACGGGACTGACATTTTTAAGTTTTTAGCCTCTCACTTCAAAATAATTTTATTTTTAATTTCCTATTTTCAAAATCTTATAACTATTTACTAAAAATTTGATTTGCTCAGTTTTTTTTTTCTAATTTTTGACCTTTTGAAAAAAAACTTCACAAAATTTAAAAAATCAAAATGAAGCTTTTTAAAACCTTTTTTCTTTTTTCTTTTTGAAATTGGATCAATATATACATTTATTTTTTTAAAAAAAAGGATAAAGAAAAGGAGCCCTAAAAGTTGGAAAAAGAAAGTCATGGAATAATAATAATAATAATGCATCTAGGTGGACCGTAGACGGATGGATCCAACGCTGACCGACATATAAATACAAGCAGAGAAGCATGCATCTGGTGGCCTTAAATTATTTGGAGAATGAAAATGGGTTGCTTGGACACGTACAAGAACCCAGATGAGAAGGGGCACTGCCCTCCGATGACCCCAAGACTCTCCTTTTCCAACGATTTCGTCGAATCCCATCAAAATCAAAGCACCCCACCAAATAATAATATTTCTTCCTCCGACGACTTCTTCGAATTCTCCAATAATAATAATCACACAATGACCGCCGCCGACCAGCTCTTCTTCAAGGGCAAATTGCTTCCCACTCTCAGAGACGAGCTTCTCCTTAACGACGACGACGACGCCGATGCCGGTGCAGTGTCCTCAATTTTCGTGCCCCCAAAAGGCCTACCCAAATGGAAAGAGTTTCTGAGCCTCAAGAGATCATCATCATCATCGGTTGATGGGCGCTGCACTGCCACCAACAACCAAAACCCCGTATGAATGAATTAGGAATTTCTGTTCTCTTTTAATTTTGATTTTGTTTTTGCTGTTTATGTTTTAGGAATTATGATGCTGTCGATTGTCGATTGTCGATTCTCTCTCTCTCTCTCTCCTAGTGTGTGTTTTTTGTTTCTTTGTCGAGGTTGGTATGTCAGCTGTTAGTACTGTACAAAATTTGTGTATTAATGTACGTGTGTTTGCAGTTAAAAGAGCGTTTCTTTTCTTCCCCCCATTTCTCTTACTAATTATCTTTCAAGCATTTTTAATCGTTCTGGACAATATTGAGAGTAGAACAATAATGTTTGTATTTAATTCTCTCTCTTTTTTCTTCTCAATTCTAAATAGATCTGACTCTGGAATCCAACAACAATAACAAAAATTTCATCCATCTATTATGATGAACGATTGCGTTTTACTTCCAAAACAATCGTATTTCAATGTCTATAATGGTAATTTTGGTTTAAATTCTTCTCTAGGTTGTTTCTTCCATCGAGATTCTTTTGAAGAAGGCTCTATTTGGGTTAAAATTCTATTTTAGTCCTATGTTTTAGATTTTATTTAATCATAAAATAATGTATGATATATTTGAAGTTAATTTTTATTAAATTTGGTTAAACAATCATAATAATGTTAATACAAAAAGACACAATGAAATTTCCAAAATTTATAGAGAGGGAAAGCTAATAAAAACTGATTTTTATAAGAAAAATTACTAATAAACTTATCATATAGATTCATAAAAACCAATTTTAAGTTTTATTGAAAGTACATAACTAAAATAACATTTGAAAGTACATTGACCAAAATGAAACAAAACCCAAAGTACATGGATTAAAATAATATTTTAACCACTTATATTCTTGCAAAACTATATTTCTTAATACAATGACGACCTAGACTTGTTTTTTTTTCACCTGAAATGGTTTCATGGTGACAATTTTATTTTCACCATCTACTACTCATTTAAGGGTTTGTTTGAGATGTTGAATGTGTTATAATAACATAGATTATAATAGTTTGTATTTATAATATAGTTTGTGTTTAATATGGAGAATTATTGAGTATGAGTTTTAGGTGCATGGTATTTCATAGACTATTATAACACAAGTTATAATAACATACACCCCAAACAGGCCTTTAGATGTTGTTTAAGACGTTGGATGGATTGTAATTAACATGGATTATAAATTTACAATATTCTAAAAATAGTATTGTGAAGTCGTGTAATTTTTGTTTAAAATGTAAAATTATGTTTGGAGTATGAAGTATTCTACAAACTATTATAACTCGTCTTCTATATAAGGAAAATATTTACTGGTTAACACCATTATTCTCTTACTCTTATCCTCGTTAAATTTTTGACCAATAGAGGAGAGAACAGGGAATTTTCATTTATTGTTTTCAAAATAATAAATGGACGGACAAAATTTTTAGTAATAGGTCAACAAAAGATTCTAAACCAATTAGGGATTGTTTGGATTGAGGAGTTGGGAAGTAGGAGTTACAGAGAGTAGAAGTAAAGAAGTGGGACCCATAAGAAAGAGTTAAAGAAAGAGTTAATAAAGCTGTGAGACCTACAATAAGGAGTTAATAACTCTTTGGGTCAAACAAAGAGTTGGAGGGAGTTATTATCTCCTCCCAACTCCACTCTCTCAACTCTTCAATCCAAACGGTCACTTAATGAGTAAATAAGTATTATTCAAATTTTAAAAGATGGAAAAGTTGACACTTGTTGGGAGTCGGGACATAAGAACCAAAAGACAATTAAGTTTTAGCTCAATTTTTACGTTTGAATATTTTTCAATTTAATCTAAGACGTTAAAAGGTTTCAATTGAATATTCTATGTATTAATATATTTTTTAATTTAATTTTTCATTGTTGATGAATATTAAAATTAGTTGATGTTCAATTTATGTAGCTTAATATTTAGTACATTATCGGTTAGTTGAAAAAATGCATTTACATAAATGTATATATAAAAAAAGTCATCTATAAAATAGGAAAAATTGAAATTTCTACCCATTTTTTTATAAAGTTTTGAGGACAAATAATTTTAAATCTCTTCCTCTTAGATGACATTTTTTCTTCTTTTATGTGTGTTAAACTATTATGTCATGTAAATTTATCATCAGGTAATTCTCACTAACGGTGTGAAAGATTTAAATTAAAAAATATTAAAATATAAAGAGATTTTGTAAACATTAGAAATTAAATGAAAAAACATTCCAACATGGACTCTACTTTTAACTAATTAAGGTATAAAATAGGTTAAAATACCATTTTCGTTATTGTACTTTCAAATTTTCAATTTCGGTCATTGCACCTTTAATAAAGCTTAAAGTTGGTCTCTATGATAATAATAATTTCAATATAGGTAGGTAAAAATGTGAACATATTTCCAAAATTATAAAGGACAAACTAATATAGATTAATTTCTTTTAAAAAAGTTAATAATAAACTAATAGTAGAGACCAATTTTAAGGTTATTGAAAATATAAAGACTAAAATTGAACATTTAAGAGTATAGATGCCAAAATAGAACAAGGTTAACTTACAAAGCCAAAATTTTCAACATCAATGTGTGTTGGTCATCAATTTGACAATTTTAACGCAAAAGACTTAATTAATTATTTCTAAATTATAGTTAATAAGAGTATAGCTCAACGACGTCAAGTAAGACTTATGACCAGGAGGTCATGAGTTTGAATCCTCCACCCCCAAATGTTGATGATGTACTAAAAAAATATATTTCTAAATTATAATAGTGGCTCCAAACTTTATATTTTATTACTTTACCTATTTTTCAACCGAAGCTATAATGGATAGCAAATCTCCTACCAATCGATTTGAAAATATAGCAAAATAATAATAAACAATTTTTTTTTGTTTTTTTATTATTATTCCAAATTCATTTTTTTTTTATTATTTCAGTTGTACCCTAATTTGTATATATATATATGAGTAGTATATCTAATATAGTTTATATTTAGTATATCAGTAGTATATTGAGTATATCAATCAATTGATATATACTTAAAGCGGAATATATCAATGGTATATTATTAATATATTACTGATACACACTTTTTTTAGGTATATTAATTAAATGATAATATATATATATATATATATATATATATATATATATCACTAACATATCAATGATATTTTGCATATTTGATATATTGAATATATCAACACCTTATTAAAGACATAAAAACGAGCAAATAAAAGACACGCTTGCCATTAACATTTAGTTTTCCCCCATTTTTGCACTGGTTCATTTTTTAAAATATCATATCACAAGTGTACCATAGTTCAAACTAACCTACAACTACAACTTCTTAAAAAGAATAGAAATATTTTTAATCACTGTATTTTATTCATGTTGGCAAATGCAACTTTTGTAGGAAGATTTTTTCTTTAAACGAGTTTAATATACTCGAATTAAATGTTCACGTGATAATACTTTGCAACATACCTAATACGTACACTTAAATGTCATGACTCATAACTAGCAATAATACTAACAATTCACTGCCATACTTGACAACCATAAAATTTACTTAAATCACCCTCAAAATAGTCCTCCATCCATTTTAAATGTTTTATTCCTTGTGATTTTAATGTCAGTGGCAACATTTTCTTTTTGCACATTATGTTTACAAACCTAGTTTTCAAAACAATTGAATTTCTTTTTAGACATGATACCACCATGCATTTAAATCATTATTGTTGAATAACTTCATTTCTTTTAGAAAATGGTACATATGATTTGATACGCGAAGAAAATTAAAAAAAGAATTACCATAATTTTAAACAGAGGGCGTTGAGTAGGAGTAATCTATCTATCGATAAATCGCGAGATACAATACTGAGAATATCGCGATACGTAAAGATAAAGAGAAAAAAAAAATCAATTTAGCGCTCCGACAGTTGGCTCTGGAAGAGTCTAACCCCGTAAATTACACGTGGCATTTAATATAGCCTTCAAATTCCATTCCTTTTAGCATCTCAACGTCGCCGCCTTTGGCCTGAGCGAGCGCACAAAGTTTCCCACCAAGTTAGCGAGCGAAGCCAGACCCTTCTCTTCCAAATTCCAAATTCCAAATTCCAACTCTCCCACATCCTCTAATCCACAAGCTCGCCCTCTTCTTTCCAAATGGACTCCACCCCTTTGAACTGGGAAGCTCTCGATGCCCTAATCATCGATTTTGCTAGATCAGAGAACTTGATTGAGGATTCCTTTTCATCTTCCCCACCTTCTTCTCCTTCTCCTTCCCCTTCCCCTTCCTCGCTTTCCTCCTCCTCTTACCATTCCAGGTTGATCATCCGCCAGATCAGGCGCTCTCTGGAGGCCGGCGATATCGATTGCGCCATCGATCTCCTCCGCCTTCATGCACCCTTCATTCTCGACGATCATAGACTTCTATTCCGCTTGCAGAAGCAGGTTACTCTAATTCTGCTTAGCACCTGATATTGAACGTGCAAGTTCTTTTTGTTTTGCTTTTTGTTGTTTTGGCTAATTAGGGTATGTTTCCATATTCGATCACGCTGCATTAAGAATTGGAAATAAGGAAACATAGAATCCTTTTTTTTTGGTAGCTCAACATCCTAGTCAAGTCACCGGAACATCCTTTCCTGTTAACTTTTTTTTCAATTAATAGTTTGGTGGGACTTTTAAGTTGATTCATTTCCTTTCTGTGTTCATTGTGTTCAGAAATTTATCGAGCTTTTGAGGAAAGGGACTGCAGAGGATCGTGATTTGGCCATTCAATGTCTCCGGACGGCGCTCGCTCCTTGTGCTCTTGATGCTTACCCAGTATGCATTTTGCACATTCATGGTTTGCTTTTAATTGATGCTTTTAAGAAAATATTCTCTGGCTATTGGATTGAGCAAAGAATTAGTGTCTTTTTGAAAGAAAGAAAGAAAATTTCCGTTGAACTATGAAAAGTACAAGAGGAGGTGCCATAAGCCATCCTTTTTTCTACTGTAGTTGGCGTAATAAAGAAGTAGCTGTATCTACAGAAAGGTGACAAAAGAAAAATGAGAAAGAGAGCACCCACAAGCACCCAAAAGTCTAATCATCTCCCAGAAAAGAGCGCCATAGAATAACTTTGACGGCATTAGTCCAGATAACATTAGGTTTCCCTCCCAATTGATGACCACATAATAATTGTTACATAATGTCTAGAATCCTTTGTGGAAGAAACCATCGTGCTATTTAAATCAGATACTGCAACTTTTCTTCTTGTGCTTTCTGGCTGACTTCATTTCTATTTATGTTGAAGGAAGCGTATGAGGAGTTCAAGCATGTTCTACTTGCCTTCATTTATGACAAGGATAATCAAACATCCCCGGTGACATATGAGGTGGATGATACTATTTTCTCTCACATCACATTTTGGATATTTTTCAGTGTTTGTTGACTATGTCGCCCATCTGGAAACCCAGTAACATATGGCTGTTCTTGATAATTAGAATGCACATTTAATATTTCACTATCATATACTTCAGACTGTTGTGAGGGTAACCTTTCCTTTTTAATCAAGAAGGACTTCCTCCTTTCCTTACTCTCTCATCACTATGAAATTGTAAGAAGGAAAAGATGGTCCATTAATTTCTTGGGATTTGGCCACTTTTAAGGTCCAGTAAGCAATCAAACTGACGTCTTATGCTTCACGTTAGTTTTTACTTGACACGTTTAGAATGGGCTCTGTTTAGGTTCAGGCCCTCAGAGTATTCTATAAGTCCAGTACATATATCTCTTTTTCCTAGAAAACATGAGCTCCCTGGTTCGGGTGCCTGGGGTATGGAATTGCCTTGCATATTGTCAAGGTGTTTGAATAGAATGCGCATAGGAAATCTAAATCTTACAGTTTCTTAATTCAACGCATGGGGCGAATTTTGGAGTCGTTACAAGTTCTTTTGTTCAATGGACTTCTTTACATGGCTAAAATGTTATCCTTTGGAAATTCATGAACAATAGTTTTGTCTTTTCTTTTCTTTTTTATTTTAAAAAATCATTGTTAATTTTTATTTGAGATGTGAATTCACGCCTCTTCATTCATAGTTGCTTTCCCTATTATATTTATGTTGTTTTTTTAGTTGCTTTCTCTATTATGTTTTTTTTTTTTTAATCTGTAAGTTAAATATGTTGCAAAATTTACCCTTTGGAGTCTGAACTTCATCATTCTCAAAGAACTCTTTTTATTTAAAAAAAAAAATCATTGTTAGTTTTTATTTGAGAGGTGAATTCACGCCTCTTCATTCATAGTTGCTTTCCCTATTATGTTTATGTTGTGTTTTCTTTTTAATCTGTAAGTTAAATATATTGCAAAATTTACCCTTTGGAGTCTGAACTTCATCATTCTCAAAGAACTTTTTTTTTTTTTTTAAAAAAGAAAAAAAAACTGGATACTTTTAGTTTTAGGTGCAATATGTTATTTTCCAGCAGTCTGAACCGGGTGGAACTCTGAATTGCATTCAATTCTTCTGTCTGAAAGTGCATTTTCTCATGTTTCAGTGGTGTGAAAGGAGGAGGTTTGATATTGCTGGTTTAATGTCCTCAGTCCTACGAGCTCATATGCAGGCATATGATCCAGTCTTCTCAATGACTTTGAGATACTTGATAAGGTCCCCCCAATTGCCTTCTTTTTCCCCCCATAATGGGTTGTATGCTTGATAAAAGTTTGCTTTGAATATAAAATTTAAGTTCTTTTATTGTTACTTGCTCTTTCTTGCAGCATACATAAGGGGTTTTGCTTTCGTGAAGGTGTGTCGTCTCCCATATCAGATCTCACCGAGAGGTTGCTTCTAGATGAACGCGATCCACCTGCCACACCCAAGGAGAGCCTGTATGAAGCACCTCCTTTTGATGAGGTGAGATGTCTGACTTTTTTTAATAAAAATTTTAATTAAAAAACTTGAGCTTTTAGTTAGTTCCATCTAGTGGTGTGGTACAATGTGAGAGTCTGCCCCTTTTTGCATGTGTATGGTTACTAGCTATCTAGAGGAGTTATTTTCTTCACCTCTTAATTTTTGTGCTTAATATGAGTGCAGGTTGACATTCAAGCTCTAGCACATGCTGTAGAGCTAACAAGACAGGGGGCAATTGATAGCTTGAGATTCACCAAAGGTGATTTGTTTCATGCATTCCAGGTTAGCATCTATATGAATGCTTAGAATTTTATCCTTTCTGGTCTATATTTTGCTGTTATTAGATTCAATTTATGCAAATCCTCCGGTGTAGGTGCTAAATCTACTCTATGCTGTTTAATGTTGCATTAGAAAGTTTGAACCATAACTTTACTGGATGGCGTGCTTGTAATCGATACTAGCATGGGACACAGATAAAGTGACACTGACTTCGTGGGTTGGTGAATAGAAATGTGTCTTCATATTGGAATATAAGGTTGATGGAAACATTGAGAAATATAAGGCAAGAGCAAGACCATAGTTCATTAAAAAAATTAGTTTATATAAAACCGTAATGATTTTGCAGATAGTTTGTTTGTTCTGAAAATTTTGTTGGAATTTGCTGACTGTAGAATCTTTGCTCTTTATCTCTTGGTTTTCTCTAACATGCAGAATGGTTCTATTCAGTTGTATTGATATTTACCTTTCTTTAATTATTTAAAATATCATATTATTGTACAGTATTCTCTCAATGTTTTTGTGATTATGACCTTCAATTCCAATCATCTCGGCAATTAAAGTAGTATTGTTCATTTTGTTTCAGTGTCATGATGGTCTCATTGATTATATGAGTTTTTACATACATATCGCAGAATGAGTTGTGCCGGATGAAATTGGACCTTTCTGTACTTGATGAGCTTGTTCGTGAGTATTGCATCTACAGAGGAATTGTGGATTCTGGTCGTGGAGCTCTCTCTGGTAAAACTCAAACTTCTATTCCTTCTTTTTATCAATAAGCTTTTATGCCTTGTAAACGTGTTTGACATTTCTTGATAATCAGGGATGCAGAATCTCTCTAGTTCATCAAAAGTTACTCAATCAGAGCCGGAGTATTGTTCATCAAGGAATACTTCTTTTGAAGTGGACTATGCAGCCAGTAAACTTTCGGATGGTGAAATTTCTGTCAGTAATTCCCGTGTGGATAGTTCTCCTGAAAATATTGCTGACGTGACCAGTTCACAAGGTAATGAGGTTGAATTACGATATGCATCAGAGCCAACATCCAATCGAGAAGATTGTAGCACTAGTGATTCAATTCATGTGGGAAATTCAAGAACGTTACAAGCAAACAAGAATCGTGGGATTGTAGAAAGGAGCAAGCGTAAGAGATGGAGAGGAAGACACGATGATAGAGAACTTTATGATTTGTCTTGCAGTGGATGCAGTAAACAAGAACTTAGCACTACAACAGTGGCCAGTCCGACCATATCTAAGGAACAACAGGTACATCCATAACTGATATTCTATTCCATCTAATGAAATGATCTGACTGAAGTGTGTTTTACAGAACCTTGAAAAACATTTACCACTAGAATCTACTGGCAAGGAGGATAAATATGAGATTGTCTTGGGCATTAGAGAAATGGCAAGTAAAAGGTTGGCTGCAGAGGTTGTGGAAGAAATTAATGCCCTGGATCCGAACTTTTTTGTACAAAATCCTATTTTCCTATTCCAACTTAAGCAGGTAAATTGATTGTAACGAGGTTAGGTGTGAGTTTTCCTTTTATACTCGCATTCTTACTACACTGTTAGCTAGTCATTATTAATGGAGGTTTACGAGTTTGTGGTTTGAGGAGAATGGTTGTTTATTTTTACTTGTCTCAAGTATAGAAGTAGATGGAGACTTAATGTTTGTTGAAAATAATGTATTCATTGAAAGATTGGCAAATTCTTGTTGAATTTATTGCATATTTTTTTTTGCAATTTATTTGACGTTCCTATGGCTCCAGGTTGAATTTTTGAAGCTGGTTAGTTCCGGTGATTATTCTAGTGCTTTGAGGGTCGCATGCACTCACTTAGGCCCGTTAGCCGCTAATGATCCATCCTTGTTGAAGCAATTAAAGGAGACTTTATTGGCTTTGCTCCTGCCCAACGAAGATATTCTTGGGAAAGGCTTCCCTATAAATGCTCTTGCTAGTTCTCTTCAGGTATGAGGCAAAAATTATAGATGCGACTATATTCGAAGGGGAAAATGTTATAATTTACTGATATTAGAATGACATATTCATTGCTTATAACAAGTATGTGCTCACATTCTGTCCCTTTGGGGGACGGCCTATAAAAATATGTGCTCACATTCTTTGGTCACTTTGTCAATTATCTAAATGAGCTTTGCGAGCTAAGTGTCTTCATAGTGTGATTGGAACTTGTATATCTTTGTGCTAAGTTAAAAGTGAAGAAGGTGCTTGGTGTCTTCATATGGAGGTGACTCCATGTTGCAGTCCTTGTAGCCACTACATTTGTGGAGGGTTGGAAGTGAAAGAAAAAGATAACGATTTCAGTATCAAGTTTTAAATCTATGAAAAATTTGATTGGAATTATCTTTGACAGTAAAAGTTTTGGTTCCAAGTAGAGAAGTAGATGTATTTCTTTTATAAGTTACTCTTTTTTAATGAATGATAGTCATGACAAAGAAGCTGAACCAATTTGAATGGTGTTCGGCTGATGTTCTTTGGAGTGTTATGATTGTTTCTGCCCACTCAATCAACCTTCATCCATTGAGGGCAGACCCTTTTTAGTTTATACTCTGTTTGACCAAACTGAAGTGTGAATGTAATCTAACTGTTGTCATAGAGTTGCTTTTTCATTCACTAAAGCTTTCTGGTATGTATTAAATTTCTACTTGTAAGTAAATGTTTGAATATGTTCCATTTAGAAAGAATCTTGTTGCACATCTAGATTTTTCTTTATACATTAAACCACATTTATATACTGGTCACAAGCTAAAAAAGTGTTCTTCAATGTAAACCATTATTTTAGTTGCACATATTCAACCATTTCTAGTGCTGATACCTCAGGATCTGACCCTTTTAAACAGGCTAGTAGAATGTTCTCTTATTGACAATGAGCCATGCAAACTCAGATGTTTTTATGAGCAGTATTTTAATCAAAAGTATTTCTTTTAGAAATAACCTGGGTTGAAAGAAATAAGAGGGCCTTCCAAGGGGAAGAGACCAGCCAAGAGGTTTTCTGGGAGCATGTTGGAGTCTTTGCTTCTAGCTGGTATTCTATTTCAAGTGATTTTTGTAATTAATTACTCTTTTGTTCATATTTTTGCCAACTGGGAAGTTTTTTTTTGTAATTCCCTTGGCTTGGTGGGGATCCCTCATATCCCCCTTTTTTCATCCTCTCTTTGAAAATGAATTTGAATTTCTTATATAAAAATATCAAGATTATTTCAATTATAAGTTCAAAAAGTGTTTTTTTTATTCAATTAAACATGTTTTTTCAAATTATTAGTTCACTAAAATGAAAATGGTTAAGATTAATCAAGTGAGAGAGTGCGTGCATTGGTAGAGAGATTAGTAAGAAAAAGGAGTGCAAAGAGAGAATAGCGAGTGTATATGAAGAAAAAAGTTAGTGAGAGAAAAATGTATATGAAGAGAGTGACTAGACATGGAGGAAAGGTGGAAGTCTTAAACCTAGGCTAGGGAGCCTCCTTCCCTCTTTTCTATTCAATTTTATAGTTGGAGCTCAACCATATTACATAGCATATCTTCAATGTGCAAATAGCGGGTTGTTTGTATGTTTGTTTTGTTTTGTTTTGTTTTCTTTTAATTATTATGTTTTAATGACGATGAGGGGAAGTCCCCCTTAAATTAGTGGAAGCTACTTCATATCATGTGGAAGGCCTCGTGTTTGAGCATCTATCTCCTTAAATCATACATAATTGGAGTGGACGTTTGTTTGACTGGCATATTGGAAGAAAGGTCCCATCTTCAAGATAGGTTGACCATTTGCACCTCCCTAATCTGCCTCCCCATTATTCTGTAATGTAACCTATCTTACTAATTTTCTTGCCTGGTGAAGGTAAAAGGATTAAGAAAAATCATTCGGCTTCATTTGGGAAGGATCTTATTTTGATGGTGTCGTCACCTAGGTAGATTAATTTGTCTAACAGCTTATGGAATCTCCTTTCCAATGTCCTGACTGGAGCTATCCTTTTTTACGAGTCATTTCTTTTCTTTTATCAAAATCTGATTATCCTTCATCTTGGGATTAATTTTGGGATATCTTATTGTTTTAAAGAACTTGACGTTTTTAGAGCTGTTATTGTGACACTAAAGGTTGAAGGGGTAGGGAGTGGTTGCCGCTGCGAGGAGCGGTTCTTAGTAGGCTTTGAGGTGAAGACACACATGGATGAGTTGACATCACACCGAGATTAGAGCAATTATGAGATTGGGCAAGTATAGAATGATATGTTAGAGGGGAAAAATTTGACAGCTACTACCTATATCAATGAAATGCACCTTTCTAAGCAATTCTGGGATGAGAGAGATTATGAGATAGGACAAAGTATAGAATGATATGTTTAAGAGATACTTAAAAGAATCCATAGTTATTACCTAAATCAACGAGGGGCACCTTTCCAAGCAATTCTATATTCTATATTGAGTGACTTATGAAATTTTCTTAGAAACTATGTGAGAGAGTACAAAACATGTTGAAATGATCCATGTTAGTTGTGGAGATACTCTTCAATCCTTAAAGCAGCTGAAGACAATATTTGGCTTTTCCAGATTGTAGGGAATGTTGCAGCCACAAAAGTAGGTGCACATAAATTCAGATGCTAAATATTGGGCCTAGGGCATTATAGCTGTACGTTGAAAATAATTTTTGGATGTCAACGACCAAATACTCTTTTAGATTTTAAACAGTTTTTAGATACAGCTTTATTTTTCTTGTTTGAAATGTTTCCATTTGTAGGCCACTAATCGTATGGGACCACTTTTTCTATTACATACTTCCTAAATATAATATAAGATAGTTATATATGCGAGTAGGTAAAAGAATTTGATAATGGTATTAGAATATTGACTTAATAGGAGATACACTATGCATTCTGTTATCTGTAACCTTTGAAATTCTCTCTACCAGTAAGAGAACAAAATACACTATGCATTCTGTCATCTGAAAATATGCAGCAATATGACTGAAAATTTTACATTTTCGACAGGTTGCTTTTGGTAGGAGACTTGGTATTGAAGAACCCCAACTAATGAAGTTGATGAGAGCCACACTTCACTCTCATAGTGAATGGTTTAAACTTCAGATGTGCAAGGATCGGTTCGAAAGTCTTTTGAAGATAGATTCCTTGAAGGAAGTTAATCCGCCTTCGCTTTCTACTTCTAGTGTGCTATTGAAATCGAATTCAGATAGTTGCACCCATGGTTTTTCCCAAGGCACAAAATCTTCGGGTGCAAGAACCTTAGAAGATGGTAACAGTCCTATGCAAGCGTCATCTAGAGATGCTTGTGATGAAAATGCAATACTTAAAGTCATGGTAAGTAATTTCAACTTGAAAGACAAATTTTACCATCCCATGTGGTCTGAATTTGTTTCCCTGGGCTCTTACAAATTATGTTGGGTAGAAAATGCGGTTTTCTATATTCCTTCTGTTGTAGGCTTTCGCGGTATTTATGATGCGAAATTTTTGTGCTATGGGTTCAGGAGTTTCTTGCTTTGCCCAGGGCTGATGCCATTCATCTTCTTGCACAGTATAATGGAAACGCAGAGATGGTCATCCAGCAAATATTTGCATAAATTGGCTTGTAAGAGTTGTAGCTTTATGATGGGGTTTATTTGTTTATTATTTGTCTAACATTATTTCATTCATTTTGTGTACTTTAATACTTGTATACCATACTTGTATATGCCAGAGCTCCAATGTATAAAACGTCCGTCCAACAAATATTATCCCTTGTGTTTTCTCATTATATTTATGGGGTGGAGGATGTGTAATCGGGCAGTTCGGGAATATGTAACTAAGGTTTGAAAGTGCATAAGGATGGATTTCAATCACATCAACTGTAAAGTAGATGTTATTTATTCAATAACATATTTTGATTTGCGAGAATAAGATTTGTATAAATAAATCTGAAATTTTGTTTATCTCATATTTAAACTATTGTGAATTTGTAGAAATAAGTTGTTGGATGGTGACGTAAAAATTTGCTTCATAAGGTACATAGCAATATCTTGAAAACGAAGAAACTGAATATGGATGGTGAACTATTTATTCATACAGTAAACTTTTGTTAATTTATCATGTATATCTATTATCTTTTAGCATTTTCAATGTGGTTGCATTTATATGTACATGTGAATTTCTTTTTCTTTTTCTTTTCTTTTTTAATATGATTTATATATTTATATTTATTTGTTTATTGTGATACATCTAGACACGGTTATGTGATTTATGGATTCTGAC
Organism: Trichosanthes cucumerina; assembly: GCA_036507285.1. NCBI lineage: Eukaryota > Viridiplantae > Streptophyta > Magnoliopsida > Cucurbitales > Cucurbitaceae > Trichosanthes > Trichosanthes cucumerina. The sequence goes on along the minus strand of CM071837.1, from coordinate 71,575,857 downwards.
ATTTTTTTTTGGTTTTTAAGATGAGAAAGAGGATGACAAGAGAATTTTTGTCGACTGATATTCTTCCCAATCTGTTATTTTGTATCCGATAAAAGGGAAGAACTACGGTGACGCGGTCCCTAACCATTTGGAGCTAAAAAAAGAAGAGAGAGAAAAGAAGAGAGAGAGAGAGAGAAAACTGTTCAATCTAAATGGAAATTGCAAAATTTTAGGTTTTTTTTTTTTTTTTTTTGGATTCAAACTAAAGACCTCTTTTGGCAAAACTTTAAACTTTTCAATACCAGATTAATTAGAACCGTACAATGAACATCGTCTATATGGGTAGGATAATTTATATCAATTCTATATATTTCTCTTCTCATTTAATCTCATGGCAGGATTAGGAGAAAATTAACGAAGCACTTAAATTGCAATTAGATAAAAAGAGAAAAAGGTGGTATGCAACGCAACTACTAGTGGAGGAAAATTCTAAAACGATTTTGGTTAGAATGCTAATAAAGCCAACTCAAAAAATGATGAGAAAAAAAAAATGGTGAAAGTATAACTAACTTTTGCATTTATATATTGATTGAAAAGTTCCAACAATGGAGTTCCTTATTATTGTTTCTCAAGTCTGATCTTATTTCCATCGTAATCCGTCGTTATTATTTAGATAAAAGTAGTTAACATTTTCTTTTCAGAAAAAAAAAATGTCGATAACATCTTATTAAACATAATATAAACAAACAAACAAAAATTGAATACTCAATCAAAGAAAATTTGGAAAAATCTATGCGTTCATTAATATAATATAAATAATTATTAAAAAAGGAGTCGAATAAACCATAACCAAATCTTGTCTTAGTTTTAGAATTTTAATTATTATTTCATTTTGGTCATAAATACTTTAAATGATTTCTTTTTATTCATAAATTAGAAAAAGTCTACATTAGTTCAGAAATTCAATATAACAATTTGTTTTTTCCCTTGCCACTAATAACTTCAATAAAATTTTTGCGTATCGTCATTTGAACAATCCACGAGTATTTTAAAGCGTATGTGACACAGAATTTGAAAATACATGACTTGAGATTTTTATTGATTACACCACAAAAATTTAACCATAAGTTAAGACAAATAATTATAGAAGTTCCGAACTACAATAGAATAATCTAAATAGTTTAAGTGGTAAATGAAAGTTTCCTGGTCATAAATTTTACTTGATGTAGTTGAATTATACTCTTGTTGACGGTATAATATAATATATTATAAATTATATAATATAATAATATAAATAATAATTATACAAAATTTAAAAAAACTTGTTAATAAATTAATTAATAATGACTTATATTTAATCTAATATTTAGTTTTGCAACTATACATGCTAATTTTATAATCTTAGGTTGTTTGGGCAGTGAGTGAGTTATAATAACAAAAAGTTATAATAGTGTGTGAGCTAGTATAGTCCGTGAAATCATATAATATTATTATTGTAACATGTGTCCCAAATAGACCTTAAATATATTATAGAATACACTTAAATGACGGTTTAAAATGGAATAAAATTTCTAAATCTGCTACCAAACACATATTTGAAAAATATGAAATACAACTTTATTTTCATTGATTCGTGGTGGGGGCAAATTTGGTAAGATCAGCCCATAGCCATGATTTCAACGGAGCAAAAAAGCTAAGAGGGAATATAACAAAAGTGTACATACGGAGAAGAAAGGCCACCCTCTAAGATTCTCTAAACACACCCATTAATTTTTAAATAATTATTGCAATCCATATCCATATGGGACATTTTTAATTCAAGTGCAGCTCTCTTCCCTCTCTTTTTTGGGTAAAAAAAAAAAAATTATAATAATTCAATAGTCAGAAAAAAACAGAAGGCAAATGGGTTTCCTCTTTATTTACATTTGATGAAATCATATCAGCGTGGGATGCACGTTTTCATCCAATTGTCTTCATTTTAAAGCTTTAATTTTAAGCCACTTTCTCTCACTAATACTAATTGACATCCTTACTTCTAACATCTTTGCTAATAATCTAACCACATAAACATCATGGTTTGTTTGAAGAAATCAACCGATCAAAATTATTTTTAAGAATTGTGATAAAGACCGTTTAATAAAAGTCAATGTTGACTAATTGGTATAATATTTTTTTTTTTTTGAGAGAAAAATGAAATGCTTATCCATGAGATTGACCGGCGAGTGGATATATTAAAGAGTTTAAATCGAATTAATTGCTAAAGTTGAATAAAAAAAGTTTATGTCACATCTATTATCATTTTTTTTTGATATAGTATATCATAATATTTTTACGTGGAAAAATTCAATTAGATGATGAGTTGTCTTTATTAGGTGATTCATAAATGTTGAATTTTATTTTATGTTATTAAAATAATGTAATGGATTCAAATTGTGTGTGTTTTTTAAAAAACATCATCACGAATTGAAGTAATGAAGGAGCAAAATATTGTTCATATTTAAACGGTAAAACTAAAAGCAAGTCAAAATTCTATAGGTTATTAAGATGCTTGGAAAAGTGGTTCCAAATTCCAACGGGAAGATGGTCCAAATGACTAAGGAGAGGGCCATTTCTTAATAGATAAACTTTATTTAAATTTTATCTAATAAGCTTTTAGTGATATGATAATACCTAAACCATTTGTTTTTTTTTTCCAATAATTTTTTTACAAAGGCAATTTAGAATGTCTGGTCTAATCAACCAAACAAAACTAATCATTTGTCATAAGAATTTTAAAGTGACTTAATAATCATTTTGTTTTAGTATTTTATTAAAAAATCCAATTTGTTTGCTTACATATTCTTTTTGGGAAAGAGTTCAATTTTTACTCTTAAACTTATCTTGTTGTATCAATTTTTACTCTAAACTTTTAATTTCACCAAATTGAATTTTAAGCTTAGACAATTATTATAATTTTTAATTACTTTTAGTCAATTTCCATAACTTCAATAAATCAAATTTCACATGAAATTAAGTTTGATCAATACATAAATTAACCATTGAATAGCGTTATCCAAAATTCACAAATTTTAAGAAAGGTTTAACTCTAATGTCATTTTCTCTAAAAAAAAAATATTATTAATTTCATACCATATATATGTTTTATGATTCATTAAACACATATGAATATACTTTTCTTTAACTATTTTTGATACAATAACTGGTCAATGGTTTAAATTGTAACACTTTTTAAAATTTAAGGGTTGAGATTGAAACACTTATTTATGTTTGAGAGGTGGCACCTTGTTAAAATTGAAAGTTTAAGGTAAATATTGATACAACTTGATAAGTGTAGAGGTAAAAATTGAATCCCCTTTTATGATATATACTTTTCATAAAATCACATGAGGTTGTAATTAAAAAAATATAACAATCACTCAATAGGATCTTGATTTGAAGTATAACATGAAACAATACTAAATGATCTTTTTTTTTTTTTTTTTAAAAAAAGTTAATGAAGAAAGGAGGTGTTTTGTGAAGCACTCAAAAGCATGGCATGGTCATGAGAAGAATTGCTTGAGAGATAAGGATCTTTGTGTTTAGGCAATTATTGTGAATGATGGTTGGTGGTCACACATACCATAGGGCCCCATGGTCAACCTTTTTTTAGTTACCTACCACTCATATATTAATATAACATTTTTTTTTTTGTTATCAATGGAATTTTACTAAATTTATACATCCATCACTTTACATGATTTTGTTGTTAGAATGTTAGAGCCTAATTATCAATTAGGTTTGATTAAAGTTATTTAATTGAAGTCTAATTAGAACTGATTTGGAGTTTATTAGTGTGATACACAAGTCCTTTTGACGTTGTAACATGGACATAGATATGTTAATTAATTAGGTGGAAAAATTCTAAATGAGTGAACACAACACAATGATATTTAGTAATTATAGTGTTTCATTGTGATGCAAGTAATTAATCAAATATTACAATGTTGGGATGATGATACACAGTCTTGTTCATAAAATATATGCCTAACCACCAACCATACAAGAATGATAGTACATGCATAATTTTTAAGATTGTAGCACATTGGTTTTTCTTGTGTGCACTTGAGGAGCATGAGCCAACCGAGTTGAAAAACAACAAAACAAAAAAAAAAAAAAATCAAATATTGAGTCTAAATTAAAATGGATTCATTTACTATAGGTCGTCTCTCGACTCTTAAACATTGTCAAGGTAGAAGTTTGAAAAAAAAATGTAAAGAAAAATTTAGGACTTCTTCACTCTCCTTTAAAGGGAGTTGAATATGTAATAAAAAACAGATATTGTGTTAATAAAGTACCTAAGTAACAAAAATTATTACTTGATATATTAACAAATTGTCTCAAAACATAAAAGAATGAAAACGCTAGCTAGCTAGTAATCTTAAAGGTGAAATAATCTATTCTCTCACATATATAATTAAGCTACATTCAGACCACGTCTTTTCATTCAAACAAATATAATAATATACTCCATTAATTCCAAGAGCCTTTTAAGCCAGAGAAGATGCATGGCAAATCTGTAATCTTTATCATAAATCATCAATGAGAAAGAAATCTTACTTTACTAAAGATACTTGATATAATATTATGCATACTCTACACCCTATTATCTCTCCACTTTTTCAATGTGGAACCCTCAACATGCCCTCTCACCGATGATACTCATATTAGATTATATGAGGTTCTATCTTAAAACCAATTGACAATAAGAGGAGAACCTATATATCATATATATTGTGAGATTTCTCTCCATTTTTTCAATGTGGGATCCTCAACATATTATAACCAACCCATTCAGTGTTCCAAACAGTTCTTAATTATTTTTTTTTATATGATAGAAAATTTGAGCTAGATAATAGATAATAGTTACTTTTATTAAATATTCTGCAAAATGACACAAATGTGAAAACGAGTGTATAAAAAATATGCATATATATAAACAAATGATATACATATAAGTGAAAAACTTTGTGTTAGGTATATAGTAATATACTTTATCAATGCTAAAATTAGTTTATCCATATACAAAAATGGTACGTGAACAATATATTTTATATTATATTAAGTATATTACTTTATCATATCCATGACACAAAAATTGTTTATCAGTAGGAGGAAAAAAATTACAATACTCACAGAATACTCTTTCCTTTTAACAAATTTACAAATATAATAACTAATTTTGTGACAAGTTATAATTTTACTTGGAATTCATACCATACTTCTACAAACGGAGACTTTTGATAAATATAAAATTGGTTAAATTACAAGTTTAGTCCTGAATTTTGAGATTTGTGTCTATTTGGTCTCCGAACTTTAAAAAATGTCAAATATGACCTTGAATTTTCAATTTTGTATTTAATAAGTTCTTAAACTTTAAAAATATCTAATTAGTTCTTGAACTTTTAATTTTGTATCTAATAGATCTCTAACATATTCACAATTTTTAAAATTAACCGTTCTATTAGATATAAAATTGAATATTTTGTCTAATAGAAGTTAAGTTTTCAATTTTGTACCTAGTAAGTTGATGAATTTTTAAAAAACGTCAACTAGGCCAATGACCTATTAGACACAAAATTGAAAATTCAGGTACCTATTAGACACAAAATTGAAAATTTGAGGACTTATTAGATACATTTTGAAGTTCAAGGACCAAATAGATACAAAATTGAAAGTTTAGAGACCTATTTGACACTTTTTAAAGTTTATGAACCAAATGACACAAACCTCAAAATTTAGAGACTAAACTTGTAATTTAACCTATAAAATTTGTAGGAAAAAGGGTAAAGATTGGATGCCACGTTAGACACTCAAATTCAAAAGACCCGCATTTTTTTTTGTTAGAGAAAAGCAGAAAGAGGAAGAACAGTACTTAGATAATTGCGCATAAAAATATGATCTCCATTCTCCAGTTTAAAATAATTGGAGGGATTGTTCTCCATATCCACCGAGGCCCGTCTATCTGTAATGTCCTTTTTTTGAAAAAAAAATTCTTGAAAGATGGATTCGTTGCATTAATTAATTCAAATTCGCAGTATTAAGACCAGGTTATCACTGTTTCAAGAAGAAATTAATACCGAGACCTTCGATGATTAATTTATCTCTATTTTCAGGAAAAAGGCATCGTAGTAAAGTAAAGGGTGGTCTTTTTTCCCTCCCACATTGCCCCCACCTTCATTCTTTGACGCGGCTCTGCAACTTTCTTTAGCGTTTGGTAAATGTCTGCCTTTTTGAGTTGTCGATTGGTTCTAACTTCTATTTCGCATTACGCCGTCTGGGTCTACGACAAAAATTTCGATTAAAGATTAGTGGGGTTTTGAGCAACAGCAGAACTTGCACGGAGTTTAACAAATTTTCAATTTTGTTTGGAATTTGAAAACAGACCGAACCCATCAAAATTACGCGTCAGCTTCTTTCTTCTTGTTTTGTGCGCATCACGTGGCGAAATTGGCTTCTTCAGCTTAAACCCGAATGCGTCTCGCTTTGGGTCTCTTTCTCGTCTGTTTTTGAAGCAAATCGGCAGCTGCTGGGGTTGGTGTACAAACAGGGTCTACGGTTTTGGGCTTAAATCTGTATTCTGTTTCTTTTTTTTAGCTGTTCTTGCGATACCCATGGCGGAAAATATCTGTTTCTTGAACAAGGTACTCCATCGTTCTGTATTTTTCTTCTTTGTCTGCACTTCACCTTTCAAAATCGGTTCTCTTTTGGGTTATAGCGAAGTTTCTGGTTTCACTTCATGCAGATTCCGGGTTTCAAAAGATTTTCTTTTCTAGGTTTTTTTTGGAGTTTGAATGTTTTGAGGTTAAGAAGCTTCTTTTCTTCGTTTCTGGAACAATCTGCCTTAGAAATGTCACCTTTTTTGTTCTAATTCATGTAACTTCCATTGTGACTTCAGGGTGTTTGACTAACTGTAATGTATTTTTGCAGTGTGATGGCTAGTCTTTTGCATGTTTCTTTGTGGGGGTTTGAGGTTCAGCTTCTGGGTTTTGGTGGGTGGGGGTTGCGTTTGCTTTACTATTCCTTGACCCAGTTGATACTTTGAAGAAATTGTTTTCAAATTTGTTGCTGTAGCCATTATTTTCACATGGAAACGTTTCCTCCTAAACTGTAGATGTAGTTGAGTTCCACTGGTATGCGTTATTCATCACTTCAAATCATTGTGTTCCGGCATTTTAATCTTCATTTCCTTCAATATTCTTGCGAAAATTTTATCAATTTGATATGCCAGTCATTAAATTATATTGTGGCAATAACCTATTCCCTCTTTCATGGTTTGCCAGGATACTCTGATTCTAAAGCCTCCCAAGAAATCTCCTCTGTTGTTGAGAATGACAGTTTTGATGTTTGCAATGGTCTGTAGTGTTTATATATGCTCAATCTGTGTGAAGCAGTTAAATACTCACACCAAGGCGAGATTTTTGAGGATTCAAATAGCTGAATGTCCCGAGATAAGTATTAGACTAAAGAAAGTTCCTCGTGAGCATTATCCAAGACCCAACACTTTTAGCAGGTATTACAAACTTATGCTTCTACAGTTCTACTCATGAGTTCAAAAGTTTAAGTTCAATAAATACTTGATTTTGTGTTCTACCAGGGCTGAATGCTCGAATAATCCAGTAAGATTCTTTGCAATCGTGTCGATGCAGAGGTCAGGAAGTGGATGGTTTGAGAGTCTTCTGAATAGTCATGTTAATGTAAGCTCTAATGGAGAGGTGTTTTCTGTATTGGATCGGCGGAGAAATATTACCACAATAGTACGGACTCTGGATAAGATTTACAATTTGGACTGGCTCAGTAGTGCTTCTAAGAACCATTGTTCTGCCGCAGTTGGCTTCAAGTGGATGCTTAATCAGGTAAATGAATGTCTCAGTCTGAGGAAGTGAATATCTCTTCTGAAGTTTTCAGCTGTTGGTCATTTTAAAACTTTTGTTTGCCATGATCTTGTTCCTTTTTCATCATGTTATAACTATTAATTGATTGATTTCGAACCATCATACTACTTATATATTTCTTTCATTCAAAAAGGTGGAAATGTTATTGGTAGCCCTATAAACTTCTAACTATGGACATATTTTGATCAAATGATTTTTCATACTTCTTTCGGAGAGAGTAAAATTAGCCCTGGTAAAGGGCCACACTTTGTTGAAAATTGATTTCCAAAAATTAAAAAAAAAATACAGCTTTCTACTATTTACTTGAATACTGAAGCATACAAAAGACAGGCCCTAAGCAGCAAGAGGAGTAAGGTTACAATAAGCAACTCCAGTTGTTGAGAATTAAAATGATGGAAAACCACGAGAAGCTACATTCAATTCATATGGGGACATTAAAGTGAGCCGTGCTCCGAGCGTTCTTGCATGAACCCTCTACACCCTGATATACTCTTATTCCTCTCAAGCCTAAAAATTTCAAAGAAGTGCAAGTATACCATCTTGTCACAATAGCATTTAGATTGTTTATTTTGAGAATTCCCAGTTCATATCATACTTTTAAATGACCAAGTATGGAATGAAAATTTTAAAGGGTATTGGAGCAACTTCTTATTTTTCTTTTGAATCTATAGGTATATATGTCTAGTCTGCATATTCTTGAAGCTTCTTTGTGAGTTTTTTACATTGAAGATGCTTGTTTGGTAGTTTCTTTGAGTTTATGTACACTTCCTCCTCTCCACCCTTATGTAATGAGATTTAAGGCCATCTATGTTCTTCATAAATGTATCTCATTATGTGGTATGTTGTCAACCTGATTCTTATTAAAAATGAAGTAGATGTGCAACATGGTATTATATTCATTCTCTGAAGTGCTTGTGTTTTGACCGAGGACTCTCACTTGATGGATTATAAGAGCTAACTTTATTCACCTTATTTGAATAGGGATTGATGCAGAATCATGAAGAAATAGCAGACTACTTCAACCGTAGAGGTGTTTCTACAATATTTCTCTTTCGAAGAAACCTACTACGTCGTGTTGTTTCAGTTCTTGCAAATTCATATGATCGCTATGCTAAGATGTTGAATGGAACCCACAAATCACACGTGCATTCCCTAGAAGAGGTTTCTCTCCCTTTCCCTCTCTCTTGTGATCTTTGTCTAGATTTTTTTTCTTTGTTACTCAGGTCTTAAAGAGAGTCGATTGAACTTTCTTTCAGGCTGATGCACTTTCCAAGTACAAACCTGTTATAAATTCCACATCGTTGATCTCTGATTTGGAGGGAATGGAGGCAACAATTGCAAAGGCCTTAGAGTACTTCGGTAACACGAGGCACCTCATTTTGTACTATGAGGACCTAATCAATAATCGTACGGTAAGGGACAATCTGGAAACTTAGTTATTATCCCTTTTGGAACAGCTTAGTAAATCTTGATTCTGAGATTTTCACACCCCAAAGGTTTTGATATGGTTTCAAAATCAGTCTGACTAAAAAGAATATTATAGAATGAGTACCTAGCCTTTCATTTCAAATGGGCAAATGAAGTAAGGTTTAGGCAGTTAGCGTAATTCTTTACGGTTGTCAAAGAATTTCCTTTTATACATTGTCACAAATTCAGATGGCAACTTTGTATTTGAATTCTTTGATGTGGTCGTTCATTTCTTGGTACTGAAGCATTGCAACTGTCAAATCCTTCATTCTTCTTGCAGAGACTGAAAGATGTACAAGAGTTTCTTAACCTGCCCCCAATGGACCTAACAAGCCGCCAAGTAAAGATACACAAAGGAAACTTGTCCGATCACATCAAGAACTGGGAAGATGTTAAGGTGACTCTTAACGGAACCGCTTACGAGCATCTTCTTCGTGCAGATTACTGAGCTATATATAGTTTTTGCTTGACTTTTAGAGGGTTTGAAAAGATGTCCTGCCAGTTTTTCTCTTAACAAAGAAGCTGAACCAGTTTGAATAGTGTTTGGCTGATGTTCTGAGTGTCGTGATTGTTTCTTCCCTCTCAATCAACCTGAGAGCCAACCCTTTTTGGTTTATACTCTGTTTGACCAAAATGAAGTGTAAATGTAAGCTAACTTTTGTGATAGTGTTATTATTTCATTCAATCTGCATAGGCTTTGCTGGCGTGGCTTAAATTTCTACTTGTAAGTAAATGAATTGGCTCCAATAAGAAAGAATCTTGTTGCACATTCAGGTTTTTCTTTATACTTTAGACCACCTTTACATGCTGGTCACAGGCTGAAAAGTAAAAAGTGTTCTTCAATATTAATCATTATTATAGGTACAAATATTCAACCATTTCAAGTGCTGATACTACTGGATCTCACTCTTATAAACAGATTAGTAGTATGTTCTCTTGTTGACAATGGGTCATGCAGACTGAGGATGTTTCATAAACAGTATTTCAATCAAAATTATTTCTGTGAGATGTTTAGTGTTCTCTGATTCAATTAAACCTGTTCTTTTTTTTTTTTTTTTAAAAAAAATTATTAGTTCATTAAAATGAAAATGAACAAAATCACCCAAGTGAGAGACAGTAGGGGTCTGTTTGCCTTGTTTAATTTTGTAAAAAAGACATTTTAATAAGATGTGGACTGTTAAATGATTTTTTAAAAAAGAAGTTGAGAAATAAGTTATTTTGAGTGAAATACTTTCAACTACATTTTAGAAAAAGAGTTTTAAGTGTTAATTAACAATGAACTTGGAATGTCCCTTAAATTTACATGGTATATAAAAATTCTCTAAATATTCTCACGCTACACCTTCACTTTCACAATAATGGTTGTCACCCATTGCCGACGACCATTGTCCTTGTGAGCATTGCCTGCCGCCCTCCTCACGGGTGGAAACTCTAACGACAATTGCCTACCGCGAACGACACTGATCACTAGTACAATTTCAAGATTTTATGACATTGAAAAATTGTCATAAACACATTTTATGACTTTTTTTCACCATAGAAATCACTTTCTGAAAAAACTACATACACGATGATTCAAAAATCATCCGTAATTAACTATTTTATGACAATTAATGGTTGTAAAAAAAAAACGTATTCAAGACATTTATTAAAAGTCATGAAAAACTTTTTATGACAATTAAACATGGTTAATAAATTCCTCTTAAAACCGATGTTTCCGTCAAAATATATATATTAACGACAATTTTTAAACGTCATAGAATTTTAGTGTCAAACATGTTGTTTCTATGACAACGAAAAAATGTTAATGACAATAAATTCTTGTGTCAAATATTTATTTTCTATGATAATTTGTGGTTGTCAACAAAAAAATTTACTCAAAACCCAATTTACTTAACCTAATAAGCCCAATAAGAAACCCATGTTAACTTAATGCTAAAATGAAGAGGGAGAAGCAATTTATAGGAGGAGATGATTGTCCAAAACAAAAAAAATCGATGTGGGACAAATGAAGTTTTTATGACGTTGAAAAACTACCATAAATTTGTGATGTTGAAAAAACTGTCATAGATTTTCAAAAATACGAAAATCTTCGAATTTTCCTGCCAAAAACACGCCTCTAGCCATCTATGACAGTTTTTTTTTTTTTATCTAAGTCATGAATTTATGATGTTGAAAAACTGTCATAGATTTATGATGTTGAAAAACTGTCATAAATTTTCGAAAATACGAAAAATCTCCATTTTTTCCAGCAAAAAACGCACCTCCAACAATTTATGACATTTTTTTCTCCCTCCCTTGGCTTAGCTATGGTGTCATCGAATGTCAAATTTGTAGTAGTGGATGATCACTTCCATTGCTTGCTACCACTCTAGGGATCACCGCCTACCGTTAATGACCATTCTAACAATCCTTCCCTTGTGATGGTTGGCGGTAGTTAACCAATAATAGTGTTTTAAATACAAAATTGAACTAATTAATTCATCATGTTTAATAGTCGTGCTTTATAGTAATTCAACATTAGTATAAGCTAAGAAGTACGGATAGAGAACTAGATACGATACCACACAGATATGACACGACGCTAATTTTTGAAAATGTAGGTGCACATTATTTTTTTTTAAAAAAATTCTATTAGATTATATTAAAAATTCAAACGCAAAATACTTTGAGTTTTTCAAAATACATTGGGTTTTTAATAACTATTAAAAATAATTAAAATAAAAAAATGTGAATGAAAATTTAATTGCCCATTGGATTTAGTTTAAAATTTAAAAACATAAAACTCAATGTCAGTCCAAACCCAATAAAGACAAAAGCCCAACATGCTAAATACCCATTAAAAGCCTTAAAAAAAACTCCTTAATTATTTTTAACTTTCTACAAATCCTTACCCTAGAAACTCCCTCCCTCCCCCATTTTTTCTTTCCCTTCATCTTTTCCCACCTTGATTCGATCTACCTCTGATTCCACTGTCGACTTTCTCTGCCCAACGTCCTCATTTTGTAGCCAACATGTTTATATTAGATTATATGAACTTTCATCTCAAAACCAATTTAGATTATATGAGGTTCCCACTCAAAACTAATTGACAGTGAGAGAAGTAACTCACATATCTGATACATTGTGAGGTTTCTCTCCACCTTTCCAATGTGAGATCTTAGGAAAGGTTTGAATTTTTTAATGGCGTGTCCATCGCGTGTCCGAAATTAAAAATAATAATAAAAAACATAGGACACAAAATTTTGCAGGTCAGACACATGTTTGAAGCGTGTTTGGATGTATTTGTGCCTGACATATATGTCTGGTCAAATACAATGTGCCCATGCTTCTTAGAGTATAAACATTTTGAGTTTAGAGCAAACCAATCAAACTTGTGGATAAAAGCACATTTGAGAAAAGGTCCAACATATGAGTATGTTATTTTATACTGTTTTTATTAAAAAAATGTATTTTTGAAAAACACTTAAATTAAAAGGAAATCCAAACGGAACTCTAAAAATGCATTAGTTATGTTTTCTTCCCAAAGGAAAAAAAGAGCATTATGTCTATATTATTAGTATAGAGAGGTTAGATTAGTAAGAAAAATGAGTGCAAAGAAAGAAAATAATGAGAGAATAAAGAGAAAAGTTAGTGAGAGAAAATATACCCGAAGAGGATGATTTAGGACCAAAATAGCGTCCATAAAAATTAGGAAATAAAGTATATATAAAGATAGAAGTTAGTAAGAAAAAGTGTATGTAAAGCTTAGTGAAGAAAGAAAGTATGCCATGACAAATTAAAAAATATTTTTTTTCCATACACTTTTAGAAGAAAACTAATTAAATGTTTGATCGAAAAGTACTTTTAAGAATGTTTTATCATTTTAAAAATTTCTTAAGCTACTTTTAATTCTTAAAAAATTTTTAAAAAGTGCTTTAAATGGGTTAAAAGTAATTTATTTATTTTTCACCAAGCACTATCAATTAAAAAAAAAAAAAAACTTTTAGTAGTCTTTTACAAACACTTTAATAGGCATATCAAACACACTTCTACATCATAACAAAATATAGTATAAGAATATCTAACTATTTTAAAAGCACTTTTTTTGGTAATTGAAAATATTATCAAACATACATATTTTTTTGTGACTTTAGAACTAAAACATGGAGCTCAGTATGCCTTCATATTGGATTCAAATGTCAATTGGTTGGGGATGTGTATAGCCAACTTAAACTCAATATTAGAGATGTGAACTAAACAATATGAAAATATATAAAACAATCTCTAATCAAAAATTGAAAACTGAGCATCACTTTTCTCAGACTGACAAATTTTTAGTCATTTACACTCTCAAATTTGGAGGAGGCAGAAAAATTTTGCATTGAAAAACGTAGAAGTTTGGTGGGAGTTCTTTTTTTTTTTTTTTCCTTAAGTTGTCTCTCTATTAATAATCAGCAGTCAACCCCTACGATTCTCAAATTGCCCTATATGTAAAAACTCTTCCCTTTTGTGAGAAATATAAAGTCAAAGATCAAAACTTGATTAATTAAACCCTCCCCCATTAACAATTCTAATTACTTTTGTTTTTTGCCAATTGGGAGCTCAAAAAATTAAAGGGGGCCTCTCCACTGCTTTAGTGGGCTCATACAGTAAGTCATAGTACCCCTCAACTCTCCTATAAATAACCCTTTAGTTTATGCTTGTTTTGCATATACTGATCTCTCTGAATCCTTCTAAAATCTCATTAATTATAGTTTTGGCTTAATTGACTTTGGTTGAAATTTGTTCAACTGCAGCCCTTTTTTCCTCCTCCTCTTCAAATTGATCTATGGCACCAACAACCAAGCTAAGCTTTGCCTTTCTTTTTATTTTCCTTATAATTTTATGTCATGTAATAGATTCTGCCTTGAGCAGGCCACTGAAAACAGCTGACACAAATGACCAACTCTCTGAGAGGCTTGCAAAAGAGGGTCATTTCCAGTTCCATGGTGAAAGTACTGTGGAGGAAGGAAAAGGGTTAGACGGCGCCATCTCTACTCCAAACCCGAACCCGCCCACCGCAGCGGCAGGTTCGTCTCCGGGCCGGAAGGTGGATGACTTCAGGCCAACCACCCCCGGCCATAGCCCTGGCGTTGGCCATGCCATTGAGACCTAAAGCTGCAATATTATTATTATTATTACTATTGGTTATTTTTCAAACAAAGAAAGAACAGAAGAAGATGAAATGGCGCTAAATGGCTTTTAATATAAGCTCTATATTATTATTATTTATGTCTGCATGAATTGAATTTGTAGTTGGTATAGATATCATGTTCTATTATTATTTTTGTAGTCGGTCTCTTGTGATATTTGTGTTAAGCTTTATATATAGCTAGACTCTATGAAGTTTATGTAATTACGTACTTGGATTGCTTTCATGAAAAAAAAAAGGAAAGTAAAACCATTTATATATTTTTCAATGGAAAATGGACATTTGTGTTGCCTTATTTTAATATTGTATTTGCTTTATTTATATAGCTATCTAATGAAATGAAAACAAACTCGAGCGAATCATAGATCGTATAGCTGAATAAAGAGGAGAAAGGAAAATAAATAAATAACCCTAAAAAACCATGAAGGGGAGAGACAATAATATTCGTGATCAGAAAAGGTATTGTTTTTCTTGAAATTGAAATTATTTGCTGAACTTCAAATCTTGGCAATTGAAATATAATCCAAAGTTTTCCAATTCCAGTTTTTACCAAGTTCTTGATCACTACATAACGTTAGTTCCATTTTATTTATTTATTTATTTTTGTTCAAATGTGACGATACAAAGTCCATAAATAGTTCTCTGCTGGCGGCCTTAGGGCAGATACATATTTTTCATACTACAAAGGTGCTAAGATATTAAATTAATGTTTATGTATATTTCCTTTCAGAACCTACTTACAAAAATAGAAATTAACAAGCTACTGGTTCAAATTATTTATAAGAACTATTTGTTAATTATTAAATATCATATGATTTTTTTAAGAATATGTTTAATTGGTTGGTTTCTAAGCTACTACTAAAGTTTAAAAAACCTAAGACATAAATTTGGACAGATACTTTGTTAATTACACATCTCGAAAAAAAAAAGTCTTATTTTAATGTTTGACATGGTCACATACCAGCCATTTCAGTCATAGCAATAGACGGTTTGTACTATATTTTCCTTAATTGACAGCCATTTCAGAGGGGAGAAAAGTTACTTCTTAAATACATAAACTTCAATTATCATTTTTTTATATTTTTTTTTATAAGTTAAATTATAGAAAGAATAAATTTCCACATGTATACCGAACGTCCATTCTGAAGAGTATAGCCTTTTTTTTTTTTTTTTTAAGTAGATGTAACCGTGGTATGGGAAAGACCTCAGTTTGTACCAATAATGCTTACTAATGAATAACCCTACGGTATTTATTAAATAACATTACATCCCTTCGTATCTTTAAACTGATATAATATATTGTATACTTTTTAAAGTCTATTCAAAATTTTCCAATAAAAATGTCACTTCAGTAATATCATACTTAAGATCCTCACTTTTTAAATTAATATGGAACTAAATTTGTATCTCTAAACAATCTTCTTTTGGAGTAAAGGACAATAAGGTGTCTTTACAAAATAAACCTCTTACGCTCTTGTTTGGCATCTATGTCACTCTTTTACCCTGTTGAAAAATTTGTTATTTGGTGATCCTAACTTCTCTTTTCTAGGGCATACAAATTATTTCATAAAATATAACTAACTACATTGTGAGATAATTTACAAACTCCAATAGTTTCGAGTACAATCTATTCGATCGATAGAACTCTATTATACATATCAACATTATCTTGTTGAGAAAATCGATGTTCATTTTTTTGTTTGACATCCAGGTGTTATATTTCATCCAAATGACCAAGTCTTTAAGACTCGCCACTTTTTTATTGAACTCTCATAAATTTCATCCACATTCATAGCTTTTATTGGCATAAGAAACTTTTTCATATTATAAAAAATGGTATTGTATTGTTCACTTTGATTCTAAATTTAAGATTTGTATTCAAAATGCCTTATATTAATGAAGAGGATGTGTCCTCACTTAAATATATATCTAAAATCTTTTTTTGCTTATAGACTAAATTATATATATATGTGCTTTTGATTTAATACCATAAAGTAAACACCATATATGATATTTAAAAAAAATCATAAAACTTGGCTGCTGGCTGCTCTTTCCATGAAAGGATGGATGGTTAGAAAAAAGAAATAAACAGGCGCAACTCCATGTAGTGAAGAATTGTATTTTTTATGATTATTGTATAATTTATAATGTAGTGATTAAAATTAAAGGACGACATGATTAATGGAATAATGACCCTTTAGACAAAAGGAAAAGACCCAGAAAAATAAAAATGTTGAAAGAACAAAAGGTTGAGATTTAAAAAAGATATAATGTTTGAGGGTTGAGAAGAGAAGAGATCCCTTCCACCAAATCACCGCCCTCTAAGGTATACCCCTCGCATGCAAACCTTTAATTTTCTTTATTCAAATAACCAAAAACCCTTCTTCACTACAAACTCTCTTTTGCCTCTGCTCCACAGCTTGCCACTAATATTATATATATATATATATCTATATATATTTTTTCAATTCAGAATCACAATCTTTCTTTTAATTTCTTTTTCCTTTTTTAATTCTAAAATTAGTGGGAGAGAGGCTTCCATATATTGAGGAACCAACCGAAGTGGCCTCTGTCGATTTTACCTATTTTAATTTTTAATTAGGTTTAAAACAACGGAATGGCTGCTGCATTAACAGACTTTCAAGTGGACTTGAGGCATGCCACTAACCTTATTAATTTCACTCTTATGATCATCATCATTTTTTTAAAAAAAATTATAAATTGACTATTTGATTTGAAAGTTATTAACACACTTTGTGACAGAAAAAAGTGGTGTGGACCTTTTTTTTATTTTATTTTTTCTCCCTCTTTCTCCTGCCTTTGGCTGCTTGCAATCTGTGGTGGCTTTGACCTGATTTTTTCCCATTATATTATTCATTCCAACGAATGTAAACCATTAGTTATATTATGACTTAATGTACACATACACATTAGTATTCATACCCCAATATAAATTAATTTGACAAAGTCAGTTCATATCAAGAATATTCTATCAGGTCACTTTCGCTCTCATTTTTAATTGCTTTCCTCCAAAACAAAGCAAATAAGTCAAATTTGTTGCAAGTAATTCAAAGGATGTCATTACTTACATTTAAAATCATTTTAATTTTGACTATTTATTTATGAAGTTCCATGACAAATAGCCCGATTCATACGGAGCTATATTTTATACAGCTATATAAGGGACTAAAAAGAAAAATTAGCGAAGAAAAACAAAAATTAATAGTATGGTTTTGTTTGGGGTATATTCGATTTAAAATTGACATACAAAGAGATGGGATTATTTTGTTACTCCTAACCATCCTTCCTTCCAGGGGAGTACCACAACTCCAACCGATTACCACATTATGTGATATTCTTTGATTGGGCATGCATCAATCTCATAGCTTTGCTGGTTCCTCCAAAAAAAAATTTCATACTAATAAAGATAATTGTCCTGTACTCATATATCATGAATCTTTTCATTTCCTAATCAATGTGGGATTTTGTTAGCACTCTTAACAGGTTGACTTGGAAGAATAAAGGGCTTGTTTGTTTTACCACCTGCTATTATATACCCGTGTTATAATAACTTTGTGAAATACTCTGCACTTTGAAACACGATTATTATAACCCTCGATTATACTACTCTGCATTTTAAATAATATTATATGTTTCACAGACTATAATAACCCACAGATTATTATAACCATCTGTTATTATAACTCATCCAGCGCTCCAAACATCTCCTAAAATAAGACAATAGACATGTAAATGATTTGACATTAAAATGTGATATTAATGTGAATAAATATTCAAAAGTGCGCACGAGTACTTAAATTAAGGACGGTTAAGATTCGGTCAAATGTACAATTTCTTCTGTTTATATGTAAGCCGTCCATTGCTAATAGAAAACAAGCCCTTTTTTTCTTCTTCTTTGCATTAGTGGTAGCTGGTTGAAAAAGGCAATATAATTAATATTTGACAACCTAATATTTTTCAATATTCAATCATATCTTTGCACTTGGCTTGTACTACTACTGTCAACCAAAAGAGCACTCATTTTTTTTTTTTTTTTTTAAATGATACATTGTAAATATCTGAGAAATATTTTATGGGGTGGTTTTGCAAAAAACGAATAGCTTATTGGTTTGAATCAATGTAATCTCCTTCCATATACTGATCCATTGCAAGAACAAACTATTTCAAACCCACTCAATTCAATAATTTAAATATCAATAATTAATATGAATATTAACTCAATTATTCATTGATCAAAAGATAAGAAGTTTAAATCTCCTAACTATCAATAGTTTTTTCAATAAGACAAAAATTCAATTCCCTATTCCACGGTTCTAATGTTACAATGGTCGACCTAATAGCATAACTCAACAAAGGTTCAAAGTCTCACTTTTACCTGTTTTCGAACTCTAAAGAAATTATAATATTATAATCTAGATAAAAGAAAAATTATTTTATGTTGATGAATGTGTTTGAGAAATGTTGGGCATCTATTGTGTGACTAAAAGTAGGGGTGATAGTCTTAACCGAAAATCGATCAAACCGAACCGAACCAAACCGATCCAATGGTTTGGTTTGATTTTTTAGAAGAAAATTGGACATCTCGGTTTTTATTTTAGAAAAACCGAAAAATATTGGTTTGGTTCGGTTTTTGTTTAGAAAAATCATTAAAAACCGAACCAAACCGAAGTATATATATATGTACCTCAAAAAACCTCAAATTGAATCCCTATCCATTATTGCATCGTTTCATCCGTTTTCTTTTAATTAATTTTAAAATAACAAAATGAGATTGTTAGCTCTATGAGTTCTTATTGAGGTATTGAGAAATTTAGGGACAAAAAATATTAAAATAAGATGAAACTAAGAAATAAAATAGCATAAGATTTGTAAAAAAAAAAAATCGAAAATCGAACCAAAGAAGAACCAAACCAATGGACAACCGAACCAATGATTTTGTCGTTTATTGGACTTTGGTTTGGTTCCTCTTTTCATGAAACCGGTCGGATCGATTCGGTTCTCGGTTTGGCCTAAAACCGATGAAAACCGAACCAATATCACCCCTAACTAAAAGGAAGGCCTGAAGTGAGCACTTTCCACAAGAGAGGTAGGCGCTAGTTGACCATTGAGCCGTTTTCTGTGAGCTTGGACATCAAATCTTCAAAGCTGTCAAATTTGATTTTTCTTTGTAGATTCCATTGAGCTTTCTTTACATTTTTTTTTTTGTTTAGGGACCAAGTTTTTGTACTTATGTAAATCTTTAAGATCTTCATCAAAATTGAGAATAAATTTTGCAAAAGGTATTTTCTTCAATTTCCTTGTATGAATTTAAAAAGGTAAGGTCTGAATATGAGTGGTTTTTGGTTTTTGAAAATTAAGCTTGTTTTCTCTCAAATTTTCAACAATGAATTTCATCTTAATCAAGGAAACATTTGACTTTTGAGTCAAATTCCATAAAACAAAAAGAGGTTTTCAAAAACTATTTTTTTCTAGTTTTTAAATCGTGATTTGGTTTTTTAAAATGCAGGTAAAAAGTAGATAATAAAGTAAGAAAATTAATAGATAACGATAATATTTATAGACTTAATTTTTAAAATCCAAAAACTAAATGGTCAGTAAACATGCCTAACAAATCAAAATGAAAATCAATTAAATAAAAATGTTAATCATTTAATGGTACGTATTTACTAAAAATGGTTTCAAATCAAAACTAGAAATCTATTGATATGTTTACTAGCTATGGCTTGAAATTGGAATAGGAATCACATATATAATAATTACTAAAATACCATTTTCATATTTCTAATTAAGAAAAATTAACTAAATGTGGCATGCTAATAAATTTTTAATTACAATAACAATAATCAATCATGAAATTTAATTTTGCCAACAAAAGCATAGCTCAACAGTCATCAAGTATGACTCATGACTGAGAGATCATGTAAAATGTTATTGAATTTTATAGGTGAACATAATATAGAGTACATCACTGATACACTTTATTTTTTGCGTGTTTTTCAATGAGAAGTTTGTCAATAACCTATCAATGATATATTGTTGAAATAATAAGATATATCCGATATAAAGTATATAACTTTCTTGATTCCGAGTGCTCTCAATGAAATCAATGGTTAAAATATAATCCATTATTATTAAAATATCATCCCCGATAAAATTCAATAACATTTTACATTAATAATTGTCTATCAATGATATATTGTTGAATTGGCAGGCTTTCGTTGACAAGGTACTTTTCTTGATTACGAGTGCTCTCAACGGTCCTCGGTGGATCTCTTTTTTTGGGGGTTCTTATCCTATTTTTGTCCTGCGTTTTTTTTGTTCTCTCCTTTCTGTGGTTTGTACTGAGCTTCTTTCTAACCCTCATCTTGACTCTTTGTACTGTATGTTTCTCACATACTTTTTTCATTTTTGAATGCATTGTCTTTGAAGTTAGGACAGATGATGAGGGTGCTAAAATGGTGCCAACATAGTTCGGATGATTGAGTGCATCTACTGATTCTTACTGATCCCTTATATTTTATTAAAAAAGTATATAACTAATATACTGATAATTATATGAAGTTTATCAAGAGTACATTAGTAATTCACATATGAGATCATAATATAGAGTATTTCACTGATATACTATTAATTTTATTTTAGTTCTTTACTCTATTCATAGTTTATATTTACTAGTTTTTAGTTAAAAGACTTGTTTAATTAATACACTAAATGAGTAGGGTATAAGAAATTCATATTTAGTATATAAGATAGACCTAAAATGAAACATATCGCTAAAATACTACAAATATACTCAATGTTAGGTATATCAATGAAATGAACATACCTAAAACGAAATATATCAGTGATATATCAAATATGTAAACTATCCATGATATATGCTACAAATATATATAAACTATATCATTTAACTAAAATACATAAAAAAAAAGTGTATCGATAAATATATCAGTAATATACTACAAATTAAATATACTTCGTCTTAGGTATATATTACTTGACTGAAACCATTATACTATTAATATACCAAATAATAAGTATATTAGATACCTAACTTATACACCAACGAGGACAAAATTGAAATAATAAAAAATAAATTTAAAATTTAAAAAAATGTTTGTAAATCTAAAAAATCATTGCTAGATTTACAAATATCCTATTTTTTTCATCACACTTTTTCATTAATTTAACATAATAAATCATAAATAATTCAAATAAAGTTACATAAACCGAGAAGGATTACTCTAATTATTGATATAAAATATCATTAAATTTATTGCTATGATATTTAATAATTTAAATATATTTTAATAGTTAATTGATACTCATTAATAAACAAAGTAAAATTAAATAATGGTAAATTAAATATATGTTTGTAATATTTTATTATAAAACATTTCAACTAAAAGTTGGTATAATTTTTTTTTTAAAAAAATATTAATCAGTAATATATATTTATATATATGTTTGTCTAATAACATTTTTATACCAAAAAAAATTAAATAATAAATAACGACTAATTAAAATTAAATATAATTTTAAATTTTGAAAAAAAACAATAAGACCAAAAAAGAACTAGTATGATTTTTATTAGAAAAAATTATTGGTAAAACAAAGGAGATAGGTAAAATTGTAAAATAATTAATAAGAAGGTTGTGGAGAGAAAAGGTAAAATTTATAAAATAGTTAATGAAAAGATAGTGGGACCTTAAATAGAATAAGGAATGAGAATGAGAGCACTCAGGTTTTAGGGAGGAATGAAGTTGTCCTCTTTAGGGAAAAAAAATGATTCTCAAATTGCATTACCTATCCTACCAATATATTGGATTCAATTTTAGAATTATTGTGAACACCGCCCGGAAATGGAAATTTTCATTTCAATTATCTTGAAATAAATATGGTATACGCAACTCGAACCCAACTGATTAAAGCGTATATATTTTTATATCAATATGTTAGAGGTTCGAATCTTCTCATCTCACATATTTTAAACTCTCAATACATAAATAAATACAATAGCTACTAAGTTATCATCATTGAACTAGCTCAATTGGTTAAAATATACAAATTTCTACCTCTTAATTATCATGTGTTAAACTAAAATAAATATAATTAATTAATCATGCATTGCCTTGGTTTAAAGAATGATAAAAATATACTTTTGTTGAACTTCTACATATAACGTCTCTAGTTAGAGCTTTTATTTAGAACTCGATAATGACTGTAAACTTCTAGTAGGATAAACATAAATATATAACTCAAAAGTTAAGGTACTAATGACCTTTCTCTCAGGGGTAGAAGGTTCAAAATCCTCGCCCCAGAATACTATATTCTAAAAAAATATATGAACTGATGGTATCAAAGTACAATCAGAAATTAAGTTAAAAGTGAATTTAGGAGAGAGTTGAAAGGTGAAGTTTTTAGTACTTAATTAATTAGGAAATCACAGAAGGGCTTAAGAAATTATATACAGCTGCCCATGGAGAATAATTAATACTCAAGACTGAGAATATTGGCAAGCTTTTCATGATCAGCAAAACAACTGTGGAAACAGGCATATAATGCCAGAATTATTCTAAGGAAACACATGGATTTTCAAGTTTCAACTGCTTAGTAATTAATTAATTAATGACCTTTTTTGATTTCTGAGCATATGAACAAGACGTTTGATGGTTAATACTCTCTGAGAAATCTAAAAAACTATTGAAAACTAAGGCTTCTATACTATATTCATCCCACCATCACTTCTAATTCTTCAAACAAGTGAAAGAAAATTTTGTCCAAATATGACAAGATCGATCGTCAGTGCAAGGTCCAGACATTACTAAATTTGAATAATTTCAAGTGGTGAAATAATAAATATATATTTTGGACAATAGAAACACAAAGTTTAGTCAACTTCTCATTCATTGAGATCTTACCGAACAATAATAATATTGAGAACAAAAACCTAATTAACAACATTAATTTCCTAACATAATCGTGGCAGAGCCTCAACTCCAGATATTTTTTTTTAAGGAATCAACAGGTTCACCTAATCATCTCAACTACGTTGACACCATTTTAGCACCCTCATCATCTGTGATAGTTCTAAAGACAATGCATTCATGATTAAAAAAGGAGAAACATACAGTACAGAGAGCCGAGAGAGCTAGAAAAATTATTATCTTGCGCTTGTGATTTCTGAATGAGAGTATCAATGGAAGATTAATATTCCAGTTGGAGCATAAGTTTTGGTAGGCTTTAGCTTTTAGTTTCACCCCATTAAAAAAGAGTTCGTATCAATTGAAAATGTTGTATTTACTTATATAACCCATGCCTTTTCTTTTATATAGCTATCATTGAACTCTGGTTCTCATTATCAACACACTAAATTGGACGTCTTTCACATAAATTTTGATCCAAAAGAAGTTTTGTTCTTAATTTTTAGTCTTATTTAGTAAATCGGTTAGCACAAAAAAGAAAAAAAATTGTTATCAACACGAAGCTGACATACTTATAGCTAATTATAAAAGTTTTTTTTTTAATGCACAATCAAGGTAGAATTTTGGAGATTTGAACCTCCAATCTCACAGGAATGTGAATGTGTACATGCTAATTATCGTTAGTTAGGTTCATGTTGGCATTATTATTTGTGAATTCTAGCTATATTGGAAAAGAAAAAAGATAAGAAGAAAAAGGTAGATTATTGAAATTTATATGTGCAAGTGTAAGAAGAAGTTCATGTATCTAACATAAGCATAACTCAACGGTAGCGTGTACTCCTTTTCTTAAAGTCGGTAGTTGAAATCTCTCGTATTCCACCTTCGTTATACTTGTACTAAAAAAAAATAAAGAGAGTCACCGTATACTAATTTATTCTTCATTTAAAATGGTGATGGAATAATTATCTTTATAGACATGGTAGGTCAACCCTATTTTGAGGTGTAATATATTATTAAACAGTGCATCATAAATTCATCACGCAAAGACGATCACTTAGTTTAAAATTTCATAAATGTACACAATATTTTAAACTGTTTTTTTTTGTTTGAAAAGATTTTGAAATATAGGTCGAATATATATCAACTATAAAGTGCATTCCATTAAGTTCAATTTTTTTTTATTGTCAACATTGAAACACCCTGTAGATGGGGTCATCGCATACAACAACACAGACATATATAGAAACATTATAAATTAAATTAAATTAAATTAAACACAAAAATTTTGATTACCAACTACCTAACGCGCACAAAAGGTAATGAGAATGTGTGTGTTGATAAATTATAATTACATTACAAGATCTTTGATTTATTTGGTCCACACATGAAAATTGAAAAATAAAAAGCAAAAGGAATGCCGCAAAATTAAATAATAAATAATAATGGAAGGCAGGGTGGATCTTCTGATGTCCTAAGCATGCAGTTGCCTACCCCCAATGAACTTTTTTGCAGCCTTCACTTCCAAAACTAATTCAATTCTCTCAACTCATCGATCCCTCTTTTTTTTAACTTTTCTTTTTTTTTTAAAAAAAAAAAAAGAAAGACAAAAGGAATCGTTGGTTCAGAAAGGCTGCAGCTTGAACCAAAACAGTACTCAAACCATCAACCATGTGCTGTTGTTTTTTTTTTTTTTTGCTCTTCTAACTGTTAACTTTTGAGATGCAGATCCTTTGTCCTATACTTACTGAAAGACTAAGAATCTTGGTCCAATGTGGTTCGTATTGTATTTAAGTTGGTTCTTGTTTTGTTTTGTTTTTGTTTTCTGGCATGGAAATGCGTGGTCGTGGGTTTCAGTGTTTTTTTTTTTTTTTTTTTTTTTTAATAGGGTTCTATAGCAATAGCTTCACTTTGCTCGAGAGAGAGAACTTTTGGGAGAGGGGAAAAAAGAAAGAATTTTTAGGGCTTTGTGATCAGTTAGGTCTTGTAAGAACCAACTTGCTCATTTCTTAAATAAAGAAAAAAAAGGATACGAAAGGAAGAGAAAAGTAGGGGATCGAAGGAATTCATTGGCCTTGTACTTTCTCTTCAAATTTTTATATGGCCTTTCAGCAACTTGAAAGTGTATTCTATTTGCATGGCTTGAATCCCATTCAAACAAAATGTTTTTTTTTTTTTGAAGAAAATACTAGAGCCAAGAAGTCAGTAGGTGCATCCAATCATACCAAGGGTACCTTACCTTAATGAGGGATGAAACAATCCGTCCATATATCAATATATCCGTTGATATATCTGTAAATATAATTGTGAAGATTAATTAATATTTTCAATATCAACTTTTATAAATTCCTATAAAACATAAAATGATATCATTTATTAACTTCAATATATAAATACGAATACCAATAGCAAATCTTTAACTTAGCTTTGAAGTAAAAACAACTTGACTATTAATTAAAATTTCTTGATTTAACTTTTTTTAAAAAAGATATTTCGATAAATGGTATGTGAGAAAACATACAAAAGAGAGACTAGATTAGGCTCTTTAATTTAATGTGTGTTGAGGATCTCACATTGAAAAAGTTGAGATCAGAAACCTCACAATATATAATATGATATATGAGTTACTTCTCTCATTGTCAATTGATTTTGAGATGGAACCCCATATAGTCTAATATGGTATCGAAGCCTAATAAACTCAAACGGGTATTCGGTGATCCAAGAATAGTGAACCAAAAAAGTTACCATCTTGAGGGGTACCTCTCATTGCCAATTGATTTTGAGATGAACCCCATATAATCTAATAATGTGCTATAGACGAAATACCATAGCTATAAAATAATTTAGGAAATATGGTAGTTAAAATTTCTTGATTTACAAAATGTCTGTGACACCGATATTTCCATCCTTCACCTAAACTAGCCAGTTATGCTGAAGGTTGGTGAGCATTTTCAGCTTGGTTCTTCATATAATAATGTGTTTTGAGAACATTAATTATTTGCCCAATTTGATTGTAATTAAAAGTGAATTTTAGGAATACTAAATGATGGACAACTTAAATTTAAATAAATTTTAATTTTTCACTAATGTTGCAATCGCATGTCCAACTAATAATATGGTCAAAATTCTTTTACAATCTTATCCATGATATTGAAATAGAAAAAAGAGTGTAAGGGCGTAAAATTTAAATAAAAGCTTTTTTTTATAAAAAAAAAAAGATTACACTCTTAAATTAAATTTCAATAAATATAAAAATTTCCAACTGTGTTATGTTGTAATTTTTTAAGACTAAATTATGATTTTGGTTTGAAAAAAGTTTTAAGTTTTAAAGTTAGATTGTGAAGAGAATATGAAAGAAGAGAATAAACTCTCAATCTAATTGTGAATAAGTTAAAAGTTCACATGCGCAATACCTATTGGTTATAAGATAGATGTGAATAAATACTAAAACAATAAATGATAAACTAAATACAGATCATTACAGCATTAAATAATAATAACAACTTAATTGATAAATCAGTCTAACAATTCGGATTAGGCTTCAATTTTGGTACTTGATTTAATTAAAAGTTTCAGTTTGATTCTTGTAATTTAAGCTTAGTTTTAAATGAGTCTCTATCCCTCTATGATTTTGTTAAATTTTATTAGTCGTTTGTAAATTATTCTATACCCAGCTAAAAAATACACTTTTTTATTATTATTATTTGTATTTCTCACAAACCCTAAATCTTAATACAATGAACTAACATAATTCTTCAAATAGAACGTTGCTATATATATATATATATATATATAAACTATCAATATGATAATAATTAGGATAATTTGTGAAGTTTGAGTAAAGTATAGGCATGGAGTTGGAACTTTCGAAAACCATAAGAATTAAATTAAACCTTTTAAAATTAGTGGAACCAAAATTTTAATTTAACATTTTTTTTAATTACTTTGGCTACGGTTAATTAGATTCTAAATCACTATAATATTTTATGGAATATCTGGTTGAAACGTAACAAAAGGATCTTTCATGATAAATTGCGAGAGATCCAAACTTTGTGGAAAAATATTTTGGTCAATGTTGTTGCTTTGAGTACAGAATCCAAACTCTTTTGTAATTATGACATGACAACTATTGCTTTAAATTGGAGAGCTTTTCTCTAATTCTCCTTTTCTTTTATGTTTTGTATATTGTACATCAGACTCTTTGCTTTTGAATATATTTAGGAGCAGGGATAGAAGATGAGGGTGCTAATTTTGTGCCAACATAGTTGGGATGATTGGGTGCACCTACTAACTCCTTGGCTCCAGTATTTTCTTCGAAAAATATTTTAATTATTGAAATATTTAAGACCTCTTTGATAACTATTCAGTTTTTGAATTTTTTTTATTTTTAAAAATTAGGCTTATAAATACTATTTTCACCCTTAAGTTTTTGTCTTTTCCCATCTACTTTTTATCTATGTTTTTTTTTTTAAATTTGGCTAGAAACTCAAATGATTCTTTACGAAAGATCAAAATAATTGTAGAGAAATTGTGGAGTATTGAACTATCAACCTCTAAAATGATAAATGATGTTAGACATTGCGTTCGAAATAGACCAATAGAACAATCGTCATGTGACATTGTGTGTGTGTGACCTCTAAAATGATAAATGATGTTAGACATTGCGTTCGAAATAGACCAATAGAACCAATCGTCATGTGACATTGCGTGCGTGCGTGCGCGCGTGCGTGCGCGCGCGTGCGTGCGGGGGGAGTAAAAATAAAGGTATTACTATTCACAATCAATGAACCTAGAAGAAAAAACTCCAATTATTTTCTAAAGCCAAGAAATAGTAATCTAAAGTCAAAACATGTCATTTTCATGCGTACTTGGAATATGAGTTGTAATAAAATTAATAATAAGAATTAAATACATAAAACAATAATTTATTAGCGGTATGTCAAAAAAAAAAAAGTTTGTACATTGTAACTAGACACCCACTCAAAATTTACCCACTCATTCTATGATTAAGGACATTGCTTACCATTTAATTTCATGGCCCAAATACACATCTCCAATTTTATCAATAGTAATGTGGGTTTTTTTTTTTTTTTTTTTAAATTTTAAGTTCAGCAACCTTCACCATTTATATCTCTAACTTTTTGATAAAAAAATACATGCTAATTGCATATGGCTGAGCTATACTTACTTTGCCATTATAATGTAATATTTCTTCCTTTTAAAAAACATGTCATTTTTATTTTGATTTCAAAAGATGAATGGATGGCTTAATTGATGAGCAATGTTCATGTAAACTATTATTTCAGGAATAAAAACCCTATTAATTTGCTTCCACACATACTAATCATAACTAAATTAATTACCCTCTAAACAAGAACTTAGAATTCTAAGATGTGTCGAATCTAAGAAAACCGATAAAAACGGCTAAACAAAAAACTTGATACATAATACAATACAACAACTCAATCAATTGAAACACTAAATCCAAGGGTTGGGACGCTTTGAACAAGCCACTGGTTCTTCTTCTTATTCATAAAATTCGAAAAGGCAAACTGAGAAAAATATACGAGAAAAAGGCAAAAAAAAAAAAAAAAAAAAAAAAAAAAGCTGAGCAAGTAATGGCGGCCCGTTGGTTTGAAATCTTGAGAAATATATTATTCTTTTTAGCACAGCAAACTCTGTACTTTTTGTCACTCTTTCGAATCTTCCCTAGTGTTTGGGACACTCCATTTTATTTTTCTTTTTCCTCTTCCATGTTTCATGTTTTTTTTTTTAATAGAGAGATTTTGGCCCTTCAAGAGAGACCTCGAATGAACCCTATAAATACCCAAACAAATTCAAGGGATTGTACGTCCCCTACAAAGCTTTCTTCTCTTAAACCACCCTCTTTCCTTCTCTCTCTAATATTTACATATCAATCTTTTTTTTTCTTTAAAAATGGCCACTCGGTTTTTAACTTGCAGCTTCTTTTTACTCATGATTTTGTGTCACCAACTTGTTCTAATTGAAGGAAGGAGACTGAAAGTAAAGAAAAATCAGCTGCGATGTGGGAATGATTGCATAAGTCCTGGCAGTTACAGTGCAAAGGCGGCCATAATAAAATCAGAAGCAGAAAAAAGCATTAATAATAATAATGATGATGATGATGATGCTAAATACAAGAAGAAGCTGCACCACAGAACTGCCGATGGGTTTGTGGATGCCTTTCGGCCCACCACGCCCGGCCACAGCCCCGGCGTCGGTCACTCCATTCAAAACTGAAAACCAATTGATTCAATGCGAATGCGTTATGTACTAGACTAGCTGTGCCGGCCTACCAACGTCCTTAATTCTATTTTATTTCTCCTTTTCACATTCCTTGTCTTTCGTTTTATCCCATGTTGTAGCTTTAACTTGTTTTATGTATTGTGTTTTTCCATGTTGTAATGTAGTCTAAGCCTTGATTTGTAATGTGTATTTTCGTTTTATATGTATGTATGTCAAATGGACTCATCAATTGTACTATTATTAAATTTTTGTAAATTTAAATCTTTTTTTATTTTATTCTCAATGATTATCTTCCTTACTTAACTCCTTATTTTTCGTTCTAGATTGTCCATTAAACCTAAAAGAGTTATTATTTGAGACATTGAATGCGTTATAATAACATGAGTTCTAATAATATGTATTTAGAATGTAGAGTTATTTCGTTTGAGTTATAA
Organism: Trichosanthes cucumerina; assembly: GCA_036507285.1. Lineage (NCBI taxonomy): Eukaryota > Viridiplantae > Streptophyta > Magnoliopsida > Cucurbitales > Cucurbitaceae > Trichosanthes > Trichosanthes cucumerina. The sequence continues at coordinate 71,545,664 of CM071837.1, read as the reverse complement.
TAGTCTGTGTTTTGAGTGTAAAACGTATTTCATAAAATATAATAACATAGTTTATTATAACACACTCAAAACAAACCTAAATAGTTTAAACTATCGGGTTTAATTTCGATAAATTGTTTTTTTTATCTCTCTTTAATATATATACTTGTGTGTATATATATATATATATATTATGGCAACATGAATAGATGAGGTGTCGCATTTTGATGAGGTCCAGGTAGATAGTTAGGATTAGCAACCATTGAGGTAGAGTTAATAAGCATGTGAGGGTTGCATGAATATGCTGAAGTTTATTAGCGTCTCTATATATCTTTCTTTTTTCTGTCTGTCTATATCCTAATAATCTTTGTTAGCTATGAATTGATTTGAAAGAATATATTTAAGGGAATATACTGAGCATGTTCCTCGACATGAGGTTCTTAATATATGAAATTATATCTTATTCTTTACCATGCACAAGAGAGAGAGAGAGAGAGAGAGAGAGAGAGAGATAAGTTTATAATACATCCATGTTCATTCAATCAACAAACGGTATCTACCCATTGAAGCAAAATTGAGTGAATAAGGTAATTGTATCTTTCTAAGTGGAAGGTTTGATCTCCAGCTTCATACATTTATATGAGTTTAGAACTAATGATTTCTAAAATACTCATTTTTTTAAAAAAAAAAACCACTTTTTTGAATAATATGTTTGATCTCTTTCCTGTTTGATGATCGAATATAACCTTAAAGTTTCAATCTATTGAATATTTCAATCATAAACTTAAGTTTGTAGTTAAATTAATACTCTCTAGTCAAGTTCTTTTTCTAGAATATAACCTTATTGCAAAGTATTTACGTGAGATTGTTCTTCTTATTCTTAATCTTAAGTAAGTCTTTGAGAGGCAGGTAATAAAAGAGACATGTGATTTCATATAAAGCAAAAGCATAACAAAATCTCATGAGGAAAAACAATTGTTTGCTAAAATAGAAATGAAGATATCCAAAAGATAAACGAAAGTTGTAACCAATAAAACTGATCCTAATAAACCTTAAAAAGAACAATAAAATGGGCCAGCAAGAATAGTTCATTTTTCGAGATTTTAGATAGTTACATATGAGTATTTTGTGTGTTAGAATTAAAAAGACATCCAAGTTTTCTACAACTTACACAGTATCATTTCACAGCTTCTATTTTGCATCAACTTCTGGCAACCTAAAAAATACAACAATCTTTTTCGAGTAGGATCGAAGATCATTTCATTCCGAAATACGTTACTCTTAACTCTCACAACTTTAATACCCTATAGATAAATGTCTTTGGATTGAGTCTTCGAAATATTTGGTTGGAGAGAAACAACCAAGTTTCAATGAATTGTATTAAATCTTGGTTGCATCTTTGGGAGGGCATAGCTCTCTAAATTGGAGTGCTTTTATGCGGCCTCCTTTTACTTGGTACATTTCTCACATACGTCTTTATCAGTGAAGTATTCCTTCGCAGACCAAAAAAAAAACAGACAATTATCGAAAATATTAATTTTCACTTCCAATTTATATATATACTTAAAAATGAATACATATACTTGATTAAAAAAATTCTATATTTATGGAAAAAGTTTAACGAGATATATTAACTACTAACTTATTAAGTTAATGTAGGTTAGGAGTGCTGACCGAAGTTTCATATTGGCTAAGTAAGAAAGAAATTCGTAATATATAAGTGAGAACAATTATCTCTATTGATATGAGGATATTTTGGAGAATTTCGCAAAACCGTAAAAATTTATGCCCAAAATAAATATTATTATGAAAATATGTAGAGGTCGGTTATCATTATCACTATACTCTATTCCAATGCCCATATAACACAGGCCATCACTAACGCCAGCTATTCTAGTTGAAAATCATAACAAAAACGTCGTCGGTCCCATTAACTAAATTCTTTTAATATACTTATAAAATTTAAAAGAGAAATCAAATCAAAGTCGTGCATTGCACGTGAGAAAGTGCAATAAAAAAAGGAAATCCAATTTTGCTGCCGCTCGAAGACAAAGGGGAATTCAATAGAGTCGAGACACATGCAGGGCACTTGGAGTTGGAGTTGGAAAATATTCCAAAAGAAAATAAAATTCAGTGTCAATTTATACATTTATGGGCCGCCATTTACTTCGCCTTTTGCCTTTTCTTTTCTAATAATAATAATAATAATATCATTAAAAACATCACAAAATTCCCTTCTGGGTTTTGTCTTCTCTTCTGGCAGCTATGTGTGTGACTGTGTGTATAAAAATATGGCCAAGTTGAGTCTTAAAAAGACATCCTTTTTTGACGTTTAATACTGAGAAATCAAAGTGGGTTTGCATTAATAGAATATCAAAAAGAAATGGCACGACAGCAAAACAGCAAAGTGACCGACTTTCCCTAAGCCTCGGAACTCCCTCTTTCTTTCTCTCTCTCTCTTTCTCTCTCTCTCTCTCTCTCTCTCTCTTCCACTTGACCCTCTTTTAATTTAACCTTAATTTTTAGTAACCGCCAGAGAATCTGCTTTCTTCTCTACTTTTTCTTCTTTCTCTGCTAATGATCATCATTCAGCTCGCAACCACTTTAATTTTGTACTTGTTTAACTACGCTGCAACAAAAATAAAAGGCTCTGCCTCTGGGAATCAAGTTAGGTTTGTGGCTCTTCCCAATACTAAAAAGATTATTAGTCAATATGATTGTCACTTTTATAATCATTCTTTTTTAAAAATTAATTTTCATTTTTTTTTTTCTTTTCAGCATCATCCGTCAAATTGATGAAATGAAATATGGGTATTAAGCATCATTCAGTCATTTAATTGAATGGATGGAAATCCCTTTTCTTCTTTTTGACAAGTTCATTCTTCTTCAAGATTTTATTTCACTTTAATGAATTGAGGGAAATAAAAAAGTTAAAATATAACTTGGGGAAGTTATACTTGTACATATATAAATATAGTTAGTTAGTTAGTTATGAAATTGTGATATGATCATTTGTGAAAATTTTGTAATACAACATTATACTGTTTGCAAGCTTATGATATATAGAGAATAAATTCCACTATGCCAATATAAGGATACTAAAAAAAGTCCACAGACCCATTAACAAAGATCCAGAGTAAAAAAATTCCTTTAAATAGAAATAAAATTATTAATATTCATTATCGGATTTTCTCTAGCTTATAGTTAACAAAAAGCAAAAAGACAATTTACAAACTGAGAGTCAAAAATAGTCCAACCAAATGAACGGCACAAAATTGATGGAGAAGATAGTGGGAATGTTGTTGGGAGTGGAAGAGGGTGCATCATGTGGAATAGTGGGGAAGGACACTTTGTAATATATCAAAAATACAAATACAGATTTATTATTATTAATTTTTTCCCCCTTTTAAAAATTTAATTTTAAAGCCAGAATAATAGCCCTAGAGCTATTCGAAAGGTTAAAAGATGTACAGAGCAAAGATCTGAAACTGAAGGAGAGGGTCCAAAAGATTTGGAAATATCTCTCAAGTGCTAAAGCTAGCTATACCTACTTCGTACTAGGCTACCCTAAACTTTAGAGGTCGATGACCAACTTAATATATTTAAAAACATTACATTATTAATTATTAATTCAAAAAGTGGCCCAAAAAAGTTAGGGATATGGGCCACGGGGAAGGGGGGCAGCCCGAATATCGACAACTAAACATAGTTAAAGTGCCGCACATATATATACATTTTTTAAGGGTTGCTCTTAAATAGTTGATATAAACCATTCATATTACTATTTCTCTTTCTTATTTATTTATTTATTTATTTATTTATTTCAATAACAAACCCATATACTTCAATTCCCAATTCACCATATATATAGAACGTTAGGTTCAAAGCTTTTTCAGTACACAAAAATCTCCCTTCAACTTCAAACCAAGCTTCTTTCTTTCTCTCTCTTTTCTTTTTTTTTTTTTCTCTCTCTTTCTCTCACTAGATATATATATATATATATAAATGATGAAGACAACTCAAAGGGTTTCTGGGGTTTGTGTTTTGATTCTTGTTTTGGTTTTATGTTTAAGCCATGAGGGTATTTACGTAGAATGTCGGCATCTGAAGTCCTCAAGATCATGCAAAAAATGCTCGAAATTGGTCAGTCCGCCGGCGGTTAATCTGAGTGGCAAGAAGACCGTCGCCGGCGATGTGGGTTTCGCCGGAAATCCTCAACAATTTAAGACGAGCAAAGCGGAACAACCTCAAGACTTTCGTCCCACATCGCCTGGGCACAGTCCTGGAGTTGGCCACCAAATCAACAACTGAAAAAGCTTCTGATTCTGTGTGCTAAATATTTTACATCATGCATTCCATTGTTTTTTCTCTCAGGAAAAAGAAAAAGAAAAAAAAAATTAGCATTTTCTTGTAAAGTTATTGTGACTTAAATTAAAGATCTAGCTTTTCTCATAAACCACAAGAAATTATTGTGTGCTTAATTAAATGGTCTTTATCTTTGTTAATTCTTCCTTCGCTTGTAATCTAATTATTCATTATGCGCCCATTTGGAGGTCGCTCTCTTGATTAAGAACCAAAAAAAAAAATTGATCTTAAATCTTAATCCATTACGAGAATAAAAAACTTAAATAGTAGGTTTTATGATCAGTGTAAGCCGTCCAATATATTCTTTTAACACCGGCCATTCTTTTATATATTGACTTAATTTTGATTCATGATGTTTTAATACGTGAATTACTATTGATGAAATGGGGAGGAAATAAAATGGTAGGGTTTTGAACTCAAAAAACATTAATACTTAATAGATTCAAAAGTGTCCTTTATTTATTATTTCATTTCCGGTATCTTATTTTTTAGAGGCAGTTGCACAAATGGCAATAAGATTTATTCTATTTGCAGTAAATGATCGTTGATTAATTTGTTTTGAGAAATATAGCAAAAATGTCCAAGTCCAAATTCAACAACGGGAAAGAAAAAAAGTCCAAAATGTCCTTCATGTTTTAGAAAATCAGTAGTCTATCAAGCTTATATCTGATATACCGACGATATATCTAACTAAAAACTAACTACACGAGTGATATACTATTGATACCCGTTGATTTCACTAACATTAAGTATATATCAGCAGTCTATCAACTTTATATCTGATATACCGACGATATATCTAACCAAAAAGTAACTACACGAGTGATATACTATTGATATTCGTTGATTTCACTAACATTAACTATATATCAGGAGTTTATCAACCTTATATCTGATATACCGACGATATATCTAACCAAAAGTAACTACACGAGGGATATACTATTGATACCCAAATATACAAAATTCAATTTGTATGTCTAATAGGTCCATTAAATTTAAAAAAAAATGTAAAAAATATTAATAATTTATTAGACATAAAAATAAAAGTTCCCAGTTATTTTCGACAATATAATCTAATAATATTATTTAAAATAAAAAGGGTCAGTTGCACAAATGACAAAAAAAAAATGTTAAATTGCAAGTGTGTCTACCATTTGTTTCTTCTAGCAAAAAAAAATTGGTTCAACCCAATTGGAGTCAGCGATATGTCCAAAATACCCTTCTTGTGTAATCTTGCGTGATTGTAATATGGTGTATATCAATCGTCTATCGATGATATATTGTTGATATACCCATGATATACCTAATATGAAGTATATTAGTGATATACTAATGATACATTTTACTTAAGTATATCAATGAACTTGAATTTTCGGTACTTAGTATATCAACAGTATATCAAAAATAGCTAATATGAAATATATCAAGAGTATAATAGTGATTTATATTCAATGTATCAAATATACCTAATATGAAGTATATTAGTGATTTGCTACCGATACATTTCACTTATATTAAAATGAAATGAGACATACGTAATATAAAGTATATCAGTGATATATCAAATGTGCAAAATATTCATAATACGCTACGATATATATAAAGTATATCATTTAAATGATACCTAAAAAGAAGTGTATCGATAGTATATCAGTAGTATACAACTAATATTGTGATGTTCGAATAAGAAGGGTACATGAATAAATCGAGATAACATCTGAATGAGAGCGATCTCGAAGTTATGAAAATATAGATGAAAAAGGCTTGCAAGAATTGATATACCGACAAGATACACCTTCTTAATTTTCTATGGTTCAATCATAGGAACAACAAAGTTAAGCATGTTTGGCTTGGAGAAATCTCATGTTAAGGCCAAATCTGGATTCCAAATCTTGATCTGAAACCTGGGCCTAGGGCGTTACAAATATATAGGTATATACTAGTTGATTAATATATACCAAATATAAAGTATATCAGATATACTATTGATATATCAATTATTAAGGATATCAAATATCATACTGATATACTACCGATATACCAAATATAAAGTATATCAGATATCCTACTGATATACGGTTGATATATCAAATATTAAGTATATCGGATATCCTACTCGATCACGATACTACCAAAATACTTTATTCAAAGATATCAACGATATATCACAAATAGTGATTTATGCTTGATAATGATTTATGATGATATACTTTATTCAGTAATATTAAGTATATCAACGAGATCTCAAAAGCTATTTGTAATGTTCGACATTTCAGGTAGAGTAAATTTTAGGTAAATTCATAATTTAAAACCAAATTGGATTGTTATATCTTATTGTGTGAGATGTGTTATTGTATAGAGTATATCACTAATATACTACTGATATATGTATATGAAGTTAATTAAGAGTATATCGGTAACTCGCATATGATATATGTTCATTTCACTGATATACTAATGATATACTAAATGTTAGGTATATTAATGAAATAAACATATCTAAAATGAAGTACATTAGTGATATACTAATATGTAAAATATCTCTAATTTGCTACGGATATATAGCAAGTATATCATTCTAAATGATACACCTAAAAGAAAGGTATCTGTGGTATATCAATAATATACTGTTAACATACTTCGTTTTAGGTATATATTGATATATAAAAATAAAGTATATCAGATATACTTCTGATATACCAATATAAAGTATATCAGATATACTTTTGATATACTAATATAAGTATATCGGATATACTATTGATATACCAAATGCATGATATATCGGATATACTATCGATATACCAAATGTGCGATATATCGATATACTACTTTGATATACCTCTTGCTACACCAATGAAGAAGTAAATGCGGAATAATAAAAACGAAAAATCGATTTAAAAAATTTGCTAGATTTGCAAATCTAAAAAATCATAGCTAAGATTGCAAATATGCTAATATTTTATGCTACCTATTACAATTCCCCTATTTTTTATTTTTCAAAAATGAAAAGCAAAAAAATGTCTTTAATAATTATTTTATATATCAATTGAACACCCTTGCTGGTAGAAAAAAAAGAATAAAAGAAGTTTGAAAAGGTTTAAGGAGTCATATGAGTTACTATACTAATGGAATGAATTTTAAAATAAAGTGATTGAATCTTAAAAGATGTAAGGGACAATTAAAAAAAAAAATGGAAGTGGAAGAAAATGGTAGGTGGAGATTGAGAAAAAAATATTAGTTTAAAAGTCGCTTTTTGATTGAATAGTGGTCGTTAAGTTAGTTTAAGTAAGCACACCGCCAAAAACACTAATCATGCGAGGTCCGGACCCTCGATTTTTTAGTTCATTAAATTATCAAAAGCCTAAAATAAATAATCATATCTTAAAACCTCTACCATTCTAAAAAATATTATTCATCTTAAACATTTATTGATTAAAAGGTTAAAGGTTTGAATCTTATACTGGTAGAAATTCAACTCTTAAAAATAAAAAAAAAATACTTCTAAATTCTAATAATACTTAATCGAGGGATTGAATTCTTAAAAAGAAAAAAAAATATTCATTCTTATATTATTTTTACCATATAAGTAAAATTATTTTTTTCATAAACTAATTTCGAATAATATTTAGATTAAATTAGAAGTTTAGTTCATGAAAAGTTTTTTTTCCATAAATTTCTATATTCTAATAATAATTATATTAAATTATAAGTTTAGTTCATGAACTTCTATGTTTGTGTCGATTTGGTTCTAATTTTCAATTTTGTGTCAAAATAAATCTTTAAACTTTCAATTTTATATCTAATAGGCTTTCGATAAAATCAAAATTTTTAAAAACTAATTGATCTTTTAAATATAAATTTGAATTTACGACTGATGGAACCTTAAAATTCAATTTTGTATCTAGTAAATCTGTGAATTTTAAAAAAACGAACGCCCATATATTAAATTTTTTATTTTGAAAGTTCAAGCATCAAATACTATAGACACAAATCTCAAAATTTAGGGACCAAATTTGTAGCTTAACCTAATATTTATTAGTATACGGATAAATTACGAGTAATGTATTTTGGGAGTTTTTTCCCCTTTTTAACGCATATATTTTGAGAGATGAGATCCTCATCAGGAGCGGATTTAGTTAAGGCCCAGAGGGGGTTCGAGCCCCATTCAAACTTTTTACTTTATATACTATGTATAGGAAAAATCAAAATAAAACAAAAAAAAATGATCAATTTGTCCAATTTTCAGATTCCTCTATGCACCCTGTGGAGAAAAAAGAAAAGAAAATAATAAGTAATTATTACATATCAATTGTGAGCTCAACTACTCAATGATCTTAATTAGTTATACGAATTTACAGCTACTAAATTTTTCTTATTTCTACCCTAGTTATATTTATAGATAGTTATTTATCTACAGTGGGAAAAAAAAAAAAAAAAAAAAAAAAAACCTCTATAGAATAATAGTTATTTTCATATCCACCGTAAAGACAGAGAGAAATGGGTGAACAACATATCCAAGAGTGAATCTAGAATCTTTTTTTTTCTCTCTCTCTCAGAAGATGCTTAATTATTTCATTTCATGGTACAAGAATGGTTTTGGCCCCACCAAACAAAACAGAGCTCGTGGAGTTTGATCGTAAAACATGCAAGTTGAAGCATGTGCTCTGTTTATTTAGGGTATATATATATACATATACACTTTTACACAATACACACACATTCGATTCCTCTTTAATTTTAATTTTCTCTTCGTTATTAAAAAAAAAATCTTTATAATCCACTTTTTACGTTACTTCATTAGTTGTTTATTTGCTACATAATTAACTAACTGCCTTTTTCTAGATTAGAAGTTTATTAGTTACATAATTAAATAACTGTCTTCCCTTTTTTTCTGAAAAAAAAAACCGTCATTTTAGAGGATCTATTTGATTAATCGACGTGTGGAATATTTGGATAACAAAAAGAGAAATAAATAAAAATTTACTACAGTAATCGAATTGACACAAGTAGGTAGGTAGATTGGTGTGTGCACAGAAAAATTTAATAAAATGGTAATAAAAATAATAAATAGTGTTCACACGAGACTTCAACCCAACGAATGGAAATGAGACACGTGTAAATGAATTTCGTATTTGTATTAATTTCAGGTAATTATGAGTACAATCTCTAATATTTGATCATCTGATTCTCTCTCCTACTTGTATGTTGTGATCGAGCAACTTGTTCTCAATGTTGGAAACTTCAATGGATTCGTGGCGTGTTCTTGACGATCTACGTGAAGTGTTCTTCGTTCAGGCAGTTTTTAATCTTCAAGAGCTTATGGAGACTTCACAGCTTTGTTTCTGGATTCTCTAAGCTTCTTCAGTTCTAAACCTTGAAAATGAAGGAGGAAGGTTTCTATTTATAGAGTTTCTCTGGGCCTCCTGATGGGCTTGGGCTCTTTGGATCGCCCCAGATTGATGTTGGGCCAATCTTTTGGGTTGAGCCCTGCTTGATTTTGGGTCAATTATGCAGGTTGAGCTGTTTGACTTTGGACCGTCTTTCAGACTGGCTAGGTTGATTTAGGTCCTCCGCCTCCTGATCTGGGCTAACTTGGGTCTTCAATTTGGGTAGAGCCCAAATGTGTATCTTAATTTTGTCATAATTTAATTTAGGGATCTTTAAAATTTAAATAATCCCTTATTAAATATGATTTCACCATCAATCTTGGGGATGACGTGTCAACTTCGGATTTGTCAAAATTTCTATTCCAACATAAATAGTAAAAAAAAAAAAAAAAACTTCTTGTAAATGTTAATATTATTGAATCGTAGGAAACACTATTTAAAAATTCTTGATTTAAAAGAAATAACAATTTTATTTTTCGAAAAAAATGGGCATTAGGGACAGCACACTAAAAAGATAACCCAACAAGAAGTTAGAAACTAAACACTATGTTGTTTACTGAACTTTTGCTTTTTCCCCCTTAAAAAAGCCAAAAGCTTTTAAAATACAAACCATTTAGAATACAATAAGCGTAGGTAGGTAGGTAGTTTTATTAAACTTTCCCAAATAAAAGCAAAGGGCATGATGAAAATATACACATGTTCAAAGTTGAGCCAATATCTGACTTAAACTTATCATATCTCAAATGATTGGATAGATCATAATGTTGAGATTCTTAATTTGGATTGGAAAAGGAAACAAAGGGAATATAAAAGGCCTCTTGGGACTTTACCTACAAAACACCACTATTTTTGTTCACTGAATATGTAATATTGTCCATCCGTTCAATAAAAGAGTATGATATTCTGTGTTCGGTATATGAATCCTCAACATTAGATGGCTATTATTCTACAACCAAATTAGATGGGCTAACTTGAGTATAAACTATGCTTCATAAAGTAATGTCGACAAGAAATTTATTTTTCTTTAAAAAAAAAACCAAATAAGAGAAATGATATCGAAAGTCAAAATGCAAACATAAACAAAGCTTAATTCTTTAAGGTATTATTACTTACCTCCTTCAATATCAAAGTTTCAATTATCATCCTATTTCTGGTTCAACTCCAAATATAATATTCAAAGTCAAAACAATTAGAAAGAGTATAAAATCAACTCATTTTTCTAATCAATATCATCACCATTAATATTTCTTTAAATACATTATAAATGTTTGTTTTTTATTTTTAGAATACAATTTTTTATAATTAGTATATCATGTTTTGTTGACATTTTCACAATTCTTTAGAACAATTGGTCGGGCATTAATTATCAATATCGAATCATTTGATTTAGAGAATATGTTGATGAAAAGTAAAACTTTGTAGTGTTGAGCATGAATAATGCTTAGGTTGTCTTAAATTGAAAAACTTATATGAAATTGTTGATATTTTAAGGTTTATTTCTAATTTGCTTCCCTTAAATTTTCATAATAGAAAGATTATATATATATAAAAAAATGAAGAGTTAAATTTTGCATCTCCTGTGAAAATCTAAGGCTCCACAAGACATTGAATAATCAAATTTGACATAGGTTAATTGTCTAATTATATTTTTTGGATCTGTTAGTATCTTTAAGACAGTATTTAGTTTAGCAGATCTTATGGTCAATTCTATACCCAAAAAAAAAAAAAGGATCTCTAGTATTTTAATATTAAGAATAGGTAAGTTAATAATTTAATAGTCTGTATGGCAACCATCTTGCTCCTAATTGTTTTTAGTTTTTCCAAAAAAAAATTGTTAGTTTGCTGATAATTTTGTTTATTTTAATAATCTACCACAAACAAACATTTTTAAATTCTAACCCAAAATTTGAGAATTAAAATAATATAAATTAAAAAAAAAAATAAAAAGTCAAAACCAAACTAAGGTATGACTTTTAAAAATAAAATCGTTCGGAGATGGAACTTAAATTTTAGAATTTAGGGATATTTTAAAAGTAAAATACTTATGGGTTGGTTTACAATTAATGGATGGTGGTTCATGAATAAAGAGAATGGGAATAGAATCTCATTCCCATCATCTTTTCGTTCCAGGTAAAATATAGCCAAGGCTTACGTTCTTTGAGCAAAGCTATGTCTAAAATAATTAAATTAAATTAAAATATAAAGTTGCATTCCTTAGGTTTGCCAACATATATCCTACCTATATATATCCATCTAAATCAAAATGTCATTTTCATTAATGGCTAATAAATTTCCATTAATATTAATTCAATTGACAACGACCATTCAGAATTCGAATCCTAATTCCCACTCTCACTTTATATTCTTTTAGAAAAAGAATCTTAGTCAGTTTCAAACAAAGGCATCTACAAATATAATAATTAATAGATAAAAATAAAATAAAATCATAGTCAAATTAATGGACTGTATATTAATAATGAAAAAAATATTGATCTAGCTAAATTATGTTTGGATTAGTTAGTTATGCACCAATCCATGCTTTATAAATTATATAAATTACTAATTCTAACTTAACCCACTTAAATAAAGATAAGTTTGACAGTAGAGGTTGAAAAATATAAGATATGTTAGACAAGCTTTTGTTCTTGAAAAACAAATCTTTTTTTTTTTTTTTTTACTTTTTCTTTTCCTTCTCAAATCCATATGTTTTGGAAAAATAAGGTTATTGGGAATAAAAAAATAAGAGTGCCAGCCAAGTGCTAAATAATGGGCAGCAAAAAGTCTCATCAGAGTAAGTAAAAGTGAGATGAGATTCCACAAAAGAAAGCAAATGAAAAGAGTTTTATTTTCTTTCTATCTTTTTTGGTTGGGTTGGATTTTGATTAATTAGATTGATATGCTTTTGATAAGAATCTGAGATGACATTTTTTTGGCTGGCTAGCTTCCTGGCAAAACTCATAACAACCATGTGAATTTGTGCCATTCCACTGCCCTTTATCTCTCTATCATTTCATTCCTATTAAAAATATTAAATCGCTCTAAACAAAAAAAAAATTGAAATTATTAAAATTAAGGTTTAACTATTAATTTTCTTCTTTGCAGTAAGTTTAAAAATAGAAAGGTAGGTAAAGTTTAAAAACTATAACTAGATTTTAGCATAAATTTAATTTTTCTAATATATTATCAACCGAAGAAACTTAGTTGGAAGATTTCTATATTATATTGTTCTTAATAACAAAAATTTCAAATGGCAACATTTTTAAATTTATGAAAAATACATTAATTAATTTAGGGGCCATCAAACCATATAAGAATTTATTTTTCTTTTTAAAAGAAAACAAGAATAATTGAAAGAAGAAAAAAACCATATCTTTATTGATTCTCAATGCAAAATTGTGGATACCCTAGACTTTCTTCAAAGTTCTTGAATAAGCCCATCAATACTAAACAGGCCCAAGCCCAAGATTTCATTGACATGAGACTCAAATATAGAAGCCACATTTTCATTTGGAGGGGTCTCCAACTTTTTATGTATACATAATATTTCAATTCTAAAAATGTAAGGGAGCAAATTATAGAAAATGCTTTTTTTCAAAAAAAATATAGAAAATAAATCTAAAATCTTAATTTTCTGTATAATTTTTTTCATACTAGGCAACTAACAGAGCTTGCCCCTTCTTTGCTTCACCTTTGGGCACATAATTTGGTTAATAAAAATGATTTTACTTTTCAAAAGGATTGATAAAAATATTCTAAGAAATACAAATTACTTTATGAATTTCATTATATTGTATTAGAAATATATATATATGATTATTATTGGTTCATATTTCATTAAACTAAATATGAACTCACTCTTTCTAATCGATAAAGATGCTTTTGAGTTTTTCTTTTTCTTTTTTTCTTTTTAATATTAAAAAATCCTTTGAGTATATTCAAGGGGGGTTTTCATCTTAAATAAATCAGCAAAAATGTCTTAGTTTTTAACTAATTAATTAGTCTCCATTTGGTTGTGATCTAAAACTAGACATTTGAAAATAATAAATCTAATAAAAACATAATTATATTTCATTGTTTCATATATGTGTTTAGTAGCATATTTAAAAATTACATTTAAATTTAAATCATTGTTCAAAATGTGTTTGATAATAATATTTATCAATCATGAAACTAGTGGTAATTGCTAACTAAATATTAGGTTGAATATAAATCATTATTAATTAATTTATTAACATATATTTTGTTATAACTTTTGTATAATTATTATTTTATAATATCATATAAATTTGTAAAATATTATATTAATACGTATTTTAATTTAACAAGAAAAAAATTGATTTTACTACCTGAAATACTATATTTATTAAAGTTTTTATCTTTTTTTTAATATAATTATGCATTTTAAATTTCAAATTCAAAATTTGGATACACGAAAAACAAATGTTCATCATTTGGATTGTAAAACAAAATATAAATTACCTACCCAACAGACTATTTACATATACTCTAGTAGTGATGTGATCATACCACTAGGATTCTGTATAAAGTACTTCTTTCAATCAACTATAAAAAAAAAAAAAAACTTTATTTTCTTGGACAATTTCATCCTCATAATTCATTTTCATTAATTTGAAATATATATCTACATACAAGTTAATGGGTCAAAATCAAATTGCACACCTTTCAATCAATAGGCCATAAAAAAGGAGCAATGAAATTTAAAACAGCAATACTTAATTATCTAAAGCTTTTATAATTGATTGGCAATCAAGTTTGCTTAATGATGAAGGATTGTATAAGATATAGCATGAAAATTGATGTAAGTTGGGAAAGATGATATATAATTATAAAAAGTGGGTTCGAAGTTGACAACAGAGAGCATGCCTCTATATGCACATCACAACATGTTTTATTGTACAAATATATAAAGAATAATTTAACATATGCATACATTTATTTCAAGAATATATTAAGTTTGACAATGAGTAATTTAAACATCTTTTACTGACTACACTATATGAAATATGAATTATAGGATGAGGATTATATTAAATATTTATACAAAATTTATAGACCGAAACAAATTTTGAAACAAGATGATTTTTTTAAAAAAAAATTTAATTCGACTACCCGTACCAACGCTGAGACTTTTTAATAAACTATTATAATGAAGAGTAATAAGAGAGAAAATCATTTAAAAATTTAAATATAGAATTGTGTACATGAACAGATTAAAAAATGTTGTGCACTTGTAACAATGATGGCATATCTCGACCTTAGTGACTGATCTGACGTCAAAATATTAGACTAACAAGAAAAAATCTATCTTTTTCAATAATATCAAAGTTCAGTAATATTTATTTTTAGCATTGAAATTCGAATAGAAATATTGAACTTCTCCAATGAAACAAACAAAGGTTTCCAAAGAAGTGGATTCTTTGAACTTGGGAGGAAAATCAAATTCGAAGAGACAAGTATGGATTTAACTTGATTTCTGACTTTTTAATTGACAAGCCAGCACTTTCCATCTTTTATTAGATTAAAATAAACTTATTTTCTTACCTAATCTCATAAATAAATATATAAATATATATATATGTAATATGGATCTTATTTTAATCCATGACTTGAATCATGACATTTAGCTAAATATAAGAATTTGAGTCCGATTTAAAGATATAAATGAATATTAAAAAGAATTAGGAACATGAAGGATATATTTATACTTTATACAACATTTATTTAAATTTATATAAATTTATAAACATATTTCAACTTATGTATATATATATATATATATATATTCTAGAAAACCTGAAGGTGTCATGATCATTTAGACGACAAACTTCATGTCTTCAAAGATTAGGTTAACCACTTTTAAGTTATCTAAATTATATGCTTGGTATCTATTGGAATTTTAAAATGAATTAACAAATTGTTTTTTTCATCATCTTTTATTGTATCTTCTTTTTAATCATTTGTAAGAGTTTAAACTTATATATAGCTTGATAAGCATTAAGCATCTTCAATTAATATTATAACCAATTTTATGTATAATTTTAGATTTTTCATTTTTTTCATTTTATTGTAATTTGCATTCCATTGAAGTAAATCTATGTGGGTTAGGTGGACAACTTTTACATCAAGTAAAATGAGGTGTGCTATTAATTAGTGTGAAAATTAATTATACGAAACCTTAATAAAGAAGTCTTTCATTTTGAATCCAAAATAGAATTAAAACCCATAAAATCAATTGAGTTTTCAATGCATAAAGGATAATTTGACAACGAGAGACCTAGAATAATATTTTGGCTTCTCCCCCAAAAAAAAAAAAAAAAACAGCTCAATGAAAACAAATAGTAGGTTAGATAGTGATACCTTACCATTCTAAACTTTTCTTCTAAATAATATAAAAAATGTTGTCTTGACTTTATACTTATAAGTTGAGAATGAGGCAAAATATTGAATCACAAAACTTGACCTTAAGATTCATGTTTCAACTACCTACCTTTGCATGTTGCAAGTATTTGATTCATTATACTTGACTTTATTATAGCATTGCATTATAAAATTTTTAATGATAGTTTGGACCTTTTTTTTCCTACCCTATTTTGTTTGTTGCCTAATTCATTAGTTAGATTAGACTTTATATATAAATATGCACACACAATGGTCCACATTCAAACTGACATATGTCAGGATTAGTGTGGTTCGTACTGTATACATTGTTATCTTCATTTCTTATTATATTATCATCGATAAAACTTGTCAATTTATCTATTTACTTTGAATTTGAACGTTATTGAATAAAAAAGAGCATAGCTCAACTAGCATGATGAATATGTTAACGACTATCAGATTTGTGTTTGAATTCCCCAACTCCAATTGTACTAAAAATATTGAATGTTATTATTTTTTTTAATTTTGTAGAAGTGCCCAACTTGATGTTTTGATTATTTATCTATGTCAATAGTTTTTTTTTTTTTTTGTCAACGAACATTGTTCAATTGACATAAAATATGTATCATTGACTAAGAGATCATAAGTTTGATCATAAGTTTGAATCATTCACTCTGTTTATTATTGAACTAAAAAGAAACACTTTTTAGAAATGCAATATAAATTATGTTTTAACATTTAATTTTGGATGAGCAATAATTGATATTAAAATTAAAGGTAGTTAGAAGTTTAGCATAAATTTTCAATTTTGTATTATATCTCAACTTTCTGTATCTAATAATTAAGTTATTGATATATTTGACGTTTAATAAAATTGAATTATATATATGCATTATAAAATCATAAATTTTCACTTTTATATTGGTTAATTTTGCAAATATCAAATAGGTTAAGGAATACCTTAGACACGAAATTGAAAGTTCAAGAACCATTATACACAAAAATGAAAATTTAAAGGCCTAGCTATCGGACACATTTTAAAGTTAAGAAATCAATTAAACACAAAATTAAAAGTTGAAGGACCTAATAAACACTTAAGTTTAAGACCTTACATGCAATTTAATCTAAACTTTAAAAATTAATTTGATAGATTAAAATATATTTAATACATTATAAATGTTCCAATTGAATTTTTTAGTTCAATAAAATTTGGGGTATGAAATTCGATTTTCAGATCTCTTGATTGAGAGTATATGTCAATATTTTGTTGAGTTATGCTCATTTTGACAAAACATTATGACACACAAGAGGAAAAGAAAGAGAGTTTGGTTGCATTTATTCCACCACCTAATTGGCATTAAATTTGGCAACCTAGAAGGAAAGGGAGAGAGATTATTTAAAGTAGGTTAAATTACTACTTTTTTTTTCTTTGTACTATGAGTTGTACTTTCAAATGTTTAAATTTAGTCTTTAAACTAATAGATCTTAAAGTTAGTCCCTACTATTAGTTTGAAGTTAATTAATACTGAAAATGGTTAATAATAACAATGTTTTTCATGAAAAAAAAGACACAAGATGAACATATTTTCAAAATTTGTAGAGAGAAGGCTAATAGAAAATAATTTTTTTTAAAAAAAAATTAACAATATATTAATAGTATATATCCATTTTAAGCCTTATTAAAAGCACATAGTCTAAATTTAGACATTTGAAAATACATAAACTAAAATAGAATAAAACTCAAAGTATAAGGACCATTACCAAAAAGATATTTAACCAATAAACATGTTGAGATTGTTGGAAATGCGACTAAAGTCCCACATTGACTAGATAAAGGAAAGATCATGGGTATGTAAGTGAGAAACAAGATTTTCATTGGTATGAAGTGTTTTGAGAACCAAAAGCAAAATCATGAGAGCTTATGTCGAAGTGGACAATATCGTACCATTGTAGAGATATGGTAGAGATATTTGTTCACTCTTCAATCAACTTTGAAAATAACTTGATTTTGCTCTCATCTCTAGTTCTTGTTTGTCTCTCTTGTCACTGGTGAAAATTAGGATGTGTATGTTTTTTTTTTGGGGGGGAACATTGATGTATGAATATGTTTGATAAGATTTTTTTTAAAAAAATCCAAAATGTCAAATTTCGCTTAATTTTAGCTGTGTAGAATTGAGATTTGAAAAAAAAAAAAACAAAGGAAACTAAGAGGGAAAAGACCGAGAAGTGAGATCGAAAATCAACATGCGTTCATAAGGAAGAGCAACAAGGTAACTCTGCATCAACAAAAAGGCATATAACCTTAGTTTCAAAAGTAGAGCAAATTTCATTTTAGGCTTAGATTTTGATTATTCGTACCGTATGATCTCGTTTGATAATCATTTTGTTTTTGGTTTTTAGTTTTTGAAAGTTAAGCTTATTTTCACCTAAATTCTCTACAATAGAAATCATCACCCTTAAGTAAGCATTTGAACTCTTCGCCAAATTCTAAAAACAAAGTCAAGTTTTTAAAAGCTACTTTTTTTAGTTTTCAAAAGTTGGTTTGGTTTTTGAAAGCATAGGTACAAACTAGATAAGAAGACATATAAACTCATTGATAGAAGTAGTATTTTTAGGTTTAAATTTCAAAAACTAAAAACCAAAAACAAAATAGTTATCAAATGGGGCCTATATGAGTCATTTAAAATTTTAAAGTAGTGCTATTCATAAAATAAAACCACATTAGATTACTATTTTTATTTCAAGTTCAATGTGTGAAAAATCATTTATAGACTACTCCCTACTTTGACAATTTCAATTTTATACGACTCATTATTGTGTGTAACCTAAACCTAGGCCACATAAACATAGACACTCTGGTCCTAACTAATTAAAATTAAAATATCTTTAAAAGGTGCGAGTAATTGACTTCACTTTTCAAAGGTTATAACCTAAACCTACATTACTTCTAAAGCAACTAAGTATTTTATCTCGCCACTCTAATTATGAAGGGAATAATCAAATTAAATCCACAACGAAAGTATCGTTCGAATTGACTTTGATTTTATTTTAAATTAAATAATAAAAAAATAAGGATAAGCAAAACATGCCTTGAAAATAATATGAAAAATATTCTAGAGGTTTTCTTTCTCCTTATGCTCCAACTCCAATATAATAAAGTTGAATTCCAAGACTTCCACGCAAAGTCTTCTTTGCTCTCGCTTGAATTACAAATGACCAAAGAGGTTTGTGAGAAGCTTCTTGAAAATAAAATGTGGGGAGAATTCTCTAGAATTTCTCTTATTTGGAATGGGCTCACCCCTAGGACCCTATTTATAGTGGCATAGGAGAAATTATTAAATAATATATTTTAATATCTAATATATTAAGATATATTTATAGAAAATACATTTTTTATTCCTTAGTTTGTAGTCGAGTTTTTATTGAGTTCTTAAGTTTCAAAATCGAACAATCAAGTCCCTTAATTTAGTAAAATAGTTCAATTGAGTCCATCCACGTTAACTATGGTTAATTATTTAACAGATTGTTGGTGTGTCAATTTTAATATTAAAATAATAATTTTTAAAATAAAAATGATTATTATTGTAATAAAATAATAAAAATAAAAAATAATTATTTTTAAAACCTAAGGACCAAATAGAAACTATACTCAAAATTTAAGGACCTAAAAGGTATTTTCTCAAAAAATAATTATAATAAAGTAAAACCTATTTAAATCAACGTGAGAATAACGTCGTTAAGACATATAAAATCGATTAAGAGGATAAAAGTTTGAATCTCCACTCCACATGTTATTGAACTAAAAAAAAACTATGAATTAATTATTTATTATGATTGTTTGATCTTTTTTCTCCAATGAAGAGGATAAAAGTTTGAGTCTCCAGTCCACGTGTTGTAGCTAGGTACTTGCAAGTGCACGGTGTCAAGTTTTAATATAGAAGTGAGTTGAGTATCATCTCCATAGGGAATAAGATTCATTAGCCCTTAATTAGTATTATAGTTTTGGACGAGGTCAAAAACAAAATAAAACCTAAACTACTATATATATACATGCTTTGGGGTCCAACTTTGAGTAACATGCATGGTTGATTACATTAAAATTCAACTTGAATTGATTTATAACTTAATTTTATACTGCCAAGAATTTCTAAGACCCCGTTTGATAACCATTTGGTTTTTTATTTTTTGTGTTTGAAAATTAAGCCTAAAAATACTACTTCTAGTAATGGATTTTTATGTTTTCTTATCTACTTTGTACCTATATTTTAAAAAACCAAGCTAAGTTTTGAAAAATAAAATTAAAAAATAGTTTTCAAAAACTTGTTTTTGTTTTTGAAATTTGGCTAAAAACTTAAATAGTACCTCAAGAAAGATGGAAATCATTATAGAGAAGATGAAGAGAAAGTGTGGAAAACAAGCATAATTTTCAAAAACCAAAAACCAAATTGTTATCAATCAGGGCCTAAATAATCAGTTGACTTTCTCAAGTCCAAATGAACTCATGCATGACAACAAATCAAAATCTCATTCTATTTTCATTATTAGACATGACATTAAGTTATTCTCTTAACACTTCTAGAATTAATCTACTCATTCTCATGTAATAGATTAAACTTATTCATGCATCTAGTGTTCTAAAATTAAACTTACTCTCTCAAGCTAAATTTAGTTAAACATGCACAATTTTGGCCAAAAATTAAGACCTTAAAAAGAGATGTTCAACCGCTACAACCAAGCAAGGGTCTACATACATATTTACAAGATAAATGCAACCCACAAAAACTCCAAAACACAAAAGAAAAAGGAAATAGAGAATAAACTTAGGTTGCTCGCCAACACTCGTGCTCGACGTGATAACCACGATCTCGAACTTTGAGTCTCCTCCTTGCCTCTTCAAAGGTCTACTCTAGGTCCTTAGACAGTGCTTGAATCGAGATTAGGAATTTTAATTTGGTTCTCAAAACGGCTCCCTTTACACGAATTACAAACTTCCTATTTATATACAAATCGAGGCAGTGTTGCAACACTACATGCATTGTTGCAACGTTATTCTCATAGGTTAGGCAACCTTATTTTTCTTTCCACTTTCGCCCAAATGCCAAATTAAGTCTAAAAATGACTCTTTTACCCTCTTTTCTTTTCTCTTTTGTCAATTTTACCCCTGATTGCTCGACTCCTGCAAAATGACACTTACATGCATGAAAGTATTCGATAAAGTCTTTAATAGTGCAACCAAACATCCTAAAAATACATCATAAATTGGTTAATTTAATGTGTAAAAAAAATTCAAAAAAAAATGTGCAATGATATTTCTTGAATTTTTTTCCCCAATAAGGTTTTAATAAATATGAGCCAATTCATCAAAATTAAACTACCTTACGATTGTAGCAAAATAGAATTTACTAAAGCACTCATCACAATTGCTTGGGTAATAAATACATACATACATAAAAGCATAACCATCGATGAGAGTAGGGATTTGAATTATTATTTTTTTTTGTTAAAAATATATATCTTAATCAATTTTGCTATATTTAAGTACTTTTGTTTTCTAAGACAACATGTTCATTACTTGAATTTTATCTAAAATGGTTAAACATGAATATTTTTCTTTGTGCAATATAGGTTTAAAACCTTCTCTACATAATTATTATGTCATTATACTGTCCTAAAAAAATACAAACACGAACTATAAAAAAATTGCAATCACATATTATCAATGGTTAAAGGTTTTGTTTAGGATTGTTATAACTTTTAAAATAATTACCGAGAAAAATCAGTTGTCAAGTAGATCAATGTTTGCTAAGTTTTAATTTCAAACATAAAAAAGCGGGTCAATGCGTTTAGTAAATTCAATATAAATTAGTATGGTTGAATTAGAATGACCAAGGAAGACGTATAAATTATTTACTTATTTATATGTTGATATTAATTGTTATAAGTTACTTATATAGAATTTTTATCCTTTAAATTACAAATTATATTTTTTTTACTACTTTTAATTATATGGTAAAAGACTTGGAAAAGAACTAAAAAAGTTTAGTATATATTTCTCTCTCTAATTTTTTTCTAAAAAAGATTGAGTTTTTTATACATAAATTAAATGGTGTATAATAGTTCAAAGAGGTACACCTAAATCAAATCGTTATAATAGAAGCAGAAGAATGAAAAACATTCCACAAATTAGATTCAACAAGATTGTGATCCCAAATAAAATAATAAAAACTACTGCACAAATTTACAAAGGAAATTTTATAGGGACAAAATTAAGGGAATGTAAAGTGATGGTTAAGGATTTTGAGCTATGACAGCGAGAGAATAGATAACTGTGAATTGAAAATAAAAAACGAAATTTGATTCCGGTTTCTAAGGTGAATTCACAAACCAAGACGAAGGAATGAGATAAAAGTTATTGATTTTGCAAACTCTAGATTTATATATATTTGTTTTTCTTTCTTGTTTTCTAATTTTTTATCTAAATGGATGGGTCAACCGACCCAAAAAAAAATCTAAACAACACAAAATACTTGCATGAAAAAATTCTTAGAAGAATTTTCACTTCAAGTTGGATAGAACAATATAAAAAAAAATACGAGGTAAAAGAAAGGCACCTGATTATTCGAAAAGCTAAAATCAGAAGCTACAATTAAGGAGATTTTGAAAAACAAAAGAGTTTTAGGGTGGTTTTCTTTAAATAAAAAAAAAATCAGATTTACCAAACACTCTAAAATGGGTAAGGTTTTTGCTAAATTACTTCTATATATCCCTTCGCAATCTAATGCACCCTAAATCTAAGTTGCTAACTAGATCAAATTGAATGTAGGTGAGGAAAAAAAAGTTAAAAACAATACAATATATGAACTAAAATAAAATTGGTTAAATTATAAATTTTGTCCTTATAATTTTTAGAAAATTAGAATTTAATTCTTTTAATTTTAAAAATTAGAATTAATTTCTATGATTTAATAAAATTCTCACAAACAATCTCATTTGAAAAAATCAAAGATTGTTTATGAGAATTTTATGAAATCATAGAGAATATTTGTTAGAGTTTTATTAAATCATGAGAACAAATTCTACCTTTTAAAATTGAAGGAATTGAATTTTAACCTTTTTAAAATTATAGAGACTCTATTTAACTAAAAAAAAATTCAAATGGGACTAAAAAAAGTTTTGAAAAATAATAATGAACTAAAATAAAAATATATTTCAAGTGGGGACACTTTTATGATCCGTAGCTTGGCTATACTTTGCTCAAGAAGAGGGTTGTTGAGTCCATTGTCCAAAAATAACAGTTTGATTTCCACATTTAAAATCATTTTCTATCCAAAGAAATTTAGTACTTAGGTGTTTGAATCGAGGAGTTAATAACTCCTTCCGACTCCTTATTTGGCCAAGGGTTTTTTAATTTTTATTGTGAACCCCACGAACATATTAACTTTGTGGGCCTCACAAATTTATTAACTCTTTTTTTTTTTTTGAGGAACAAAACTAATGAATTAATATAGGAAAATCAACCCCTCAAGAACATTACAATCCAAACCAAATCAATCTTGGGTACCCCTAAGCTGATGAGCTCTTTTGGCTAAATTATGCTTAACGATGTTGGTACTACGAGAAGCATAAATGAAACGAATTACTATCCCTCTCTTAGCGGTATGTTGTATGCCCCTTGCATGATCTACCGCCT
The DNA here is from genome assembly GCA_036507285.1 of Trichosanthes cucumerina. Lineage (NCBI taxonomy): Eukaryota > Viridiplantae > Streptophyta > Magnoliopsida > Cucurbitales > Cucurbitaceae > Trichosanthes > Trichosanthes cucumerina. The sequence goes on along the minus strand of CM071837.1, from coordinate 71,521,838 downwards.
CAATCAAATCATCTCTCTCATTATTGAGTAAAGAGATAGTGTTATATGAGTCTGATTCAACCTCCATAATGGGCCAATGACTTTCTATCTCATTTTTTCTTCACTTCACTTCACTTTTACCTCTCTCTTCTCTTCTCTCATTTCTCTCTCTATTTTCTTTACATAATTTTTTTAATTTCTTAATTTTAAAAAATTCTTATTTCTTATATAAATTTAAATATAAATATTTTTTATACTATAATTTTAATATATTTTTAATAAAAATATTTTTTATTCTATAATTTTTTTTAAAATATAAATTACATAAAAATGTTTTAGTTATGATACTATTATTTAAATAGAAAGCACTACATAACAATTTTTTAATTGATAAAAAACTCCGTATCTCACTTCCTCCATAGATCATCTACAATTTTTTTTTTAAAGTTTAAACAAAAATTACTTATAACAAGTAATAATCTTATCTTTTTTTCTTATTTTTTATTAATAGCTAAAAAAATACACATAATTTTATGATTGATAAGAAAAACATATTTTAAACCAACTCACATTACCATTTAAGAAATTAGTATTTAAAAAGGTAATTATATTAAAAATAATTTGATATTCAAATTAATCATATTTAAAGTAAAAAAGAAAAACGATTTCTCGTTCAAACTTAATAAAACAAAATTATACAATAAATAACATAAATATATAATAATCTGAATAAAGGTATATATGATATTCAATTTGAGTAGTTTTAAAAATATGGATTCATTATAAACTTAATTATTTTAAAATAACACAAATATTTGAATTTTTTACTTAGTTATTTAAAATTTTAAATAATATATTATTCTCAAATTAATCAAACTATGGACAATCAATTACATTGATTAGTTAGAAAAATAAAATTTTAAATTTTACAAAGAAAAAATATTTTATTAAACTTGAAAAAAAATTAAATTAAAATTTTAAAATTGGCAAAAAGAAGTGTTTAACAAAATTGTAAAATATTCATAAAATAATATAATTTAAAATCTCAATTTTAGGATTTAGAGAAATAAACCTATATTATTGTTGAAAAAATTGTACCTAAAAAACAGTTATTTGCACTCAAAACACAAACTTCATAACTCCATATCAAACAACTTTGCATCCCAAACAACACCTTTCTAATTCTAGACAAAACAACACCACAAACATAGACTTCCTAACTCTCTAGACTAATTAACTCTTCGGACAAAACAACTCCAGACATCTTAACTCCTACTCCCTCCAAACAACCCCTTAAAAATAATAAAAATCGAACAACCAAAACAAAACTAAATAAATAGAACTATTTTAATTAGGTTTTTAGGTTTGTTTGATATATGATTCTTTTAAAATTAAATTGATTATAACAAACCAAATCAAAATGTTTCAGGAAAAGAATCTATTGTACTTGTAGATGGATCTAAAATTTCATCCAATCTATATGGGACAACTCCTACTTTGTTTGTTTATTCCAATGGAGAAAAAATCATTTCTTGTGATTCTTTTTCTCATTCTAATATGCAAAAGAGTTGTACTTGGGTGCAACCTGGATAACACTCATCTATGCTGCAGCCCATTTTTCAACCACAAAAATTTCTTTTATAAAAAAATTTTAAAAAAAAACTTTTTTTTGGTGGCTCTCCCATGGGTTGCACCATGTTGCACCCAAGTATTTTTTCTTTGCAAAATGGTCGATTAAGCTAGTTCAATTTTCTTTGACCATAAAAAAGTATGTTGATAAATTATTTATGAACCTTCATAATCATACGAATGAAATATTATTAATTATTGACTAAATATTAATTATATTTAAGAGTTGAAAGATTAATGTTTTTTTAAAATATTATATCACATGATATATGAAGGAATCGAAACTTGTGATATCTAAGAGGAAGTTAAAATGTCCTTTTTTTAGATAAAACAGGATCAACAAAACAAAATAGAAACAAAGACAAAGGCTAACGGAGGGCACTGGGTAGCCTCTTGAATAGCTTTGATATCATTTTGTATGGCTATAAATGAGCTCAAACAAGGATTCAATTCAAAAAGTCGTCGGCATGGGTAGCAAGAATACGAGCAATTCCATTAGCGTCTCGAGGGATGTGTCGAATGCTTTGGATCCCATGAGTGTTAAAGGAGTTGTTGGATATCACAAATCATTGGTTTGGTCATTTTGGTAATGTTGATTTTTCAAAACTAAATCACACACCACCTGAAAATCAATCTCAACAACACAATTGGTAAAACACTCATATCTATCACTATTTGGATGTCGGGACGTAGTGCAAGTGCCTCAGATTGGCCTTCCACAAAGATTTGAACATTCATATAAGCTTCCATAGTTGTCGTAATTTCATGCATTATGGTTGCGAAAGATGACTCACATTCCTATATTGACGAAATGTTTGGATGCATCTGTAGTAAGCTTGCATTGGAGGTAGGAGATGGCTCCCACCGAGATGAGTGAGGATCTCGAAGTAAACTTTTACCTACCTCCATATGGAAATCTACAGTGTGGTCGTAGAAAATGCGAGACCGCCCAACTCGCTCTTGTAACTGAAGAGAGCTCTTCTAAAAACTCATGCACCTAAGTGATTGAATTCACATAGTTCGTTGCGAGAATTCATCAAGATCTTATTGTGTGTTGTCCAACATGCATAAAGTCCGACCACAAGCACTCCAATCACCTCTTGATTAGTATGCACCTCTTGAAACCTACACAAAAAGTTAAAAAAAAATAAAAATAAAAATAAAATAAAATAAAAAAATCAGCAAAAAAATCAATGCACCTCTTGAAACCTACACAAAAAGTAAAAAAAAAATCAATGTTAACATATATATATATATATATATATAATCTTTTTACAGTTCCAAAGCGCACGACACTACAGTAAAACATGATTATTACAACGATTTTTTTGCAACGGTTTATAAAGCGTGGCAAGAATTTACACAATTGCAACAATTTTTCGCAACACAAACAAATTAAAATTGCTGCAATTGAAGTATATCGCAACAATTCCTTTGCAACAATTTTAAAATTGTTTCAAATTTATACAATTGCAATGCTTCTCTAACGACATATTTCTAAATCGTTGCAAATATGTTTTTTGTGACAATTAGTTTGCATCATATTTATTAATCGTTGCAATAGAGTGTATTTTAATACAATGACAACAGTTTTACTAGCTACATATAAATAAACCGTCGCAAATGTGGCAGTTGTACCAGTTTAAGTGTAACATTTTTTAAAATTGTTGCGAGTTTATGTAACATTGTAGCAATTTTTAATGACATATTTATAATGTGTTGTCAATATACCTATTGAAATGCCTAATTAGCAACACGATTGTATCAACCGTCGCAATATAATATATATGTAATTGTGTTTATTTTCAACATTTGTGTTAACTGTTACAATAATTTAATACAAAATTTTATATCAATATTCTTAAAAATTGTTTCCATTATTTTTTTAGTCTAATAGGGGTTGAAGTTTTTTTTTTCCAAAATAAAAAATCATTTAAGTAAATTCAAGGTTAGGTTTCTATTTTATTTCTTCACTATATTTTCTTTTTTTAAACCGGTAATAATTATTTTTTTTTTTTCAACCCAACTTTTTTATTCAAACAAGTTTTTTTTTATAGCTAGTCATATAGATGTGAGTTTTTTTTCCGGTTTTGTTAAACAATTTTTCTTGGTTGGGGAATGAGGACAATAATTAATGGGTATTGTTTAGATTCAACTGAGTTCAATTTTTATTTTCTTCATTTGTAATTTTTTTTAATTTTATTTTTACAATAATGATCACATTTGTAAATTTCAATTTAATAAGTTCATTTGTTTCAATTAATGATATGTTTTAATGGTTATATATATTTGACATTATTATTTGATATAAAAAATATACTGTTATTAATCAAAATAATTTTCTGCAAAATCAAATGCATACTAAATATTTCAAGTTTCATCCAATTGCTTATATAATTATGTAAACAATTCTAGAATGGTTTAGTATAATTTTGTTATTAACATATATTACTTAATTTAAATGTCTTACCTATGAAGGTGATATTTAAAAAATGTCAAATTTTATCATATTTTTGTTGTTATATTTATAAATATCAAGAATTATTTAGTATTAAAATAAAATAATTTTAATTTAACAAAAATTAAAAATAAAAGGAAATGATTTTAAGAAAACAAAATGAAAAGGCGCTTAACTTAGCGCCTTTTCTTTGTTTTTTTTTAAAAAAAAAAACCATCTTCCTATTGGGATATTTGTACGGAAGACCCCATTTTATTATCATTAATGTTGAATGACCTGGCGCTCGAAAATAATGAAAACTGACCTATTCTGACGTGGCAACACGCGCAAAATTACGCCGAAGGGTAGCTTCTCGCCTCGCAGGAACGCCCACGCCTTCTCGAAAGGAACGCTGACGGTTACTCGTAGGAACGCTAGGAACGCTTAGAACGCGCGCGCCACGCCTTCTCGGCGAACGCGCGCACGCCTTACTCGTAGGGCGCTCACGGTTACTCGTGGAACGCTCCGTAGAGCGCTCATGCTTACTCGTAGGAACGCTCCCGCTTACTCGCAGGAACGCCATGCTTACTCGTAGGAACGCTCATCCTTACTCAAACGGTCACTCGCTCATGCATACATATACGAACGCCATGCATGCATGCTTACTCGTAGGAACCTCACGCTTAAACTCGCTCTCGCTTTGGAAATAATGAAAACAGAAGATGCAAATATCTAAACAACCATAATATATTCATTCATTTTCTTGTCACAAAAAAAGTACATTAAGAAAAATAAAAACACATTATAAGGAAGGGAAAGGAAGTTTGCATCTCCTAATCTAACTCACCGGAGAGTCGATTACGATCAAGGGGCCGATGCGTCTGCCTCTTCTTGGGCGCTCTCTTGCAGGAGGAATGTTATCGGAACATTGGAAGGCACACGTCGTTGCGGGGGAGGGATGTCGGGAATCGACCAAGAACCGTGGCGTCGGTTGCCTCATATGGGGTCTCGGAGGACTCTCGGAGGACTCTTCGAGACTCCTCGATTCCTCCCCGGAGGAGTCATCCGAGGACTTGCTCGGTGGTATCGCCCGAGATAGTTGAAAAACTATCCTCTGATGATTGTGGTGTGGAGAGCGACGGTTTTTTTCTACCTCTTCATTGTCAAATCGATTTATCCGAATCTGTGCTCGGTTGTGTTTGAATTCATTTTGAAGGGAAGAATAAAAGAAAGGGCGAAGAAGATGAATAGAGGTTAATTGTGGTTTAGGATGAAATTTGTATAAGCCACCCTATATTAATACTAAAAACTCAACGGTCGAACTTAAAGACGCCTTTGATCACTAATTAATGCGACTATTTGTTTCTCCAATTAGAAATTACTTCACCGTCTTTGTAATGATGAAAATACTCGATCGGCGTGAGTGTATCCACGCCAACCAGTAAATCGAAATCGAGAGCGAGTCTTCGAGAAGCGAGCAATGAAGAAAGCATTTCGGGAGCAATAATCTGCGGGTTGAAATAGACGATATCAAGAAAGTGAGAGACTATCTACGAGAAGCGATCCGGCGAGAAGCGATCTACGAGAGCGATCCAACGAGAGCGATCCAACGAGAGCGATCCAACGAGAAGCGAGGCAACGTTTTTTTCATTTCATATAAAAGGGTTTTCATTTCTACATCTCACTAACAAGTTCTTACTCTCTCTCTAAGTTCTCGACACTATCACTCTCTCTCAGTTCCCAGGCGTTCGGTCGCACTTTCCGTTCCACCGCCGCTTGTCGTCGACAGTCCACCGGGTTTTACGTCGACCTTCTACCGCTGTTAGCCCTCGATATTCCACCGTCGACAGGTTTCACTGTATTGTTTTTTTTTTTTTTTTTATATTCGTGAATCGCGATATTGATTGTTCTGATCGAGCGGTCGAAAGGGTGCATGTACTATATCATGTCTAGTTTTATTTGGAAATCGACGATAGGTTGCTAGGAGTTTAAGTTATATCTGTCTAGTTTGGGGTTGTTACGTTCTTTCGAACGCAAGGACGCGAGATGACGAGAGTACGTGAGCGATTGGGCGTGTGCGAGTGAACGGGAGCGAGTCAGCGGGAGCGAGTTGACGGGCGCGATTGATCCATTTCATTTTGTATATACTGACTGTAATACACACTGTTTTTAATATATCAGTGTTCGTGCATTTTGTTAAAATGATGTTCAACTATTATACATGAGTTTAGAATGGCAAGCGCTCAAGATTGCCTGAAGAAAGATCGTTTCAGTCAAGCATCTAGTTTAGCACACATCACCGATCTTAACAAAGTATTGAAACAGTGACATCATCTACACTTACTGGACTATTTAGGCGACAAGATGTCTGGGTTCGTTCGTTGATGTGGACCTCGTATTCAATAGTCCACTAGTCCATCACATTCTTACGAGGAGGTGAGTGGAGGAGGCGAAGGCAATGAATCGATCTTCGTTTCTCATCAATGGAACAATGAGCCAAGTTTGGTAAGGATGAGTTCATCCTAATGACAGATTGTGGCAATCCCCACGATCACGTGAAACGGCCCGAACCGTCGGTTGCTCTTCGGAGAAGTATTTCGATGGCATGGGACGGACATCCATGTAGATGCTTTTAGTCCGCGTACAAGACGATAAAATTTGACACCGACGAAGATGCGGTGAAGGTGTCGCTATATATTATTGTGAGAGCGATAATGATGGGGAAGAACAAGTCAAAAACCGCTGTCGGCGCTTCTTTGTTTGGTGACGTGGAGGACCTCGAATACTTCAACGGTATTGATTGGGGTTCTAGGATATGGGAAAGGACCATACGTGGGTTGAAGGCGCCTTGCGAGGAAGCTCAAACGTATAAAATGAAGTCGAAGACTAACAAACGTTATACTTTTAAGTATAACCTTCCCGGATTCCTCCCGCTTTTCGGTAATACATGTTGTAAAATGTACTTATTATCACATTCTAATGCTTCTGCTCTGAAGGCTAATGAATATCTAATAGGTGTGGGCATACGAGACCCTACTACCGATGGCGGTCGGATAGCTACTTCGCGCGTGTGACGACGCGGTGCCACGTATTCGTAGATGGTCGTGCACACACTGCTTACGTCATAAGCCTTGGAACGAGATGTCTTCGCATCAAAAAGGTCTATAACCTCTAATATGATATGATTCACGTTAATGTGTATGCATGACTCATCTTACTTACCCACTCTATGTGTTTGTGCATTCTTTGTTATTAGTTGGTCGTCGTCGCGAACCTTATTCCATCGAATCGAATGCGATGATCGTGATGCACTGCATACCGATAGACTCTTAACGCGTCCGATGATGAAAAGATGAGTTGGGATCTGCGGAAGATGACGATTTGTTTGAGGAGGTCCAGCATATGGATGTCGATGTTGAGGATGCCGCAGTCGAGGATCGGGAGAACATTAGTGAGAGACTCGGAACACCTGACCGCTCCCCGATTCGTTCGCATATTAGCTCTCCTGACCAATCCCCCATTCGATCACCGGTCGATCCACGACCCTATTGTCCAAACCTTCACACGATCAACCCATTGATATGCCCACCGCATCAACCACTGTTGACTACATTCGGGGTATAGAAATGCGCGTTCAAGGCATCGAGATGTCAGTTATCAATCTGAAAACAGACATACTGGACATGAGGACAGAAATGAGAACGGAACTAGGGGAGGTTAAAACCCATCTGCTATAGCTACGCGAGTTCATGTCTGTGGAGTATGAAGGTACATTACATCTTTGTAGTATCTTGCTTTCTGTCATCCTTATTTGGAAATAGTATGTCTTACATGGATTCAATACATTGCGGGACGATGATTGCACAACAAGCCATCATGCACCCGAGCCTTCTCCCACTTCACATGTGCCATCTCCCACCCCACTCATCATTCCGATCCATCCACCACCGACACCCCCACTCCCACTCACATTCCTAATGACCCACCCGAGTCATCTACCACTCTCACCCCGTCAGACCCTTCCGTTCCACCCGAGCCATCACATACTCTCATTCCACCCACGACGTCCACCACATCCACCACCCACACACCCACTCTCCTTCCCGATCCATCCACCACCGACACACTCACTATCATTCCCATGAGCCATCCGAGCCATCCACCACACCCACACCAACCTCACTCCCACAGAGATATCTAATGAGCCACGAGATATCTATCACCTCACCCCATCCGACCTCCGCTCAACCCGAGCCATCCACCATCCACACTCCACCCGAGGCATCTCCCATTCCATCCGACCACCACATCCCCGCGACGAGCCAATGGACCGCCAACAAACCGACCGCACTATCGCCATTGGCGGATGTCTCCCATCCCATCCAATCCGATTTAACGATGATCGGGAGGATATCCTATCTAATGTCGCTGCGGATCACGACCGACATTGGATAGTTGAAAAAAATGCCATCTCTGCCTTGCTTGGTGGGGAACTCACAACCCGGCGTTGGAGATCGAGGATATTGACGTCACCGTCCCACTTGCGGTCCAACAACCCGACGAACAAGAGGGTTTGCGGAAGGGTAGTCGCAAGAGAGTACCACGAGTTCGTTACTCTCCCAGTGGTAAGACTATCATAGAATATGTCGAGGGCGAGCACTCCCAGCCGCGCAAGAAGGCCAAATATCCTATTCCCGGTAGGGTACCTATACTTCATAACCCGGCCGTGAAGTACAATCCTGCACATGGTGTTGATAAGGATGTGTTCGAGTCGATGATGTCATGGATTCAGGATCCATCCACAGCGGGAGATGTTAGGCCAGGGTTGGGGACGACGTCAGTCCCAATGGGAAAAAAGTTCTTCACCGATCTCCTTACACCTAGCTCATGGGTTGAGTGTGACGTAAGTGTTACTTCATTCGTTCGTTACTCACATCTGCTAACGTATATTCTTTTTTTAAACTAATGTACACCTTAATATGTTTTCAATGTTGTTGTTCATAGACTATGAACACGCTGTGCATGTTAAGTGAAGAACAAGTTGTCAACGCGACCAGAGATGTGTATAAACAAGTTCACGGTGCTTCCAACTGGGATATTGGTGAGTTAATTATATAAGTTATTTACGGTTTTTCACTCACTATGTCTTACTACTATGTACCATATACAGTCTCACCTAAATGCACGAGGGAAGGATAGTCTCTTCCAGAGGATCAAAGGCAAGCCGAAAATCAAATCAGCCATGGTTTGGAGTCACGAGAAGACACGTGCTGCGAAGTGCGTGCGAGGTGAGCACGATGCATACAAACCGGACTGGCATGAGGTGGATTTCGTTTTTTGTCCAACAAACATGAAGGAGCATTGGTTTCTACTATGTTTGGACATTAACAGAGGTTGCATAATGATATTTGACTCCTATCCATCGTATCTCAAGCCACAAGAAGTGGACAGGTTCTTAGAGCCATTGACGTATACTCTGCCGTCTTTGCTTTATTATTGCGATGTCCAACGTCACAAGCCTGAGATACAAACGGATAGGTGGAGATTATTACGTTCGAAGACTGCAAATCTGCAACGGAACTCACTTGATTGCGGCATATTTTGCGCGAAGTGGATTGAATACCTCGTCACTGGCGCCGACAAATCCCAGTTCATCCAAGACCGAATGACAGACTTCAGGACACACTACGCTTGTCAGTTATGGTCTGGAAATGAATTTTTTTGACACTAATTCTCATTTGCACATACAGTTAATTGATTCATTGATTCATTGATGTATATATGTTTTCTGTATAACTATTTAATGTAAATCTGACCGATTGTAAAACATTAATTCATTGATTAATTGAATACAGTTCATATAAACGAATGTTTTGTACAATGCATATCTCGTGAATGGTAGTTAATTAGGAGATACAATGTTCCGCGGTGTATGCGATCCAACATGGCGATCCAACTCGAGGCGACCCAACATGAAGCGATCCAACGCGGCGTCCCAACATGAAGCGATCCAACGCGAAGGCGATCCAACGCGAAAGCGCGATCCAACGCGACCGATCAAGCGTGAGCGATCCAGCGTGGCGCGAGCCAACGTGGCGATCCATCAAGTTTGTTCCTACGAGCACGATAAAGCGGCGTCCGATTTCACACATGTTCCTACAAGGCAACACGAAGATACAAATTAAGATGTGATACTAATAACACATTGTGCAATTACATTGATTTCATACATGTTCATCGATTCGGGGGTTGATTACATGATTGTCGATTGTGTCCGACATTACCACATCGACCACATTTTCTACTGCGCTTATGCTCTCCACCCGATGGGATCCGTTGTACACGTCTTGACCAACCCTTACAACACGTTTCGGGGTTGTATCCGGACATCCACAAAACCGGGTGGCTTCGGCCATTCGGATATATGACCAAGTGGAAAAATTGGTTCTTCATATACCGCTTGGAGCGCTTCCACAAAATAATCTTCGTTGCAAAGGGTTGATGGACCAATGTTGCGCTCCTAGCCGCCATGATAGCATGGGCACAAGGTATCTCATACAAATCCCACTCCTGCATGTACACTCGACGTGTTTGAAGATTGACGATACCCCAAAATGACCATCTCTCACGTGATAATTGTAACAATCAATAGGGTCAACGCGATGCGCTCTACCTTTCTCACTCACTCGGCAAGTCGTTTCTCTGCGTGAGTCGAAAGCAAGGTTGTCGCGCGTGCCCCAATAATTACGTCGTTCGTAAAACCATCTTTGTAGGTGTTCTCGCACAAAAATCAAATAACGCAACAATGAGGAACAACCGGTGCCTCAACCGTGAGTGAATTGAAACACTTCAATATTGTTGGGCGTCATGTTGTCATATCGTCATTTACACGAAACATCTTTGTCAACGCCTCATACCTATGGCCTCTAGATATCAGAACTCTCGCACCTCCGCAAATAGAACAAGTTGATCCCAATACCTTCTAAATTCGATTTGGCGGATGCCGCGCGGCACTTCTTAAATAATTCAAGCTGCGGCCTTATCCTTGAAATTATTCATGATGTTTAGCTCAGTGATAAGTACACACTCCATGGAATGCATGTGGAATACAGACTTAACAACATTGGCTATGCTTGCATTGCGATCGGATACAACCACCAAATTATCGGAATCACTCACAAAGTTTTTTAGGTTTAGTCATGAACCATGTCCATGACCGATCATTCTCACTATCCACTATCGCATAGGCGGTGGATAAATTTGATTGTTTCCATCCCTCCCCAATCGCAACCAACATACAACCTTTATATTTCCCTTCAGGTGTGAGCCATCAACAATGACAACATCCCGCATGCGTGAAAAGCCTCGTATGCATGCCCCAGAGTGCCATGAATGCATATTTAAAATTGTTTTCATCTTGACCTCTATATCAAAAATAGTGCAGAGTTGACAATTTTAAGGCTTCGCCATATGCATGGAGCATGGCATACGACTCTCCGGAGTACCTTTGGCTAATGCATGTGCCATCTCCTAGTACGCCATGCTTTGTCATAACTAATGTTCACACCATATTGTTGTCTAACATCCTCGATGATGTGCTTGGCTTGTAAATTCGACCCACTCCGCATGAACTTGCTTCTTATTAAATGACCTATGACTTACGCAGACTTGCTTGCCTATGATCATGATTCAACAATTCAATTGAGCATGAGTGTTGGCGACATACTTGTTTATTCTAAACAAGCTTTTCCTTCCATCATGCACTCGCACGTAACCTCCATGTGCAAGTCTTCTCCAAACAACCAACCGTGTACAAATCCTTCGTTGATTTTTAACCCTAAATTCAAAATTATTATTCATTGCCAAAGCATGGATGATCCGCTTCTTCAACTCTTTCTTATTTACAAACATCGACCAACCCCAACATCTTCATTCGATTATTAACGGATGAAGATTGTCCAATCGAGTTAAGGTTGAGGTTGGAATTGGATTTGGAGTTGGAGTTGAAGTTGGAATTGAAGTTGGAGTTGGAGTTGTAGTTGGATTTATAGATGGAGTTGGATTTAGAGATGGAGTTGGATTGGATGTTGGATTTGGATTTGGATTTGGATTTGGATTTGGATTTGCAGTGGGATAAAGAATTGGAGTATGAGTAGGGGTATGAGTGGGAATGGGAGTGGGAGTGGGAGTTGGAGTTGGAATAGGCGTTGGAGTTGGATTGGGTGAATGATTTGGATTTCCATATGGAGTTGGAGTTGGAGTTAGTGTTGGATTTGGGTGGGATTTGGAATCGACCATGCTTCACAATTATCCATCTCATATTGTCCAAAAACATCGTGACCATGTTACGACTCCCGAGGGTTCACATCATCGTTCACTAATGATACTCCCATCTCGTTGGGTGATATATCCACCTCTACTCGTGGTATATTGAGTGTGTCGAAGATCTAAATGATTGGTGCACCACATGACTCGTATGGGGGACGACCTCATTCGGATGTACATTACCATCATTTCTGTTTACTGTCGATATAAATAGTTGCATCCTGGATACATTTTCCTGAAGTAGAAGAAACTCAAGGTCCCGGTCAGTCCTTATGTACATTGGAGGTGCTTCCTCGAACAACGGCATCTTCACCCTTATTATAATGTCCACCATCGTCTGGCTAGTTCCTGTAACATCATATATATAAGGTTTTTCAACTCAACTAACCTAATGGTGTCGGACACAACAACACCGGTTAGGCAACCTCCAATGTAACAATTTTGAATTTCATCCCAACATCCACCATATCTTATGAATAGAGATTTCTTCTCCATCCTGCAATAAAACAAGTTGAAATAGACGGTAATTCAGTGTCAACGACATTAATAAACGACAAGAATGAACCTAGATATACTGGAAATTGGGTGTCACTATAGATCTCGGTAAACGCTCACGTCGTCTCGCTCCCGTCGTCCCGCTCCCGTCATCTCGCTCTCGTAGCACACTCGCTCACGCACTTTTACCATTTGTTACTACTTCTCGCTTCACGCTCTCGCTATCACGTTCAGTAATCCCATAATAACCTCCACACGTTACTAACAATGTCACCACTCAATGCTTCAAGCTTCAAACACTTTCATTTACTGTTTTTTACAATTAAATTCTTCGAAAACAACGGTGTGATCCTATGGATGTTTTCATACTGACTGAAACGTATAAGGGAATAAAGTATGCGCCCATTAACATTGTAACGTACCTCTTACGAACGAGAGACTGCACCAATTTAGGGTTTTACGAGAAGGCTTCCACGAAGAAGAATGAGAGAAGAGTATAGAACAAGTATCTTAAGCTTAATGGGAACAATAGTAGTAATTATCTCCAGACACACAATGGAGTTTTATACGTATTATATTATTTTACAATTTTATTATCATCATTCCTTTGTCGTAGTATTCGGCTAATAAATTGGCATGTCATTTCATCTGATGTCTTATCGTACAACGCGTATTTCTCGGCGTTTACGAAGGTAGCAGTGGCGAAAGACGTGGCGTTCTTGTATGTATGCATGAAGCGAGTCACCGTTTGAGTAAGGATGGCGTTAAATGCGAGTAAGCGGGAGCGTTCTTACGAGTAAGCGGGAGCGTTCCTACGATTAAGCGGGCGTTCCTTGGAAGCGTTCATAAGCGTTCCTACGAGTAACCGTGGCGCGCTCCTACGAGTAAGGCGTGCGCGTTCCTTCCGAGAAGGGCGTGGCGTCGCGCGTTCCTAAGCGTTCCTACGAGTAACCGTCAGCGTTCGCTTTTCGAGAAGGCGTGGCGTTCTGCGAGGCGAAGCTACCCTTCCAGCGTAATTTTGCGCGTGTTGCCACGTCAGAATAGGTCAGTTTTCATTATTTTCGAGCGCCAGGTCATTCAACATTAATGATAATAAAATGGGGTCTTCCGTACAAATATCCCCTTCCTATTAGCCCTCTCGCATATCGTCTTTTCTTTATTATTATTTTTTTAAAAAAAAACTATCTCTCTTCCTTAGCCTCCTGTCTAATTTTTCGCCATTTCATCTGTCGTTCGCGCGCCTAAAAAACTTTGTTAGTTTTCGTTTGCCTAAGCCGATTACTGATTTTCATCTGCTATCAGCCTTCGAGGTTTTATTTCTTCCCTTTCTGAAGTCGATTTTAGTTTTGCAATTTAGGAGAATCGATGTGTTTTGTTTTGTTAATTGTGAGGGATTTAGATTTGATTGAGGAATGAAACGATTGTAGATTTTGATTTATTGGTCATGGTGTGGCTTGATTATTGTTGTTTGTTTTTCTTTTCTTTTCTTTTTTTTTTTTTTTTGGTTTGATTCATTTCTCTCTTGTCGAATTGGGTGAATAAAATGCCCCATATTCATATGAATTTTGTCCGTATTACTTATTCTAGTTGTTTATCAAATTTCAAGTGAAAGGAAATTGGAGATAAGGGGTGTTGTTGCTCTATATTTTTTTGTTTCTCTGATAACTTTTCTCCATACTTTTTATATGAAGTCTGTTGTTTAGCTTAGAGTTTGTTTATGGTTACTAGTGATTTCAAATTTTCTTTTGGGTTACTGGTGGTTTCATTGTTGTTACTGGGAGATACTGTGTTTGGATGTATCATTGATTGAATAAATACTATGCCCAATGCCCAAATGCTATACAATGTTTTTTTGTTTGATTGTTCAATTTATCTTTTGTATTCATTGAAGTAATGAAAATAGACCAATGTTCAAAATACAAACTCCACAAAGGAAAAAATAGATAGAAAAAATAATAAGAAGCAATAAATAGACAAAAGACTATTTTCCTTTCCTTTCGCTTGATTCCTTTCGCTTATTTCACATAACATATTGCTTCTTATTATCATTGTTATTTTGATGTCTTTTATTGGATACTTTTGTAGGTGACACAATTGTGGAAAATTTAGCAAGTAATATTACGTTGCAAACTTCTACAAGATCTTGAAGATAGCACGAATGGGATGATATTAGCATATATCTTATTGAATATTCTCTTATTTTGAATACATTTTTTGTTGAACTTTTTAAATTGTTGTTTCAAACATAATATGTTTTGGGTTTAATTTTGAAATGTTTATATAGTGCAAGAGTTGCTGATTATCGTTTTTATTTGAAGACAATTTTGAAGCTTTTTTTTTTTTCAATTTTTGTAGTTCAAAATATGCTCATTACTGTAGTAATATAAATTGTTGCAATAGGTTGAGAGAAAGTGTTGCATAAACTTGTAACAGTTTTGAAATTGTTGCAATATAAAGCATATTAATGACGCACTAAAAGCAATATTTCAACATTTTTTCAATTGCTACACATTAAATAAGCGTTTGTAAAATCTTATAAGATTATGAAATCGTTGCAATAAGTAAAAAGCAAAATCGTTGCAATAACATGCAACACTTTTGAAAGTTGTCGCAATAGGAATCTCTATAAAAGGAGATATTAAAGTGGTTTATATCTTAATTGCTACAGTTTGAAGAGTGTTGCTATTGGTCTTGCAACAGTATTTAAACTGTTGTGATAATGAACCCTTGACCGCTGCTATTGAAGACGATATTGCAACGGTTTCGATTTTTTATTCTAACGTTCTTGAAAACCATCGTGATTGACCTCTCAACATCGCATTTCCAAGCAGTTGCAAGACCATTGCTATATAGTTTGCAACAATTGAAAACCGCTAGAAAAGACGAAAAAAACGCTGTTGCACATGATTTTTCCTGTAGTGAGCTACTATTTTAACTTCCTTTTCACATAATTGACAAATAGGAACTTTCTTTTGAAACATGGAAGCTCTTGTAGGGAGAATGTTTTAGCATTCTCTCTGCTAGATTTTGAATTTTATGGGGTCGTTTGGTTTAACGTTTTATTGGATACCCATGAATAATAGATGTAATAAGATGTCTGAGAATAATAAATGTCTGGAAATAAGATATATATGTTTGGTTCTACATGAGAATGTTATCAGATTTTTATGTAAACAAATGGTATTTATATTTGTTTGATGAAATTAATATATAAATCTTATGTAATATATAATTATGATTTATAAATAATGTGCAATTTATTTTATGAGATTGATCTTATAAATTTTATATAATTATTATATATTATTAATAAAATAATAAAAATGAATTTAAAAAAAATAATTAATTAATATTTTTTTAATGAGAAACGTTACTTGTTAATTGATCACAAACAACTCAGGAATAATTAATTATAATGATTATCCTTACCATAAATTAATAATATTTATAATTAATTGATTAAATATAATATTAATTAGTGATTTAATATTTTCATAATAAATTTTATAATGAATGCTTATGCTTGTTTTATGAAATTAATCTTAAAAATATTATTTTATTAACTAATCAAAATTAATTAATTATAAAATTTTTTAATTAAATAATTAATTATGATTATTGAAATATATATATATATATATATACACATACATACATATACTTAAATATTAATAAAGAAGAGTGAGAGGGAGAGAGAGAAAGAGAGATGGATGGGTATAAAACTCATCATTCTTGAAGGGTATAGAAAACTCATTTATCATGGGAAAAAGTGATGCATGAGAATAAATGATGTTTATGTCCATGCTTAAAAGAACTTATACTCATTCTCATCCTCAAAACCTTACACCAAACGATCCCTAAAGGGATAGGGAGCTCCCAAAGAGTTTTCCACCGGTCTGAGCTCCCAAAGGGATATAGCACATAAAATGATTTAGCTAATTAAGTTGTGCTCATGTATAGGCAATTAAAGATCAAGTTAAATGTTTTTTATAGGATACTGAATTTTCATCATCATTTTTATATGTCCAATAGTTTCGACATTGATATAAGGGGTAAATTGACCTTTTCCATTAAATCATACAAAAATTGACAAAGTATTAAAAAAAGAACCCTCAAGAAAATATCATTAATATAAACATATTGATAATAAGAAATTGTAACTTATTTAAAAATGTTGAAATGTTTACTTGTTTATTTTAAAAAAAAATATAAATTTTATTTGGTTAAAAAATACCTATTTCGATCTCTATATTTTAAGTTTCATTCATTCTATTATAGTTCTCGTACATTCAAATGTCATAGCACTCTCAACTAGGGGTGAGCAAAAAACACTGAAAACCGACACGACCGATCGAAACCGACCAAACCGAGGGCAGTCGGTCGGTTTTGTGAAGGTTTCGGTCGGGGTCGATTTTGGCCTTCACAAAACCGACCGAACCGACCGAAAATAAAAAATATATATATATAATAATAATAATAATTAAAAAACTAAAAAAACTAAAAAAATTCTCAAAATAATTAAATAATAATTATAAATTATTAAATAATAATAAAATAATAATTATAAATTATTAAATAATTAATTAAATATATATATATATAAACCGACCAAAAAATCTCCGATCGAAGGCAATCACGCGATCGGTTCGGGGGGTCAAAACCACAGGACCGAATGATGCTCACCCCTACTCTCAACTTCAGTCTTTTACTTTCAAAAATATCATTTTGATAAATTAAATTTCCATATGAATTTTATAATGTCATTTGTGAGTGATAACTTCAATATGATAAATTTAAATTTCCATAGATTATTGGCTATGCAATGGGCATAGCAAGAAGAAAAAAATATATGTAATACAATTTCCAATTATTAGCTCTTGAAATAGGTATGAGCAATGTTAATTTGAATATAGTTCAATTACCCTTCCAAAAGTTAATGGTTTGATTTTTTATCCCTATAATTATTGAACTCAAAAGAAAAAAAAATATGAATATTGATGGGGAGCTTATATATAGCTTTCTCAAGTATAAGGTCCATAAGTGATGATAGTTGTTCAACCATTCCATGTATTATTAAAAAAACATGAAAACTAATAATTGAAAACTCACTTGAATGAAGAACATTATTTATTTTTTTAAAAAAGGGGACACGTAGAGAATTTTTTTTAAAAAAAATGATAAGATTCAATTTCTTCTAGATGTAGTGAAAAGCTCCGTTACAATTATTAATAAATTTGATAGCTTTTCAATGGATGTTGTGTATTGAGTTTAATTGTAAACATCGATCACTTCCGTTTATGAGGAGCTCTTATTTATCATTTGTTAAATTACTAGTTTAGTATTTGAATTTTTAAGTTTGTGTCTATTTAATTCCTTAACTTTTAAAAGTATCAAATATGTTTTTAAACTTTCAATTTTGTATCTAATAAGTCTTTAAACTTAAAAAATGTCTAATAAGTCTCTGAAGTTTCAATTTTGTATCTAATAGATCTGTAACATATTTAAAATTTTTAAAAATTAACTGATCTATTAGATAGAAAATTGAATTTCATGTCTAATAGGACCTTAAACTTTCAATTTTGTGTCTAGTAAGCTCATGAATTTTAACAAATTACAATTAGTTAATGACTTATTAGACACAAATTTGAAAATCCAGGGACCTATTGGACACAAAATTGAAAATTTAAGGACTTATTAGACACATCTCAAAGTTCATGAGTTTATTAGATACAAAATTGAAAGTTCACGGACATATTTGACACTTTTCAAAACTCAAGGATCAAATAGACACATTAAACCTGGAAGTTTATGGACTAAACTTGTAATTTAACATTATCTATTCTATAATTATTGGAGTCATAGTTTGATAACTATTTGCCTTTTGGTTTTTGAAAATTTAACTTGTTTTCTCTCAATTTCTCAATCATTTTCATCTCTTTAAGGAATCATTTGAATTTTAGCCAAATTTCAAAAACAAAAATAAGGGCCTGTTTGGTATGCAATCCTGGATTACATTTTATGTTTTTGGATTCACCGAATTCAATGAATATGTGTTTAGCGAGATGTGTTTTTAAAAATCTGCTTTGATTTCGGATTAAATCCAAATAGTAGAAATTACAAAACAACATTTTTATGTTTTCATTGTATCCAGATTCTGAATTTAAAATTTTAAAATGCAGAATTATATCAAACAAAGATAAAAATCTTAATAAATACGATATTTCATGTTATGAACTCAATTTACTTTTGTTAAATTAAAATATATATAACATATTATATTATAAACTATATAATATTATATTATAAAATGATAATTCTATAAAATTTACAAAATCATTTCATAAATTAATTAATAATAATTTATATTCAATCTAATAAATAGTTTCACAACTAGAACTAATTTTATGATCTATAAATATGTTATAGAACACACTTTAAACAAATATTTAGAATGAAATTAAATTTCCAAATCTGTTACCAAACACATATCTGAAAACATGAAATACAACTCTGTTTTCATTGAATCCCTTATTTTCAAATTTCTGTTTTCAGATTGCTTACCAAACAGGCCCTAAGTTTTTGAAAACTACGGCCCCATTTGATGACCATTTGGTTTTTAGTTTTTGAAAATTATACTTGTTTTTTCACCATCTTCATTTTCTTTAAAATAATTTATGTCTTTCTTAAAAAACCATTTGAGTTTCTAGTCAAATTTAAAAAACAAAAGTAAGTTTTTGAAAACTACTTTTAGTTTTCAAAACTTAGTTTGGTTTTTTAAAACATAGTAAAAAGTAGATAAGAAAACATAAAAACTCAAATGTGGAAATAGTATTTTTAGGCTTAATTAATTTTCAAAAACCAAAACCTGAAAACAAAATGGTTATCAAAAGAAGCGTACTTTTTTTAATTTTCAAAACATGACTTGGTTTTTTTATTAGATAGGTAAAAAGTATATAACAAAATAAGGAAATTTATAGGTGAGAATAGTATGTATAGGCTTAATTTTAAAAAATCAAATGGTTATCAAACATAACCTTAATTTGTAGTTTTTGGATTTTGAAATTTATGTTTGTTTTCCTTCAATATCATTTGAAATTTTAGGCAAATCCTAAAAACAAGTTTTTAAAATATTACTTATCAAACATAACTTAAAATGTTGATTCTCATTCTATGTTTTTTATTTTCCGTTCGATGTTTTATATCATTCTCATTCCTATTTATATATAAGTAGATAGTTTAAAATCGTTTATCGTGCTTTCTTTCTATAATCATTCAAATTAATCTCCACTTAGGGTTGTTTGAGGGTTGAGAAATTCAAACTACTGATCTCGTGGTCATTAAATGACATTTGATATCTTTAGTTGAAATTTATTATCTTTTTAGCATTATAATATGTACTTCAAACATGCCTTAAAAGTACACCATGCTATTTTCAAAAAAAAAAAAAAAGTACACATGCTTTTTAGCCGAGAATTAATTAATGTAAGAAGCCACGTCTATATTTATAACTTGTGACAAAATTCAGAATTTATATCATACATTAATTTTTTTTTTTTTTTTACCAATGTAAATTTAAAGAGAAAAAATCATTTTTAAATATTTTAATTTCTTCCATAAATTAAATTTGATTGAAAGGAGGAGGTAGGAATAAGGGGAAGTACAAACAAACTACACTACAAAGTAGTTGTAGGGTAGGAAGTGGGTCCCAGTCCCACAAGTGAAGAGCGCAAAGGACCGTGTAGTCCGGCTTACCCTTTACGCTGACGAGGACAGTGGAGACCACAATCAATCTCCGTCGTCCGATACCGTCCTTGTGGGACCCGCCTCGTTCCTCTGTCTTTGCAATCCAAACAATAGAATAGAAATCCAACGGTCGTGGCCGCTTCTTACTTTTTGCAGATTCGGACAACTGGACGCACGGAATCTACGGGATTGTGACACCGCCGCCAACCTGCTCGCCTTCTTTAACGTTTTCAGTCCCCTAGATTCTCCCTTACCCCAACCTGTTATTCCACCGTTCTGCAACCACCGTGGGTGGATCTATATGGGGATAGGGGCTATAGCCCTCTCAATTTTTTTTTAAAAAATAACTACATATATTTATAATTTTGTATAATACATCATAAAAAATATATTTTACTGTCCCAATGGTAAAATACTCTACTTAATTTTGGGCCGAATACATGCCAAATCTAGAGAAAACGAGCCAGACCAGACGATCAGTTCAACTCGAGTCTAGCCGAACCGACCAGACAGTCTGACTCGACTCGATCCGACATGTTCGATTCATCTTCTCCTCCTTACACGCATGTTGACGACGGATCCAACCCATTAATCCTTAAAACTCTAATCCAATTAGGGCAAAGCCCCACCTATAAATACATTCAATTAGAAATAACTCAATTCATCTCAATCTTCTAGCTAGTTTGCTACCATCTAAAACCTCTTTGACCTCTCAAGCATCGTAGTGGTTGTGGCAACCACTACACCGGTGTACAATTTTCTTATTTTTGTTTTGTAGGTTATCTCTTCTTTAAGAATACAAATTCACTGTTGGGCTCATGTGCAAATTAGGTGCTTACTTTCGGTCCGGATTTGTGCATCAACAAATTAATGATATAAAATTTCTATTTGTTGATTTCGATCATATTTGTATGGTTTTTTTTTTTTTTTAATTTCACTACCCTCTAAAAAATAAGAAAAATATATTTTTCCACCTCCGTAAGGAATTTGCCGTCTTTGTTAAAGCTACTCGTGCCATGCTAGTTTCAATTTAATGCAACTAAAATTAATGAGGAAAGTGGTGTATACGTTTATTCTTTTTCTTTAAAAAAACAAAAACAAAAAGTACAGTTTTTTAGTTAAAAAAACTAATGTAGTTGGCGTGTAAGTCTTTGTGTATATTGTTTTTTTAGTGAGAATGAAAATTATAACTTCCAACTTCGAAAAAGATAATACATGTAAATACTTTTAAACTATGCTAATTTTGGTAAGCTTTGTACATGTAGTATCATGTAGGTATACTTTTTGGTGCCACTTTTCGTGACCAATTATTTTACAAATGAAATTTTGTGATGTCCCAATTGTACTAATTATATTAATGAACAAAAATTATTAGAACGTTGTAAAAGAAAACATCCGTGAGTTATGTAAGAGTTAAGAAAGTTTTAAATTTTAATTAATATAAAACTTATATACCAAATTTAAATTCAAAATGGACCCATTAAACCAATTTAGTTGATATTATGGGACTCATTTACCCGTTAAGAAATTATGTTTTATTAGTACAACAAAATTAATGGAGTATGAGAATTTAACCTTCAAGTTTAAAGAAATAAATACATGTTAATTACTGTTAAGCTAAGCTAATTTTAACAAGAAAAAGAATGCATGTGTATTATTGTTGAACTAGACCAATATTGATAAAAAAAAATATTTAATACCATAATGATCCTGGGTATGATCTAAATTTTGAATTACTTTTGATATAAGTTAGCATTTTCTATATATATATATTTTTATAATAATAGCATATAATGCTTAAAATGATTTTTTTTCAATAATAGTATATAATGCTTAAAAGGATTTTGCATTACTTTTGATATTGTGGCTACTAGTTTTCATTTTATTTAGAACATATTAATGTTTTTTTTTTCTTATGGAAAAGGCCTATTAATGATTTTATGTGGGTGTTTGTGTAATTCTAATTTTCGGTAGCCACGGACAGTACACATCAGCAAGGACGCAGCTGAGGAGGAGTCCGTATTTAGGACCTTTTCCACGTGTCGTGTCCACATCGAAGCAAGGTGCGTGTACGTGTCGCAGGGAATTTGAGCTTAATACATAGAGATTGGCGAAACTACCCTTTGTTCGTCGCTATATTTATTACAACGACCGATTCCAAGTTCCTGGAGGAAAAAATTTGAAGACAACAACGAGCCAAATGCGTCTCATTTCCGTGCGCTTTCTACAGCTCACAAAAGTCCATTCATAATTAATGTATACAACTAATTCAATATTGATATTAATATATATATATAAATAAATAAATAAATTATTTGAGAGAAGGGGAAATTGTAAGAATCCTTTGTGGTAGGTGGTGGTTGTATGTTCCCAAAATTGTAACTTAATCCACTATATTCTTAATTTTTAATAATTACGATCATTTTTTAATAAACGACTTTTAGATAAAAAGCTACGACGAAGATTAATTTTGTCTTCGTGGTGTTTGTATTTATATTGATGAGGATAAATTGGTCTTTTACCACAGATATCGCTCGAGAGATTAATTTTGTCTTTGATCAATTTTTACGTCAAGGCAGACTTCCTCATTATAATTTATATGGGTCCACAGTTTTTGTTCTTTTCTTTTTTAATGGTGCCTCACTTTTAAGCTTTTTCAGGCCACCAAAAACTTTAAAAAAATTAGGTTAATTTGGCTTCATTTGTTGTGTTTTTTTATGCATCTTCTTTGATAACTTGAGATAATACAAAATTTTTGGGCGCTGTTGAATTGAGGGGCTGTTGGATTGAGGGGTTGGAAAGAGTTAATAACTCTCTCCAACTTCTTGTTTGACCCAATTAGTTATTAACTCTGCGTGGATTCCACAGATTTATTAATTCTTTTCTCAACTTTTTCTTATGGGTCCACAAGTTTATTACCTCATTCTTCAATTCTCCATAACTCATTTTTCAACTCATACTTCCTCCGACTTCTTGCCCCAAACACAGTTTCTCAGAACTCCAGAGTAAACAACTCTGCACTTCAAACACAGACTTCAAAACTTGCCAGCCTTCTTTACTCCTAGCAACTCCTACTCCCCAACTCCTCAATCCAAACGACCCCTTAAGCTTTTATTGATAAAAAGACTATTTATGGTAATAAAAATAAATCTAATAACATATTCCAAATAAATTAATCTAAAACTAATTAAAATTACAAATCTAAACTAAATCTAATCTAACTTGAATAAAATAATCTAACATTGCTCTCAAATTTATGATACTGTGTAATGAGTGTGTTGATTAAGCGATGTCAATACAAATAAATTTAAAGCAAAATAAAAATTGTAGATGTTGATGTTGCGTTCAACCGCCAGATGTGATCGTCAAATTCTAGCCCCAACTGCAAAATGCAGTTGCCGAAAGTTTCAGATTTAGATACAGATTCACAATGGTCGAATTCCAATTGCAAATCTAATTGTCGAACTGTAAATCCAGTTGCCGAATTCCAACCGCAAATCCAATTGTTGAATTCCAACCCCAATGCAATTGTCAAATCCTAACTAATGGAGAATTCCAATTGCAAATTCAGTTGCCAAATTCCAACTGCAAATCTAGTTGTCGAATTCCAACCCCAATGCAATTGTCAAATCCTTAACTAATTCAATTGCCAAATTCCAACCTCAAGCAATTGTCAAATTCCAACCCACCCTTCTTAATGATCTTCATCTTCTTCCTCCTTCATATTAATGGAAAAACAAACTGTCAATTCCACCAAACAAATCCTAAGCTCTGATACTATGATAACTTTAGAGGAAAATACACCAGCTTAAGCATTATATGAATTGTATTACTGGGAAACAAACCTAAAAAATTGTTTACAGTAATAAAAGTAAATTTAATAACATATTCTCAATAAATAAATATAAACAATAACTTAATCTAAAACTAATTCAGATTGCAAATCTAAACTAAATATAATCTATTTTATAACATAATATAACATTTTTTTTTCATTCTTTTTTGTTTGAGTTTAGCATCTCTTTCTTAGATCCCATATCCCGGTCAAGGCTATCAATCGATTCATTCCTCTTTCCTGCTCTTGCCTTATTAGTCTGGTAAGACGAATCTGTTTACTTCTTTCTCGTTCTTCTTCCCAACCATATTTCCAAGTGATCTCCGACAATTGATCGAGCTCTCTACTCGACTGTAGAGTTCTGTGTAAGTCAAGCTTCTCGATCCTTTAATCTCTTAGAGACACACGAGATATCAGGACCAATTTATCCTTACCAAATAATTTTAACTTAAAAACAGTCTGTTTTGTGAAATAACTATTTTCCTCGGTGATTTAAAGACGAGGTAAACGAGGAACATATTCACTACAAATGTAGCCTATGTGACATCCTATGAACTAAATAAAATTCTTTTACTTTGGTGAGAGAAAATTAATTTTTATTTCTAAACTTATTTTTACAAAGGCAAGATGTTACCTTTTAAAGACAAAATGTTTGTAGAGATTTCATGATTGGAGATTGAGGCTAACTATTAATCAGGATGGCTACATTAATTTTAAACTTTAAACTTGATAAAATATTTTTTACCATAAACTTTCAATTTCATTAAAGTTGCACTTAAAACTATGATAAGTGTTGTAGTATTTTACATTGAAGTTTAATAAGTGTTGCCGAGGCGGATTTAACTAAGGCTCAGACGGGGCTCGAGCCCCCTTCAAATTTTTTTACTATATATTATAAGTATAGAAAAAAAAATTAAATTTAAACACAAAAAATCTTTTTTGCTTAGTGGCAAGTATGTCTTCAGCCCCGCTCCAAAGTTCAAGCTCTAATATGTACAACTTTAAATATTGTACAAAGTTTCATTTGATTTTTTCTCTAATGATATTTTAGAGAAGTTGATTTTTCTTTTAGTTTGTGATTTTTTTTAGATTTGTTTAATAGTTGATCTCATGTGTTAATTCACTCAGTTTTATATAAAACTTGATTTGTGTGTATTAAAAAAAAAAAATACAGGTGGGTGAATTAAGCCAAAAAAAAAAAAACTATGAGTAAAAGTTAAAACCTTCATTACGCATAGAGTTCAAATGAATGGATGAATTGGAAATTTAGAGGGTAACTTGATAGATGATATCAAATCTAGTATACGAAATGATGTTTTTTCAAAAAAAGAAGAAAGAAAAACTCCATTATCTTGAGAGTTGATTTATATATTGTTGTTTTGGGTTATCAATTCAATTAAATAATTGGGTGTTTAATAAAACATTAGTTTAAAGTATTAAATTGCCACTTGTAAGCCAAAAAGTTTAAGATTTTGAGAATGATTATTTTGTTTAGAAGATGGAAGTCTTGTGATTCCTAAACAGGCACAAGGAAGAGTTTTGACTAAAGCCAAAGGAATCGCATCATATAAGTAGAAGAGCAATTTGATTGCCTCTAAGATATGATTCACTATTTGAAAGGGATGGAAGAGTTGATCCATTATTTTGATATAATTATTTTCAGTTTTATTAGAAGGAAAACGAATGTTGAGGTCCACTACTAACTTCAATTGAGTTTGTGCTTCTATGATTAATGGAAACCAATTACTATAATTAATAATCAATTTTCTAAATTTGGATATTTATTTTCTACTATTTTCAAAACTATATTTTTTATGAAAACGTATTAAATTAAATTATAAATTAGCCAACAAACTTCCCCCTTTGATTTTCAACTGATACTGCCTGCTTAAAGGAAAACATTTAATTCAAGTCCCAACAATTTCTAATTTATTTATCTTTTGAAAAAATTTGTTGGGTCAAATATATGCAAGTCAAATTTTAAATTTTAATTATAAAAAATAAAAAAATAGCTTAAAAAATCACTTTTGTTCCTATGGAAGTAACAACTTAGAACATATTTGGGAGTAGTTTTAAAATGACAAAAATTATTTTTTTTCATGTTTCAAATTACTTTAATCCATTTTTTAATCATTCAAAATCAATTTAGTATTTGATTTTACACTTTTAAACGTGATATCCTTTTCATAAAAAATTGATTTGAATAAATAAAAGAATATGTTTAAGTGATTTTTGAATACGATAAAAGTAATTTTAACTATTTCAAAATTACTCTCAAAACATGTTTTTAGTCCTTTGTAATAATTTAGGGCATGTTTGGGGTGACCAAAATCACTTTTGACATGTCTAAAATCACTTTCCTACTAAAAGTGTGATGTTTGACAATATTAAACAAGTGATTTTGGAAGAATCTAAAATCACTTGAAGTGATTTCTGATCAATCACTTGAGAGGTGATTCCCAAGTGATTTTTGTCAAATGATTATAATTTAAAATGACTATTATTCCATTTCATTTTTTTGAAATAATATACTTTTAATGACGACTAAAAACCATCATCTTTTGTCAAAATCATAATTTTTCTTTAAAAAGTGAATTTTCAAAACCGACAATTTTCTCTCTCTAAAGTTTTTATAATATGCATTTTACTTAATTTCTTTTTGTCTTTTTATTCATATTTCATTTTCCTTTATCTCTAATGATTTTAACTCTCTTTGATTTTTTTTTATTTCTATTTTTTTTCTCCCTATAATTTTAGTATCTTTTTAAATTTTTTCTCTATAATATTTATTTTTTTATCTGTTGCTCTACTTGTCCCTATCATCATAATTTTTTTTTCTCATCATTTTATTTTTTATCTGTTGCTCTACTTATCCCTATCTCTTAATTTTTTTCTTATCATTTTACTTTTTCTTCTAAAATTATGATCATTTTGCCCATTTTTTTTATCTCTATCTTTGAATTTTACTCTCTTTATTAAAATTCTCCCTTTGATTTTTTTTTGTCACTTCCTTTAAAATTTTTATCCCTCCATATTTCTAATTTTTATCCCTCCAAATATTAGAATGATTTATAACTAAATACTTTTTAAATAGATTAATTATAATTAAATCACTTAGCTTAAAACACTTTATGTTAAAGTCGTTTCCCAAATATGTCTTTTAAAATCACTTAATTGAATGAAAATCACTATTAAAAGTGTAGAACCAAACATGAAAATCACTTTTAATAAATCAATTATAGACAAATCAATTACATCAAAACCAATATTTCTAAAATCATTCCCAAACATGCACTTAGTTCATAAACTTTAATACGCAACAATTTAGTTCTTACACTTTCAAATTTATAACAATTTAATCTATCTTGTAAAAAAATCTATCAAAATTAAAAGTCAAATTTTATTATATAATAATTTAGACTTCGTAGCTTACTATTTAATCTTAATGATATATTTTATAATAAAGATTAAATCATTAGAAATTAAAAATAATACAAAGACTAAAGTGTCACTCACTAAAATTTAGAAATAAATCAGGTTTGATAACCACTTAGTTTGATAACTACTTAGTTTTTTTGTTTTTGAAAATTAAATCTAAAAATATTATTTATGTTAATGAGTTTTTATGTTTTTTTATCCACTTTGTACTTATGTTTTAAAAAATCAAGCTAAGTTTTGAAAACTAAAGAAAGTAGTTTTCAAAAATATATTTTTATTTTTAAAATTTGGTTAGAAACTTAAAAGATTCCTATAGAAATTATTATAGAAAAAGGAAGAGAGAGGGTGAAAAAAATAAGTATAATTTTTAAAAATTATAAATCAAAATTAAAATAGTTATCAAGCCTAAATTGTTATTAAGTTAAAAGTACTAGATTAAATGATTAGTTGCATAAAAAGTACGGACAAAAGTGATTTTTTACCCTAAAAATGGTTGTCCTGTCCAGCGTCCAAGTCCAAATTTGCCAACCAAACACGACCTTAGACGCGAATTGAATCGGGAGCGAGCGACGCCGTGACTCATCGGGCGGAGCAATGGGGGTGTTTTGGTAATTTGAGTGAAACAAAGGCTATTTTTCACCTTTAGGCCTTTTCTTTTTTTATGTTTTTTCTTTTCCCTTTTTGCAGTTTTCGCCGGGAGCCATTCGTTTGGTGTTCTGTTTATCAGGTGTTAGACGCAGGCAGAAGAAAAGAAACCCAAACATAATTTCGAACCAAAACCCTAAAAAGGGAAAGTTCCATCCGTCGGAACTCAGATGGTATTTCTCTCTGCTTCTTCATGGAGTTTCCAACCCTAAATACCAGAACTCCAACACATCTCTCACTCTCTTTTACCCGGTAAACTTTCGCTGTCCATCATCCGTTTCAGCTCACTCTTCTTCTTCTTCTTCTTCTTCTTTTACCACTACTACTACTTTCTTTTTCTTTCTTTCTTGTCATCCACCTACTTTGCTTCCTATGTTTTCAGAAACGGGATTAGTGGATTGTTCAGTTAGCACTTGATTTCATTTCCTTTTCTGGTTATTCCAATTTGTTACTGTTTTTCTTGGAACGTTGTATCCATTTTACTGAAGCTGTTGTTTTGCGATTGCTTTTTGCTTCTGAATGCTTCTCTATGGAGTTTAGTCGCTTTGTATACGTATTTTTCATTTGAAGTTATTCCGAGCTTTAAGGATGGTTTGGGTGAGAAGTTGGCTTGCTGGTTTTAGCTCGGATTGTTTCTGCTGGTGTTAATTGCTTTCTTGTGGCTATTAATTTCTTAAAGGGTATGCTAGTCTGATGAGGTCTAATCTAATCTATTCACGGTTCGAATTACAACCGTCTCCATGATATTCGGAATCAAGTTTAATAGCTTTCTGTCGCATTTGGACTTTTTTTTTTTCTTTCCAAAAATACTTTTTATTTGAAGAAGAAAATCAAGGTGATCAGATTTTTATGTCATTATAGCTGCGGTTGGATATTGTCGACCATCATATTCAAAAGCGGTAATCTTGGACATACATAGACATTTTTCCTGTAACTCTTTTGTATGCTCTCCTCTACATTTGCAAGCAGCTGGTCTACATGGAATCGTTTGACTGGTGAGAATGGGGGGAGGAAAAATTTGGTGGAAAAAAAATAAAGAAATGAAAAACCATCCGACTGCAGCGTTTCAATTTATAGTGTCTGATATTCGTTGTTAACAAACTTTCCTACACTTCTTGTGTATGTTGGTCTGAGCAAAATTTTGCGAATGACTGGAATGTATCCTTTTGGTTTATTCAGGGGACTGTTTCGTCCAGACTTCGCCAGAGCAATCATTTCTATTCTGTTTCTGTTATGTGCTTCTTTTCACAATGCTACATGTGGACCATGCTTCATTTCTGAGCGGCAATCAGTGTCAAATGAAGACTCCGGATACTACATGAATAATCCTGCCAATGAGGTCCGTTGCACCTTCTCCGCAGATATTAGCTCGGGAAGCAATCCAACAACCCGCTTAAGTTTTGAAAGTGTTTGTTCTGACAGTCGTTTATTTTGCTTTCCTTCAACGCTACCTGACTTTTCAATTCATGAGAAAGGGATAGATGTAGAAGCGTCTTTGGGTCAGTTTGATGGTACACCACCACCCGTTGGGTCAACTCAAGATGACAAATTGGCTGCAAACAAAAGCCAGTCATCAGATTATGGTATGTTTGAATTATTTGAAGGTGGGATGATTTCATGTTCTTTAAACTCAAGACAGGGTGTTAGTGAGCTGTCTTCCATACAAAAATATGATAGCACTAGTAAATTTGATCTCTCTACATGTAGAGGGGATCCTCATTATCAGAAAAGCCCAAGTTCTACAAAGAAGAAAAATCTTGATGTTGCAAATTCAGATTTTTCAGATAGTTCTATATCTCCCTATGTAGATATTAGTCCTACTGAGTTGGATTGGGAACATAAATTTTTATACTTACCTTCTTTAGCTTCAATAACTGTGACGAATACATGCAACCAAAGTATTCTACATATCTATGAACCATTCAGCACTGACTCACAGTTCTACTCTTGCAATTTTAGTGAGGCTCTTTTAGGACCTGGTGAAGCGGTTTCTATTTACTTTGTTTTCTTCCCAAAGTATTTGGGCTTGTCCTCTGCCCATCTGATTTTGCAGACAAGTTTTGGTGGGTTTTTGGTCCCGGCTAAAGGCTTTGCCTTTCAGTCACCTTATGGAATCCAGCCTTTGTTAAGCCTAAATATACCCTCAAGTGGGAGATGGACAAAGAATTTGTCTTTATTTAATCCCTATGATGATGTTCTCTATGTTGAGGAATTAACAGGATGGATATCAGTTTTTAAAGATGATAAATTTTACCATACAGAAGCAGTTTGTAGAGCAGATAGATATCAGGTATTTGATGAGCCAAAGCCATCAATTATCAAAGAAGGCTTGGTTGTCCAACATGGTCATATAGGCTCGCCATTGTTGTCTATGAGGCCCTACAAACAGTGGAAGATAGATCCTCACAGCAATGAAACTATTCTAGAAGTGGACTTGTCATTTGAATATGGCGGGACAATCAATGGCACATTTTGGCTACAGTTATTAAGGCCTTCGCAGGATAAGCCTGATGTAATTGCAGTCCCTCTTGAAGCTGAACTTGAGGGGGGGTCAATTCATGATGATCATATAGGGTCTGTATTTGCATCTTTTGAGCCTTTACTGTACAATGGAAACGTTTACGTTGCCATCGCTCTGAAGAACAGTGCTTCTCACTTGCTTAGTGTTTTTAAGATTATTGAAGTGGCTGAAAGCAAGGTTTTTGAGTTCAAAAGCTTGGAAGGCTTGCTACTTTTCCCTGGAACTGTCACACAAGTTGCTTTGATTACCTGTAATGAACAACATGCTCACTTCCACAAGGCCTCACCTGAAATTTTCAATCTGTATAGTAAATGTAAATTACGCGTGTTGACGAATGACTCAACGAGTTCTCATATTGAAGTTCCTTGCAAGGATATATTCCTTCTATGTTCAGAATACTGGAAGTACTCTTTCATGGAAGATGAAAAGCAAAATGAGCACTTCACATCTGGTAATGTAAGAACAGGGTCTTTGGCCAATAATGTGCAGTTGCAGTCAGAAATCAAGGTACACATTTCTTAAAACAAATTTATAAATATTATAATTTGTATGACAAGAGTTTGCTGTCACTCATGTAAGGATAAAATTTGTTTCTTACGAGCATGCATTTCTAATGCTTATCTAGTAGTATAGTTGCTGCTATGACTGCACTCTTTACTTGTGTATTTTTATTGGCATTCCACATTTATAATGTTTCAGTAGGATATTGTAAAATCAAACAGTAATTTTTAACCCCATGAGATGTTTTTGCAATTAATTTAAGTTGAAGTTTCTTGCTCTTTCATTTTTTTTATTGGCTGAATATACTTTCTTACAAACACCTATCTTCTCATATTACTTGCTTTCTGATTGATTGTGCACCTCATCAACTTAATGTCATAGTTTTTGCAGTTTCAATCTTTTTCCATGTCAGTAATCTGGGTTTTCAATTTTATTTTGTTGTTCTGAGAATGACAGCTTGAGATATTGTCCTTTCCTCCCTCCTCTTCCATCCCTTTTATACGTACATGCATTGATTGTATATACTTGCATTATTAGCTTAGCACTACATTTGGTGATTTGCAAAATGACCTATGGTGCTCTTTGAATTGAAGGCTGTGGAGAGAGCAGAAGCAGATGAATTGGTGCTTGAAAATTGGGTTTCTATGGGGACCAGAAGGTCCATGTCTGTGCTTGATGAGCACGAGGTATTATTTCCCATGGTCGAGGTTGGAAGTCATTCTACCAAGTGGATTACTGTGAAAAATCCGAGCAAGTGGCCAGTTGTAATGCAGTTAATTATTAATTCAGGTGAAATTATTGATGAATGCAGAGACCCTGAAGGATATATCCACCTGCCATCTGGTGGTTTGATTCACAATGAGTCTACTATGCCGAAGAAGTATGGGTTTTCTCTAGCAGAGGGTGCGGTCACGGAGGCTTATGTTCATCCTTATGGGGATGTGCTTTTTGGGCCAATATTTTTTTACCCTTCTGATCGATGTCACTGGAGAAGTTCAGTTTTGATAAGAAATAATCTATCTGGTGTAGAGTGGTTGTCATTGAGAGGATACGGGGGTTCATCATCTCTGCTTCTTCTTGAGGGTTCAAAGCCTGTTATCAGTATAGAGTTTGAGCTTGAATCCCCAAATTTGCTCAACATCTCCCCCACAGAAAGGTCAGTCCATATGGAAGAGATTAACCATGCCTGTACATTTCCATTATCTAAAGAGTTCTATGCCAAAAACACTGGTGACTTGCCATTGGAATTCAAGAAGATTAAAATATCAGGTACAGAATGTGCATTAGATGGTTTCTTAGTACATAATTGTAAAGATTTTTCCCTTGAACCTGGAGAGTCAAAAAAACTGACGATATCATACCAGACTGATCTTTCTGCCGCTGTGGTGTATAGAGATCTTGAACTGGCCTTGGCTACTGGTATTCTTGTAATACCCATGAAGGCCAGTCTTCCCTTTTACATGCTCAATAACTGCAGAAAATCAGTATTGTGGACACGACTGA
Organism: Trichosanthes cucumerina; assembly: GCA_036507285.1. Lineage (NCBI taxonomy): Eukaryota > Viridiplantae > Streptophyta > Magnoliopsida > Cucurbitales > Cucurbitaceae > Trichosanthes > Trichosanthes cucumerina. Next base: position 71,488,787 of record CM071837.1, on the reverse strand, counting down.
AGAAATTCTCCTTCGCTGTTCTCCTAGTAGCTTCTGTAATCTTCTTGTTCTTCTGTTGGATTTTGCCACACATGATATCTTTGAGCCTTCTGGACTTCTTATGCATGTCCAGTTCTGCAAGGAGTGTAGAGAAGACTTGTTCTGTGCATCATAGTGAGAAAAGCAGTCAATTCTCGGATGTTTGGTCTGTTTTTGAAGGAGAAGGAGCACAACAATCCTCCCTGGAGTCAAAGTCTCTAGTAATTGAGAATTCTGATGCCGTGGAAGCATCTCAACCAAATTACCTCACGGTGAAAACAGGGAAGGAGAGGGGGAGGCGGCGAAAGAAGAAAAAGGGAGGTGGCATAAAATTAGCTGGTCTATTTGAAGTTTCCAGTAGTCAAAGTGGTAACTCTACGCCTTCATCCCCTTTGTCTCCCACTGCATCTGGTACACCGAAACGTACATGGCCTATGTCTCCTGATGTGAACCAGTCCATTGAGGCGAGTAGTCTCTTTGCTCGAGTGGTTGACGAAACCCAATGTCTCAAGGCACAAACATCTGAACCCACTTGTGTCACGAATGCGCCGAAACCTGAAGTTAATGTGAAGAACTGCATTGGCAACTTGGTTTCACCTTCCAAAGAGTCTCCCTCGGAGTCGAGAAAGAGTTACAGTAAACCAATTTTGCTGCCCTCGGCCACTTTTCCGTCTGCTGGCAGGCCTGCGCCAAATGTCATATGCTCTCCCCTTGCTGCTTCAGCCTCCAAAATTGCTCCGCATGCTCGAGCACCAGGCTCAAAACTCTTCAACCGAAAAGTTTCTTTTGAAGGGGAAGGTAAGTCTGGGATTCAGGATAAATACAAATATGATATCTGGGGTGATCACTTCTCTGGACTTCATTTGATTAATAAATCAAAGGATGCCCCTTCCATGATCCCCAGTGCCATAGAAAAGGACTCTGATAGCTTTTTTGAAACGAGTCCTCAAACTCTCATTGCAAAGTCCCAGCCAAGGTCTGTAAGTTCTTTTTATCCGTATCCTCAAGTTTAATCAATTAATATTAAAAAAAAAAAAAGTCCAAAATTTCCCTGGCCTTTTAGAATATTTTTCCTGGCAATTTCGTTTCGGTTTTCCCAAACAGAACCCAGGTGTAGATGAGCAGCGTTTCTTCTTTCATTATCATTACAACTTAATTGCATTATCTATTATAGGATGACAGATTTCTTGTGGGGTTGGTGGAGATACTTAATTAGATTTTTTTTTTAAAAAAAAAAATTAAATTAATGATTTAAACAAATTAATAATCAACCAGTAAATAGTCAAATAATAATAATGATAATCAACCAGTATAATCCACGTTGTTAAAGTGAGCATAAATTTGAGATTGAAGGTTCAAATTTTCTTATTTTGTTTGGACAAAAGAAAATGAGAGTAAAATTCATTCTCTTCTTTTTTTTTCTCCCTTTTTTTTTGTTTAGAATGCATTTTTTTTTATATGTTTGAATGTTTGAATGTTTAATAATTTATTATTTATTAAATTTTATTTTAATCCTTTTGCTTTTGACCTTAGTTTTAATTTACTCTTTATAATTTAAAAAGTTATATTATCACCTCTGATAGAAGTTTACCCATCTCTAGAATGATACGAGTCCTAATAATACGATAATTTTCTTTAAATGGATATTTATCATGAAACTTTATTTGATTTACATAGAATGCATGAATTGCATCGGTTGAATTTAATTTTGATTAACAGGTGTTATTCTTAAATAGAAAAAAAAATACAATTGTTCTGTTTTGGAGGTTCATTGGAACTTTTTTGAGAAACATCAATCAGAATTGCGATGATAACAAAACAATTAGAAGTAAAGAGAACATATTGAAATTAGAGATCATGATATTTAACTATCAAGTTAAATAAGGAACATGAGATAATTGTTACAAGGCTTCATATAGATAGTAGATTGAAATTTAAGGATCATGAGACTTAATGTTTCATTGTTGTTAAGTAGGAATTAGAATACGGCCAAGATTCAAGGATACTTGACAAGTTCTAGTTTAATATGTTTTTGGATTTCATTTCAGCTAATTATTAACCAAATGAAGAAATTTTCATCTTAAGCGTCATTTAAAGCCAATCGATAATTATTGATAATGAACACAGAGAAAAGAAATGGATGATATGGTGGTTGAACTACTAGAATAGAGTTGCACTTACTTTTTAAGAATAAATTATTATTGTTTATCATTGAATTTGATATAGGTATATCACCTTATTAAAGAAAGTCACTCTGTGAATGATTTACTTAAACATGTGTTGATATAATTGATGGTGAGGTAGAATCTTAATTAGGCAGACCAAACAACTATTCTAATTAATCCAGTACAAATATATGTTCTCACCCAAATAACAATTTCATTGAATGGAAAGTTTGCCCGGTGATAGATAATCTGGATTTTTCATGGACCTACGATAATTATTGATGCTTGAGAATTAAATTTTGATAACTAATAATGCTATTCATCAAATTCTTTTATTTATTTTTAGTCCAACAACGTCTGGGAGTGAGGATGACATTATTCATCAAAGACTTGACTTGAACGACCCTTCATCAATATTTGTAGTTGTAGAGAGGGTTTAGGGAAACAAGTTGATTCAAAGATAAAGGGACGATAGAGAAAAGAAGATGGCCCTCGAAACGGATATCGAAGAGAGAAGATAAAGTGTAAGCCTTCTGCACTGCATTGCATTTACCCTGAATTTCAATGGGGAAAAAAAGGAAGCTTCGAGGGACCATTTATAATTTAGTTAGCCTGAGTCTGAGAGACTCGAGGAAAGTGACGCTGCCAGTGCCAAGCCAACCCAATCTTCCATTTCTGCTGAATTTTGGAATCATACAAAGGTTTGTTTGCTTGTTTAGTAAAGTTTGGGTTTTGTGGGTGGGCCCATTTAAAAGTGGTCCAGTTGAAAGAAAGGGTATGGCCCATTGGACCACAGGTACAGCCAAGCCCATAGACAGGGCCTGGGCCCATGATGGAACATCCTTTTCCTTGGGGTTTCTTCATGTGTAGAAATAATGAATGGTTATTTTCTCTGACAAAAGTACCAACTTCCATTTTGTGTGTATTTCAATTTCTGTTCTTTTGGATCATTCAGCTCTGGATTCTTAATGGTCAAGTTGTAAATGAAGGAGACATTTCTCCATTTTCACCCGTAAACTCATTCATTTAACCCAAAAGAATATATATATATATATACACATATAGTATATTTAGATGATATAAAAAAAAAAAAAAAAGAGAGAGATTGGGATTGAATTATGCTTTAATTAAATAGCTTTCTCTTCATAACGATAATATCATCCTGGGAGCCTGGAGGATAGGAGAAAAAGTTGGGCAATAGCATAATAAATATTTCATACTGTAAAAACAAAAGTTTAGAAAAACTAATTAAGGTTGGATTTGGTGATTCTTTACATGTGATCTCCTCAACTAACATTTGGCTTAACCACATGAACTAAAAATTGGCTCTTCTCAAGTACAAAGAAATTGACATTTTAAAAGTTCCAGAACCAAAATGAATCAAGCCTGAAAGTACAAAAATTTCAAAATAGTATTGAAACTAATTTTTTAAAATATTTTGTAGTTCCTCTCTTTTTATTTTAAAGATAATATATTGTAGTAGTTTCCATGCCTTGCCCGTTGCCTATTATATACAAGAGCATAACTTGAGTGTTGCATGGACTACACTCAAGTATTCTGCAACCCATTTTTCAACTGCAAGTTTTTTATCTTAAAAAAGAAAAAATCGAATTTTTTTTACGGTAAACTACGAAGGTTCGAATTGACATTATTTTGAAGTACACTTGAAATGCAAGAAAGAATGAAGCATATTTACGAGGTTAAGGAAAGAAAAGAAGGGAGTGGATTTTTTAAAAAAATAATAATAATTTTGCATGTGAGTTTTGCTTTTTGCTCTCTTTTACAATTAGGGCATATACATATAAATGCTCTGATAATGTGTTTTGCTTTATCTTTTGGCATAATCACTTCTCACTTTCGTTGCATCCACAACCAAATATTTTCCTTTTATAATTCTTTTCGATTTTAATTATTATTTTTTATGGATGAATGGGGGACCAGTGTGACAGATTTTTAATGGAAAAGGAAAATAGAATCTCTCCCTCCAAATTAGTTTTGATCTAACTTGTTCGTGATTTGGCTAAATTTTGACTTACTTTCTATTTTAATTAGTCTAAATTAGTTTCTTTACTTTTCATGTTGTTGCAACAAATATTTGATTCTTCATTAAACCTAAATTACTAGGTGACTAATCACAAAGTGAATATAAATACAATGGGCAGCCTTTTCTTTTACAAGCATTATTGTCCCCCTCTTGATCTGATATCTGCCTAATTAACTTTTAATATATTTTTTAAGTGTAATTTTTTTTTTTTTAAAAATAGTGTAATATATTTTTTAAGAAAAAGAATAGGGGGAGCATTTGAAAGAAAGAGGTTGTAAAAAGGGGAATTGTTGCCTTTTATCATTTATTTGCTGGCGGGTAGGATTTATTCCCGATTTCTCTTCTTAATTAATTATTTATTTGACATAATAAGTTTTACTTTACCAAAAATGATGAGAATAGAGTTTTGGTGTACAAATTAAAAAAATATCACATGAGAGCATATTCTCCACAAATAAGGAAGAATAGTTCAGTTTGCGTCATTTATAAAAACATAATAGGAGGAAACAATTTTTGTAAAAAAAAATCAACAAATACTTTTGTACTAAGCTTTTATTGATCCTAAAATATTAAGTTAAGTTTTCTAAATTAGCTCCAAAGAGTTCTATGTTGGGAGTGAGACCAAAGTCACACATCTCCATTGGTATGAAGTATTTTAGGTGAAACCAAAAGTAAAACCATGAGGGCATATGTTCAAAGTAGACAATATCATACCAATGTGAAAAGTCGTTGTCTCTAACAGTGGTATCTTACTAAGGAGGACTAAATTTATAAACGCATATCAATCTTAAAATTACAAATACCAAACTATATGTTAAGCTACTTTGCTCTATTTTCCTTTCCAGACCTCCAATGTCAAAGGAATAGAAGATGTTTGTTTTATTTTGTTTTTTGGCTACTCCGTTATATCCCAAAAGAATAAGTATTTATTATTGTGATGTAGAGGAATCGAGAGATGATAATAAACTTAGGATCACAATTTTTTACGACATTATGTTTATATTTTAACCATAAAAAACATAATTAGAATGTTTTGTATGATTAAAGAAAAGTGCCAATATTGATATTCAATTATGCATCAAAGTTAAAAAAAAAAAAGTATGAATAGCTAGCAGATTTTTTAAAAAATATTTATAAAACTAGAGTAGTTTTAAACTCATGACAAAAATAAGGTTGGGCTAATCGCGGTCGCGGGTACAAAATATTATTTTGTGTAATATCACTTTCAAGTGAAGACCATTCAACATATCTTTTAATGTGTAGCAATAATTTTGATTACCTTTTTACCTTTATCTTTATGTTTTCCTTTTCCTCTCCCCTCCCTACCAATTTGAGAACAAAATAGTTATGTTCCACAATTCGAATGAATCATTCATCGATCCGGAGAACGGGTGGAAAAAGCTAAGAGTCCGTTTGATAATATTTTTGTTCTCTGTTTCTTGTTTCTATTTCTCATTTTTTAAGAAATAGACAGATTTGATAAACGATTTTTAAAAATGTTTCTAAAAAATAAATCAAATTTTGAGAAACTACACAAAATAATAATTTTTAGCTTAAAGGAAGAGATGGTTATTCAATTAACAAAATTATGATCCGTTGCTATTCAAAATGATATTTCATAAACAAATTACATCTCAAATACTAATTAAAAACTAATTAATTCAAACTTTAAAACTAAATTAATAATAATTGAACTATACTAATTATCTCTTTCATCCTACATCAAAATGTCCTTTTTTAAAAAAAGAAAAAAATTTGTATCCAATAGCATGGATTTTTAAACTTTAAAAGTATCTAGTATACCTTTGAATTTTCAATTTATGTCTAATAGGACTTTATCTCATAGATTTGTGAATTTAAAAACATATCAATAGATTAGAGACCTATTAGACACAAAATTTAGAACTTCGGAGATCTATTAGATACTTTTAAATTTTTAAGAATTTATTAGATAAAAAATTAAAATTTAAAGTTCCATTAGACACTTTTTAATATTTAAGGAATTTAAGGACTAAACTAGCTTTGTGGTTTTAAATTTCCATCGAGATTTCCATCGACATTTTTACATATCCATAGGTTTGACATCGACACGAGGATTGAATCGGAATTTTCATTAGAACTTAGAAAATTGATGCAATATAACTAAGATACAACAAAATATTAATATTGTGGCCCTAGTGTTAATAATAAGAAATTTAAATTTATTTAAAATTGGTGAAATGTTTATTTGTTAATTTAAATATTTTTAATGATTTTTTATATTAAAATTTTTCAAAAAAATCATGGACGTTAATATTTTGTTGTTATTTTTATAAAATTGAGAACTCGATATCTCTATTTATATCGACATTTAAAACCCTTATAGTATAACTATAACCTATTCTGAAATAATAAAATACTTTTTTAAAAAAATATTATTAAAAAAATGCTTCATTGACCTCTTGGAATCTTGTGTAATAATGGGAATTTACGCCAATATGACGATCCATGTAAGCAAGAAATTGTTCACGTTTTTTGATGTGGCAAAAATTATCTTTTTGTCATTTGCTTAGAAAAGCATTTAAATATTTATTTTATTTTATTTAAATTACCTTTTTAAAAGTTAAGTTTCAAACCAAACTTTCAAAAAAAAAAATCCATTAACATGGGGAGAGTGTAATTCAATTGACATATTGAATGTGTTAACAACTATGAAGTCTATGGTTTGAAATCTCCAATCTCTATTGTGCTAAACAAAAATTATTGGACGTTGATTATTCAAATTTAGAAATTCTAAAAATATACTGGGATAAATATATTACAATTTTTCTCTTCTTTTTTTATGAATACTTTTTTTAGTTAATCAATAAATGTTGGTGATAAATTGAACTTAAAATTGGTAGAATAAACTTTAGATGTCTTTGAGTGCTTCGAGAAAATCATGCCTTTTGCAACTCTATTCACCATACATTCAAGTTTTCATAATAAATGTCAATCTCAACTAAATCATACATTAATAGTCTATTTTGTAAGTCCAAAGTTCAAATCACTTTTACCATATTTGTAATAATGTCATATTCTAAAAGAAAACAAAAATGTAAATGCTCCTTTAATTTTGTCTAGAAAATAAGATATATGATGCCATTTTATTATATTTGGGATAGGATTATCTGGTCCAACCTAAGACATTCATTATCTATTTTAAGATTAAAAGTTGATCCTCACTTTTACATTTGTTTAACAAAACCAACATTAAAAAAAAAAAAAAAACTTAGGATTCCAATTTTAGGACGTCCTAATTTGCTCACCATATTTACCAGATCAATGCTGGGTCCGCTGGGGGCAGTTTCGCAGCTTTCCATCTAAATATTTAGATTTTCTTTTCCACTTTTAAGTAGTAACAATTAAGGACACATAATTATTCCATGACCATAATAATAATAATAATAATATATATTTATTTATTTATTAGTGTCAACCTATAAATTGCTCAACAGATTAAGATATATGTATTTTTTATTAAAAAGTCGACCGTTCAAAATTTCTGCTCTCATGAATTATATGTGTGTATATATAATTCATGTTCAAGACGGATGTACAATGTGACGCCCGAGGAACAGGGGTACATAAATGAACCGAGTCCACATCTGATTGAAGGGGATCCTGAGGATATGAAAGTATGGTGCCCGAGGAAAAGGGGTACATGTGAGTGACCATGAGAATATGAAAGTATAGTTGAGAAAGGCTTAAAAGAATTGATAACTACTACCTATACCAACAAGGTGCACCTTCCTTTTCGGTGGCTCAATCATACTAAAAGGACCCGTGTTGGTTTGTGGGAAAAATCATCATCATGGATGATATAGTGACGAGCCAGGTCGCAGGAGATCTTGGGCCTAGGGCATTACATAAAGGCCTCAATAATTATTTTTTTTAATTTTAATACAATCAAAGTAATGGATACTTTTATCGATCGAACTATGCTTTAATTAGCATGCCTCAACTAGTTGAGCCATGCTCAAATGGACACAACATAGATTCATTTATGCTTTATTTGATAATCATTTGATTTTTTGTTTTTAGTCATTTTTGAAAATTGTGTTTGTTTTCTCAATATTTCTCTACAATTATTTTCATCTTTTTAGAGAAAACGTTTGAATTCTTAGCAATTTTTAAAAAAAATTATAAAAGCTATTCTTTTTAATTTTCAAAACTTAGCTTGATTTATGAAAATATATGTAAAAAGTGGTTAATTAACTAAATAAATAAAATCATAAGTGAAAGTTTATAAAGTTTAATTTTCAAAAACTAAAAATGAAAAACTACGACCCCGTTTGATAACCATTTGGTTTTTAGTTTTTAGTTTTTGAAATTTAAGCCTAAAAATACTACTTATACTTATGGGTTTATATGTTTTTTTATCTGTTTTGTATCTATGTTTTCAAAAATCAAGCTAACTTCAGGAAACTAAAAAAAGTAGCTTTCAAAAACTTGATTTTGTTTTTAGAATTTGGTTAAGAATTCAAATGCTTCTTTAGGGGGAGTGATCTCTATTGTAGTTAAGTTAGGTGAAAATAAGTTTAAAATTCAAAAACCAAAAACTAAAAACAAAATGGTTATCAAACAGAGCCTATATAATTATCAAAGGGAGGCTTTACATTTCAATTTGAGTTTATATTTTTTAGCAAATAAGTTAGAGGTTAAATATATCAAATAGTATCTAATGTTTTGGGTAATCTTTAAATAATTTGGTCCTTAGTTTTTCAAAATTCTCATTCTTTTTTCTTTAACGTATGAATCAAATCTCAATCAAGTCATTCTATAAAGCAAAATATAAGAATTTATTAATGGAAAGTTGAAGTGATACTAAATTATTATTTTATTATTATATTTGAATCATGAGACATGTCACTCAAAGAAGGTCATATTTTACTAAGATTAAATTATAAAAAAATACTCTTAAATTTTGAGGCAAATTTCAATTTTGGTTTTAGACTTTAAAAAGTTTCATTTTAACCCTTTAATTTTGAAATTGTTCCAAAAACACCTTTAAGAGTGTTCTTTAAAATAAATGACAAAAATTACAACGGTGGCTAATGGTAAAAATTAAAGTGTATATATAGTATCATATGCAACTCAATTTTAACTACATAAAATAATCGTTATTACTATTCGATTCAACTCAAAAGATGCCATTGACATCATTTATAACATTGTTCATAAAATCAATTTTTACATATCAACTAACACATTAATTTACATAAATGGTGTCATATGTGCCTTCCAATTTTTTACCACCAATTACTTTGTCAATCTTCATTCATCATTTTAATAGAAAAATCTTTAAGGGGTATTTTTTTTCTTGGAAAATTTCAATGTTCAAACAAATGAAACTTTTCAAAGTTTAGAGGCATAATTGAAACCTACTTTAAAATTAAGAGTATTTATTAATCTTTTACTAATTAGCATGTAAAGTTTAATGTGTTAAATAAGATTCAAGTAGCATGTTTACATGTCTCAATATGTTTATAAAATAATAATTTAATGATACTTTTATGAACAAATTTTTTTTTTTTAACAGAAAGACCTAAATTTAGAATTTTTAATGCAATAAAGATAAATTTGAGATTTTTTTTTAAAGGTTAGGAATTAAATTTAGAATTAGCTAAAATATTAAGACCGTTTCGTATATTTATCATAAATTTAATTTTAAAACAAAAGAAAATTAGCCTTTTTTAAATCTGATATAACAAATTAAAATAACCTTATATGGAAGGAATATATATATATATATATATATATATATATATTAATAGATTACATTTTTTTAAAACTTGAATAGATTACATTGTTGTGCGTATTTTTGACAATTTAATAACTTGAAGAATTTAAGGCAGCTTGTTAATTACGTACGCAGAAGGTTGTCTCATCTTTGCTTTCTTATTTTAATTAAAGGGTGTTTGTTTCCCAGTAATCTAAGATTCCTATGAAATAGATATTATTCTATTTATTTTTAAGAAGGTAAGATATTTTGATATATTAAGATGTCTGGATATCTTAAGATATTCATTCGAGAGAACATCTAATCTATTTTGGATGCTCTTTTGAAACATGGATTTTTAAAATTCCTAAGTTGGGAGCATCTTCTAATGACATTTTTGTTCCGTTAATTTTTTTTATTTTACATTTTTATTTTTTATTTTAAAATAAATTAATGTGTTTATACACTAATAAATGATCGCATGTACTTAGCTATATTTATATTTTACATCTAGATAAAATAAAACTGATTTAAAATTGAATTAATATTTAACATTAAATATTTTTTTAAAAAAAATATCGAACTAATATAAACTAATTTGTTCTACAAAATAACATGTAAATATTAGTATAGAATAAATTGATATACAAGTATAATATTAAATTAATAAACACCAAAATGCATGTGATATCAATTTTAAATTATATTAAATTAATAAATAAATTATGTAAAGATTAGTAAGAACATTAATGTTATAACACATAATCTTAGAAAATTCTCAATACATCAATCTTGCCAAATAAACATGATTCTAAATATTTTCAGACATTTTTATAATTTTTCCTACAAAATAAATGTGGTAATCTAAAGATGTCGGACATCTAAAATTTCGGATATCTAAAATTTTGAGCATCTGAAGATGTTGAACATCTTGATTCCCTAAAAATAAACGACCCCATATAGGAAAAAAAACTATTTTTATTTAAAAAAATTTCAAGTTGTATCAATTTTCATCTTAAAATTTTAATTCAACCAAATTACACCACAAATTTAGATAAATATTGTCATTTATACTTCAAAACTTTTTGATAAGTTTCAACTTATGTCCAAACTTTGAAAAGTTTTATTTTTATTTTGAACTTTGAAATTGTTTCAAAAGGCATCGTTAGAGAGTTTATTCATCAAAATAAGATGAAAATTGACACATTATGACTATGTAAAATTTAGAGAGCGTACATTACATCATTTATGACATCATTTATATAAATTGACGTGACAATCGATCGATGTGTAAAAATTAATTATAAAATAATTTAATGTTATCTTTTGAGTTGAAATAAATAGTAATAATAACTTAATCTTCTATGTAGTTGTAATTAATATCAGATATGTCTTCTAATTTTTAGATCAACTGCCACGTTCATCTTCGTTTATATCGTTTATATGAATCATGTTTAAATTTTTAATTTGATCATTACATTTTATTTTTTATTTATATTTTTTTTAAATATTGGATTATAATTATGAGGTAAGAGTTTACACTTTTAACTTATGAAAAGGCTATGGCAAGAATTCAAACTACACCCCAATTTATTTTATTAATTTAATATTCCTTATTGCTAATGAATATTAAAATTTCTATTGACCATGTTAATTAATCTAATATTAACTTAACTAATTAAGGCATTACTTCTCTCCTAAACGTTGGATGTTTAAATTTCATCCTTATTTATTGAACTAAACAAAAAATACTACATTTTTACACTATATTAATATCATTTATTAATGATGGATGTTATTATAATTCCAAAATTAAAATAAATGGACCAAACTCAAAATTTTAAAAATATAGAAAGTAATTTCACATAAATATGAACAAGTGGTGTTTCAAGCAAGGTTTAAAATGTTGATGTCGATGGAAATATCGAGGTCTCAATTTCATGGAAATGTCGGTGGAAATATCGATAAAATGTCGATGTCGATGGATATTTGTGGAAAATTTTTAAAAAAGAAAAAATTTTAAAAATATATTTAAATTAGAAAATAAAACTTCTACCCTTTTTAAATAAGTTAAAATGGTTGTCATAATATTATATTCAAATTATGTTACATTTTGTTGCAATTTTCTTTAATATTTCATCAATTTTATACGATATAATGGAAATGTCGATTCACCTCTAGTGTCGATGTCGAACCCATGCACATGTGGAAATATCGATAGAAATATGGACATGTCGACACCATGGTTTCTACATATGTTTTATCGTTAAAGCATGTGGGGGAAAAAAAAAATTCTTTGCTTGAACATATTCAAACCTCATGGTAGCCCCTATAAATTTAGGCAATCATGGCTGTCAATTCATTTTTGGGATTTTTCAATTTTGCAATCCAAAATTCAAAGTGGATTGAACTCAAAAAAAAAAAAAAAAATCAAAGTAGACATTTTACTTTAAAAAAAAGTTAAGAACAGTACAGCATAGAAAAATTCATGTCCTACAAATAATTTAAAATCAAAAGCTAAAATCTATCCTCCTTTTTTTCCTTAACAGGTAATGTAACTCTTGGCCATCCCTCTAAGACAATGATAGGATAATTAAAAAGTTTAAGAAATTGAAGTGTGATTTGAGATGTGATGAGCAACCAATAATTAAAAAGATGAAAGTAAAAGAAAAAAAGAAAAGCAGAAAGATGAGGTTTTGAAATGGGAGCGTAAGAGTTAAATGCAAAACAGAGCCTCTCTCTCTCTCTCTCTCTCTCTCTCTCTCTGCTTTGGGACACCAAAAGCGCTTTGGACAATCCCTCCTTTGTCACTCACTGTGCGCCAAAGCACCTTCCGACAATTCCATCTCTCTTTCTCTTTCATTGGCGCACAAAAGCTTATATATTCACAGCTAAAGAAAAAGATGCTCTGCTCAACAACAATTGCTAGGCTCTAGTTTTCTGTAATGCCACAATCCAATTTCTCTCTCTTTCTTTCTCTCTCTTTTTGCTTGTGACTTACTTCTGGACTAATATATTCTGAAACCCATGTTGTGTTTTACTCTGTTTTTCTTTTTAATAATCTTTTCTTAAGATTTGGGTTTTGCCCATTTGTTTATTGCTATGATTTGTAGTTGGGTTTTGTTTTGTGTTGTGTTGTGTTTCCTCTGTAATCTCTCTTCTTGGAAGGCGCTTTTTCAGCTCGAAACCTCGTCGTTTTGTGTATCTTCTTCTGCCGGGCTTTTACTGCTTTCTCCTTTCACTCTCTTCGAGATTCATACACCCACCATTGCTTTTTTAAAACGCACACTTTATTTTGCTGGTGATTTTCGATTTTTGGGTCCTCTGCTTTTGAGTTTCCCGCTCTATATTTTGTACAAAAACGCTCTATTTTGGGTTTTATCTGTTTTGTTTTGATCCATTTCAGCTTCTTTTTGGGTTGTGGGTATATTTATTTTTGGTGTAATTCCTTCTCTTTTCCCAGCAAAAGTAAAAGATGAATGCCAGAGTCCGCGCCAGCATTCAAACCGTCAAAACTCATAATCATGACAAGGTGAATTTAGTTTGTTCCTTTTTCTTTTTCTTTTTCTTTTTGCCTTTTCTAGTGAAAGGTCTTATTGTTCCAACTTTAGATTGCTTTCTCCAGAAAATTAGCCTGCGTTTCGATTTATTTGGTTTTAGGTTTTCACTTGATTACATTTGAAGCTTTTGAAAATACCCATCAAATTGCTTCTGAATCCCTCTGTTTGTCCATCCGGAAATGACTGCCATTGTTGTTCTTTCTGATGCACATTTTGCTCATAAGCTTTTGTGATTGTGTTTTTCTTTGCGGAATTTGGATAGAAGGTGAAGAAGTTTGAGACTGGGAGGAGCAAGACGATGGGGAATGACAAACCTGGTACTATCATAAATCGCCGCAAATTGAACAGAGAAAGAAAAATAGCATTGCTACAAGATGTAAATTATGTCCTTCTCCAACTGCCATTTTACGCAAAATGCCAGTGTTTTGAAACTTGTTTGATGGCTTTGTAATTTTGAAATTTGCAGGTTGACAAGCTAAAGAAGAAGCTCAGACATGAAGAGAATGTTCATAAGGCATTGGAAAGAGCTTTTACTAGACCTTTAGGAGCTCTCCCTCGTCTTCCTCCATATCTCCCTCCTTATGTTAGTATAACCTGCAAATTTCGTATATTACATCCTCTTTTTCTCTCATTTTCATTCTTTTTTCCATTCTTCATTAAAAGAATGGAAAAGGGTTGGACTGTAAGCACTTAGAATTTTGAAAATTTCTTTTGTTGCAGATACTAGAACTTCTTGCTGAAGTAGCTGTTCTAGAGGAAGAGGTTGTTAGGCTAGAAGAACAGGTTGTGAATTTCAGACAAGGACTCTATCAGGAAGCTGTATATGTATCATCCTCCACGAGGAATTCGGACAATTCGGCAGACACAATGGATCCTATCTCGACCAGAACTTCGAAGCATCGGAGAACGAAATCATATTGCCAAAATGAGTTCAATTCTGCAAATTCAATGGTCAGGCTGCAGCCTTCACTGGCCAGGAGTTCTTCAAGTCGAAAACTATCATCAAACGACAACTTCTGCGATCGTAATGGGAACTGTTCTAACAGGTTAGCCAATGGGAAACACGTTCCCGGGAAATCAAGTTCCTTTTTGTTTCTTCCAGAAGATGGGCTGGGAAAGGAGAATCAATCATATTCTAATTCTGTGAAAAATAAGCCATCTCCTGAAAAGAAGGTTGATAGAATTATAAGTCCATTGAAGAAGTCTCCTTTTAAGCAAGAATGTTTGGAGAAGAACTCAAGTCCTTTGAAGTTTCAGGTTCTTGCTTGTTACCATATTTAATTTATCTTCAACCTGAATAAATTTCAATTTACTCATTGACTTCCTTCAAATTTTCCAGCTGGAGTTTAGATTAGAACGAGAAAGAGCAAAGGACAATTCATCCAGTTTGTCTGATGATATAGAGGCTAGAAGCTCACCAAATAAAATTTCTGAGGATATTGTGAAATGTTTGTCTTCCATTTTCATAAGACTGAGTTCATCAAAGGACAAAGCTATGGACTCATCGGATACTCAGACATCAAATGAACCAGCAGAGTTGCAAGATCCTTATGATGTCTGTTCAGATTTCAAATTTAGGAACATTGGTCCCTATAGACATCTATGTGCAATCGAAGCTAGTTCCGTGGATCTCAACCGATCGACTAACGCAGTTTTTCTAATTCATAGGCTAAAGTAAGTTCTCTAGTGTCTTTTCTTGCCTGAAAAATTCTGTTGATTTTGTTATCTTAATGAAGAATTCATTCTACTGCACAGAAACCTGTTCCGAAGACTTGCCTTAGTGAACTTGGCAGGTCTTAACCATCAGGAGAAGCTAGCTTTCTGGATCAACACCTACAATTCCTGCATGATGAATGTGAGTTACCATGGACCATTTTATGTCAGGAGACTTACAGTATAAAATCTTCATTTAAATGTTAAAGAGTCCTAAATCAAGAAACTAACAAAGCTGCATTGTGTGACTGTAGGCATTTTTAGAGCATGGGATACCTGAGACTCATGAAAGAGTTGTAACATTGATGCAAAAGGTAAAATCAGTATGCTATCTTGTTTGCATTATCTGCTTTACCATCAAATGCACAATTTAATTCTATAAAGTTTTTCAAGATTCTCAATTGTCCTTCCTTATGTCAGGCAACAATTGTTGTGGGAGGACACCTTCTAAATGCAATAACAATTGAGCATTTCATCTTGAGACTTCCTTATCATCTGAAGTTTGTAAGTCCATCCTTTCCAACTCCATTAACACTGCTAGATTTCCCAATATTCTTCTGAACTCTTCAAATTTTGTGAAGTCCAATGCTAAGTTGTCGATGTATTTTCGTCGATAATCTTCAGACCTGCCCGAAAGCAGTAAAGAACGACGAGATGAGAGCTCGCAGTGTGTTTGGATTGGAGTGTTCCGAACCCTTGATTACGTTTGCACTCTGTTGTGGAAGCTGGTCGTCTCCCGCTGTAAGTATGCTTCATTGTTCTCTGAAGCATAAAGCTGATAGAGATACTGTCTTTGCTTATTATCCACTATTATCTCCACATTTAACATGGCAACTTTGGTACTAAGTTGGTTTTTACTGATCTATAACTTGTGTGAAATGAAGGTGAGAGTGTACACAGGATGTAAAGTTGAAGAGGAGTTAGAAATAGGCAAGAGGGAATATTTACAGGCAGCAGTTGGGATTTCAAAGACAAACAACAAGTTGATGATTCCAAAGGTTTTGGATTGGTATCTACTTGACTTTGCAAAGGATTTGGAGTCACTTTTGGATTGGGTTTGCTTGCAACTTCCAAATGAGCTGAGAATTGAAGCAATTAAATGTCTTGAGAGGAAAGGAAAAGAGCCTCTCTCACAATTAGTGCAAGTAATGCCATATAATTTCAGCTTCAGAATGCTCTTACACAGATGAAAGAGAAACTTTTTCATCTTTTATTTATTTATTTATTCATTTTATTCTATTTTGTTTGTGTTTCAATCCTTCTAATCCTCAATGTTCTTTGAATGTTGAATGTGCTGCTAAGTTTAAATACTAAACATAGAAGACATAGTTACAAATACAATATAGAATAAAGATACATAGCTAATAACTTGGGGATTTCTGGCAGATTTTACTTTTCTTTTCTTTTTTTTCTTTTTTTTTCGTTATGATTTTGTATTATGGGATTTGGTTGAATAAAAGTCAAGTTCTGGGGAATAAATTTAAACTTTTTAGAATTCCCACTTCTTGGGAGTATAAAATTTTATGACCCGATTTTATCTTCAAAATATTGATTTTGTTAAAAGCAGTTGTTTTTCCTTCTTCTCAAGGAAAAAGTAAGAGGTTTAAAACCTCCCACTCGTATATTCTTGAACTCGAATAAAATTTTTTTTTGTTCCTTTTTGTTTTCAAAATTTAGTTAACATGAATAATTAGACGTGTATATTTATATTATACGACAACTTCATGAGGGTTTTTAAATGCGGATAACCCATTTTTCCGCGATTAATGGTATTTGACGCGACGTTTGAAAATAATGAAATATGACCCATTCTCGACGCGTGGCGATCTGCTGCAAAATGACTCATAAGGGTATTATGAAGCGGTTTTCTTGTTCACGCTCAGACGTAAACACTCGCTTCCGTTGTCTCGCTTTCGCCTCGCTCAAATGAATGACCAAAAATATAAAGAAAAAATGACAAAGAAAAAGTAAGAGAAGAACCTGAGTAGCAGAAATAGAAATAGAGCGAGAAGCGAGTCGAGAGTGAGAGCAGTCAACTATAGTGCGATTTTTGTTATTTTTTTTTTCTTTTCTCCGAATTTTGACAACTTCATTACTATCATGAGCGAGAGCTAGACTTGAGCGAGAGCGGTAACGAGACTTGAGCGAGAGCGAGAGAGTCTGTAGTATAGATGCACGCTTCTGACGGTAATTTGGACGAATGCACGTACAAAAAGGGTCATATGTCATTAATTTCAGAACATGGGTCAAATCACATTAATGTGCGTGAAAATGAGTCTTCCATGCAATTTTCTCACTTCATCAAATGGTCTATAGTTTAAAAGGGCAGTCCAAAAATTAGCATTTGACCAAGTAGACTTGTCCCGATCTATCTGTATTAGATTGAAAATGAGTCTCTTATTAGGTCTTTTATAGATTGGGCTAACAATGTATATGTGTTATGTGTAGTATAATTTAAATAATTTCATTTACAGAAAAAAGTAACAATTTTTTTTAAAAAGAAGATTAACATAAAGCTAACTGAAAATACTAGGATAACAAGATAATGTAATGTAAGTCTAAAAACGATATTTGTTTTAAAAGAATAATTATTTTAAGGATGAACATCCAATGACTAGTTTAAAAGGTTCAATCCAATGAAGTCGCTTTAAGAATCTTATCGAAGCACATGGCATGGGCCTTGTTTTTGGAGGTTGAGTCAATTCCGTACAATTTTGGGGAAAATTTCACAATGATCCTATATTGCTCTCTCCGATATATTTCATTTCAATACTGACCTATAATTAAATAATAATAATAATTATTATTATGTAATATTTAAAATCTTACCCTTATAACCTTCAACTAAACTATTTTAGTTATAAAAAAAAAAAAAAAACTAAACTATTTTAAAACCATCTCATTAGATTCTAAATCTTACTTTAATTAAAACACAACAAAGTCTTCTGACTTGCTAGTTAGTGTTGTTGCTAGGAGTGAGCATCGTGCAAGAGTCTAGATTAAGAAAGCGGAAGCAATTTTGGATCTTGAACACTCTAAGTTGATCAATTTTGTAAAATAAAATGCATGCTCAAAAAATTGGAAAAAGCAGAGGAATAGAAAACTCAACTTTGAAGATCAAATTCTCTTCACCCGGTGGATGGATTTCAACACGAACACTTCGTGGACAACCGTTAGAGTCTTCCCTACTATCCTCAGGCCTTAGAACGGATTGTGGGATCCTAGGTTGAGAGAATTTGGAAGAAAAGTCCTTAAAGGTCACAAAACGTGAATTTTTTAATTTCTGCTAAATTCACACAAAACACCTCAAATCACCATTAAATAAAGCTTCATTAAGCTTCATTTGAGTGACAACTCGGATGAGGATGGTTTGAGATGGAGGTGGCCAATTTTGGTGAATTTGATGATGAGAGGATTTGGGCAAGTTGTAAATTGGATTTTATGAAAATCCAAGAAAAACTCTAATTTTCATTTAATTTTAATTCAAAAATCAATATTAAATTGATTTTAAATTAAAATTAATTTAATTAATTAAATAATTCAAAAATTAATTTAATTAATTAATTTTTAATTTAATTTAATATTAAATATTAAATTAAATAAATTGTCCAATCCCGATCGTTTTTCCAACATGAATCTTTATTCATGCAATAAACTGATCCAATATTTAAATCATATTTAAATATATCCACTCTTTTTAATCATAGTTTAATTCATAATTAAGCTATGATTAGTTAAATATATCACATATAATTAACGCTTTCTTCCAAACTTGAATTTGAACAATTCAAATTCTTTTCTCTCAAAATGTTACAAGGCTTAGTCCAAGCTAGTAAGGAGGACCTAATGGACCTACTGGATCATGAGCTTCAACGATACGAGAATAACCTACCAAACTCTTTAGCCTAGCTAATCAACATTCGTTAACCATCGGGACACTCCACTAAAGCCCGGTGGTTTGCATTCTCCTCATCGTAGAGATATATTTACGCCCACTTGATATAACCATGATTAATAAGTCGATCCTTCACAGTCGTCGTCAGAATTACAATTTGGTCAAGATTACCGCTTTACCCACAGAATTACCTCTTGTTCCTTAAGTCCCACCGATCCTTTAATGAACAATTGGTTTGTGGTCCAACCAAAGAAACCGAATCCTCTCGGGCCAATGAAAGGGGTGGGCCCATTGTTCAAGACCCGAGTCGATTTTAAGGGAACAACCTCTCTACTAATCCGTAAAGCGGGTAGAGTGAATTCCATCTTCTTGTAACTATGTTCCCAACTATCTACCCGATTTTATCCACTGAAATGGTAGGCTTATTGAGTCGGCGGTCTCGAGCCACTCTCACCCATGCAAATCTAAGGATAATTCGAATAAACAGAGTCCATAGAACGCTCGGGATTAAGATCGAGTTACCTAGGTCATCTGGATGAAAATAGTCGCTTAAGACAATGAAACGGAGTTATAAAGTCTAAGTGACTATTACGCGATCCATCTTATATGCAAACTCATTGCATGTGGCGCCCCACTCACATGTCTCCACATGAACGATTTAGGATCACATCGTTTGTTCTCTACAAAGTGGGCGTCCATAGTGTCCCCAGGATAAGATAAGTCCCCAACCCTATCCTTATACTATATAGATCTGCTTTGGCTATAACTTGAACTTGATCCACTTTTATGTCACACATAAAGTTCAAGAATTCATCCTATAGCCAAGTGGTTCTTTATTAGATTAAGGTTACACAATACACAATAGTCAATAACACCTTTCTTGAATAAATTTCAATAACAACTTTATTGTGATATATAGAATATACATTCAGTTTACAAAACCACGAGTTTTAGGACATAAAACCCAACACATCGGTGGGTCGGTTTTCGATCTCAACCAACTCCCGAATCGACCAAAGTCGGTCAGTTTGATCGGATCAATTTTTTTTTAACTGACTAAAACCGACCGATCGGTCGGTTTGGTAGGTTTTACATATATATATATATATATATATGTATGTATATATGTATGTATGTATCTATATATATAATTATTACTACTACTAATATATATATAATTTTTCTTTTATAAATCGGTCGAGACCCCGACCGAAAAAACCACAAAACCGACCGATCACCCTCAGTTCGGTCGGTCGAGTCGAATTTCGGTCTTTCTTTTTCTCACCCCTAGTTGTTGCCAAATTTTGGATAGGAGAACACACCTGACCTCCACGTGACAATAACGGTAAATTTATAATTCTTGGGGGAAGAACGCAACCTGCAAGACAAGGAAAACTTGGATACCGGTGTGGTGTAGACCACACAAGCTTTGATGCTTAAGTCAGAGTGGGTTTTAGAGAGAATTAGGGAGGAATTTAGTGTTTAAGTGACTAGAAAAACTTACCCTGTTTTTCTCTCGAGCTTAAATAGCTTTCTTCTACGGTCTTTTGTGGGTTTCCGTGGCCTATTGAGAAAAGGAAAGACTGGGAGAGGGTTGGAAATAAGTCTATGGGCCGCATGAGATTGATGCAAGGGCCAGAAGATGACCTTGCATCTGGTCGGCCTCGGCTTCGGCCCAAGCCAAACTCCTTTCTTGGGGTGTTGGGCGAGGGTAGAGCCCAAATGGGAGGGCTCTACCCTGGTCGACCCGCGCGCTTGGGTCGAAGCCTACGTGTTCTCTCGTCTCTTTTCGTCTTATTCGGTCCCCATTCGATTTCGACTCGTTTTGACTTCGTATTGGGCTTCTTATTCTACTATTTGCTTTAGTCATTTGACCAGCTCATTCTCGTTGGTCCAATTTAACCCATAAATGCCTACGACCCCTTTCAAGTTCTAGATTTAAGTTCTAATATGGATAACTTTTTTGAATTCCATATTTAAGCCCCACTCGATAAAAATTATGGAGATGCTACTGCTTCGTTTAGCAAAATTACAGAGAATATTCAGATTTGAATTCACTAATTAAATTACCAAGGTCACATATGATGGATGATGTGAAATTGTTGTAATGGGTTGGAAATTAGGTTCAAATGGGTTGGGCTCTTGTGTTATGTTTGGACCACTATATATCAGATTTAGTTTGGGTCGGTTCGGTTTTTATCGATTTTTTAAAGTTACAACTGAACTACTCAATTTTTACTTCCATCAAATCGAGCAATCGAATCAATCGGGTTGATTCTTCGGTTCGACTTGGTTTCTGCACACTCCTACCCAAAAGTAAACTCCGAGCATAAAAAACACATGCGCACTGCACACTCCAAAAATCCTACCTACAAAAAGAACCTTCTATCCCATCGTAATTCAAATCAGAAAAGAACCTTATATCCTAAATCCAAACTAACTGATTTGCTCAATTAAGCACTAAACAAAGAAAATCACAAGCTTTAAGATGCTCAAAACCGAAACTCCCATCACCTATGACAATCTCTAGGATCTTTCTTGTAACCTTTTTTTTTTTACCTTGAAATCTGACAAAAAAAATAATATTGCCTAGAAAATCTGCCAAATCAAAACAACACCAACAAAATTCAACATTCTCTCAGAATCCTTTTCCCCAATTTATTTCCAGCATAATCGACAAAATTATAGAGAATATTACAAATATGTTCCAAACCACAATATTCGTAGCTTCCTATCATGTTTTACTTTATACAATATTTATAGTTTCCAATCAAGTAGGAACTTCATAGAGTAAAATACAATTTAAGATCAGAAGGTAACTCAATGTGGAACATACAAGTACGAGTTTTTTTTTTCTTTTGAAAATAAATACTCTCATATGGGAGGTTGATCAATATTCATCATCATAATAAGATCAACTTGAATACACACATTGTATTTGTATATAAGTAATACATCTCAATATACTTATTACATTTGTATATTACTAATATAGATTTTAATATACAAATTAGATAGATCTCAATATGCCATTTGTACATTGGTAATAAATTTTAATAAACAAATCATATTTTATGATAAGTGATAGAATCTAATGGACACTATCATATTACATTTGGAGAACAATATTCACCATCATTTATTGTTCTATCAAGACACGTATTTATATTAATTATACTTTGAATTGGTTTATTTTCTCAATTTGTACGGTTGATTTCGAGAAAAGCCCAATCCCAAAGAAGGCAGTAATAGGGCCCAAAACGAATTATCCGAGCGCCGGTTTACTGGGTTTCCTAGCTACATCCCGGTGGAATCTATTAACAAAACATCAACCTCAAATAAAGAAAGAAAAGAAAAAAAAAAGTGAATTACTTTTTCAACCTCGGCACCAAGTAGATTAAAGGAGGGAAGGGAACACAGCTACTTATTTATATTCGATCTATTAATATATATATATATATATATATTATTAATATTAAAAAATTTAAAAAATACTAAATTCAGATTGAATAAGACTTATAACTAAAAGATAATAAATTCAAATCTCCACTAAAAAAAATAAACAATACTAAAAATTATTTTCATAATAATAATACCTGCCAGGGTTGTGATTGACTGGCGGTGGCGGTGCGACATCAAATTAAGGTCAGTGTCTCATTTGCTCATCCATATGATCAAGGTTTAAAATGTCGACGTCGATTTAAAATATCGAGTGCCTCAATTTAAATGAACGCTCATTGGAAATATCGATAAAATGTCGATGTCGATGGATATTTCTTGAAAAATTTAACAAATAAAAAAATAAAAAATATATTTAAATTAAAAAATAAACCTTTAGCTCTTTTCAAATAAGTTAAACTACTTGTCATAATATTACATTCACATTATGTAACATTTTGTTGTAATTTTCTTTAATATTTCATCAATTTTATACGATATAATGGAAA
This sequence comes from Trichosanthes cucumerina, assembly GCA_036507285.1. Lineage (NCBI taxonomy): Eukaryota > Viridiplantae > Streptophyta > Magnoliopsida > Cucurbitales > Cucurbitaceae > Trichosanthes > Trichosanthes cucumerina. The sequence goes on along the minus strand of CM071837.1, from coordinate 71,465,705 downwards.
TGTCGATTTACCCCTAGTGTCGATGTCGAACTCATGGACATGTGGAAATATCGATATGTCGACGAAAATTTAATACCATGCATATGATAACCTCAGAGCTAGCGGCGGCTGAGCGATCAGCCCATGTGACCACATTTAATTTTAATTCATTTAAAATTTTTCCTTTTACATTGGATTATTTGTCAACTTGGAACTAGAGACCGGGTTTCTTTTAAACCATCTCTTGTCCTCATCTATTTCTGCAGTATATTAATAACTGCGACCTCTCATTTTCACATCTATTCAATTGCACTTACACCATTATAATACAGTTTTTTTCCCCCTTCTATTTCATTATATGTATCTATATTATTTATACGTTGATAGAATTTGTTGAAAATGACTACACAACTCTCTTGCTCTATATTCTACTCTTTTTCCCCTTCTTTCTTTTTCACCCCCTTTTAAGTTTTTCTCTTTTCTTCTTCTTATCTAACCTGAGTTGTAAATTAAAATAAGATAATAGACTCATTTGAGGTAGCCTAATTAATTAACTCACACTCAAAGTTTAACATAAAAGTTTCTGCTCACCTTTCTCTCAACTAAAATAAATTCACTACCTAAATCTTTAAAAATAATTTACTATTTTATGATAGGAATTCGAATATTCAGCCTATAATTACTAATCTCATCCAAACTACAAATAATGTCAACATATATCCTCAAATCTTAACAAATAGAATAACAATTTAACTAATTTTGAATATCAATTTCTTCACAAATTTAAACTATTAGTTTAGTGTTGAATTCAATCAAATTAAAATTTCAAAGAGAGCTAATAAAATATTAATTCAATCACACACAAACGCCATTTCTTCTTCTTCTTCCTTTTTCTTGTTAATTTGGTACAATATTATTATATTCAAAGAACAAAAAGATGGAAGTAGAAATGGGAATAAATGAAAAGAATATGATGAGACTGGTTGGTTTGGAATCAATGCAATTCCTTTTCAATCTTTTACTCCTTGATTTTGAACGATGGGCTTCTCTGGAAAATTAGGTAGAATAATATTAATAGAATACTATACTTTTTTTAAAAAACAAAAAATATAATAATTAATTCAAATCATAGTTTTTATTATCAATTTTGTTAACCCAACTTTCAAACTAACTCATAAACTACACAGTAAAAAGTGAGATATCTTTAAACTTTGGAGATTCCTACGTAAAAAAGAGGGAAATGGGAATGAGCCAGGAGGAGAAGATCAATAAAACTTTAAAGGCTAAATTATAAAAATGTCTCTGAATTTTCGAAAGTTAACTTTGAAGAAAAATTCAAAAATATCCCTACCGTTAGTTTTGGATGAAAATGGTAAATACTTTGTTTCAAAAATATTTCTGAATTTTCAGAAGTTTCATTTATATCGTTGAACTTTTTTAAAAAAGAGTTAAAAAATACTCTTATCGTTAGTATATGTACATAAATCGTTAGTATCTTGTTTAAAAATAACCCTAAAATTTCAAGAGTTGTATTAATACTCTTAACCTTAAAAAAAATTAAAAAATGTTACCTCATTTACCTCTCTCTTCCATTTCTTCTCTCTCTTGATTTGAAGCTCCTCTTTTATTTAAAATTCTAATATTTATGAAGATAGGAGAAATGGTGGAAGTTGTAGATATTGAAAAATAGAAAAAGAAAATAAGAGAGTATTGAAAAAGAAGGAAAAATAAAGAGAAAAATAAAGAAGTGTTAAACTGTAACGCTCCATGCCCAGGATTTGGACTAGGATTCAAAATTCGGATTCAACCTTGTTGTCCCCGACATTTCTCCGCATCTCATGCGACTTGGCCACGTCATCATACCATGGTTGAGGTCACCCAACATAGGATTGTTCCAAGCCAAACACAAACTTTGGAGTTCTTATGCTTGAGCCACCAAAAAGGAAAATGCATCTTTTTGGTATATGTAGTACCTATCAATTCTTTTAACATTTCTCAACTATACTTTCATATTCTCAGAATTCATCTCATTCGGATGTGCTTCCAATTCATTCATGTACCCTTCCTTACCTCGGATGTCACATAGACTATAGATAGATTGAAGCATATTAGGAGAGAGAGAAAATAGAAAATGAGGTAATAGATGTAGATAAACCGTCGTTATTTCATTTATATACTACTATGGTAAGTATAGTTTTTAACTTTTGTTTTTAAAAGTTGATAGTATTAATACAACTTTTGAAAGTTCATGTTTATTTTAAAATAAGATACTAACGATTTTTGTCGTATTTTTTGAATTTTTTTTAAAGTTTAAGGGTATTACTGAAACTTTTAAAAAGTTCAGGAGTATTTTTGAAACAAAATACGAACGGTTTCTATCCAAAACTAATCGTAAGGATATTTTTTAACTTTTTTTTAAGTGCAAGGGAATTAATAAGATATTTGAAAGTTCAATGACATTCTTGAACCAAAGTATAAAGTCCAAGGATTTTATAATTTAACCCACTTTAAAAATAAGAGATGAGAAAAAAAAGGGTTAATAGACCTAAAACAAGATGAAAAAAAAAAAGAAAAAAGAAAAAAGAAAAAAGAATCCAATGTTAATTGAGAGACGGGGGAGTGGTCAAAGTAGGGGCAAAGAAAGGGCATGGTTGCAAATGGTTGAGGGACTTTTTGGGTTGGGGCCGGACCGGGACCGCGGTATATGGTCCCCTCCCCTTCCCTCTTTTTTGTTTTGTTTTTTTTTTTCTCTCTCTCTTTCTTTTTCTTTCCATGATTGAAATCAAATACCATCCATCTTCCAGTATCTTTCCTTTCGAATATTAATATATCATTCATTATATTATATTATTCAATTCTAAAGCATACGGTCTAGCTGGAGTTCTTATCACCTCATTCTTCCCTCTTACGCACTTATTATTATCCCTTTCTCTTATATATCATTGCATTATATAAGACAACAATTTTCAAAATATTATACTGTATTTCTCTATATTGAATCATTTCTTTATATTGTAAATGGATGACGTAAAATAAAAGAATATTATCAATTTTTTTTTTCATACGTAAAATTCTGATATATGAAGAAAAGTGTGGCTATATCATCTCAATTTATGTATTATTTAATAGATTTTTTTGGACTATCCTCGAACAAGTTATTAGTAACCTTAACTAATTTTAGAGGTGTACATAACTCGGTAACCTGAGCAACTCGAACTATCCAACACAAACCATAAGAGTTGGGTAGAGTTAGATTTTTTTCGGTTTAGGTTGGGTTAGAAGTTTGGAGAACCGAAAGGTTCGAGTTGAACTTTTTAGGCTCGGATTGACCCAACCCAACCCAAAGTTTATATTTTAAATTTTATTTTAATTAAATATACACTTTTAAATGAATTATTTGTCAATTTCTTAGGTTTTTCTTCTTTACTTCTAACCAATGGTAAGATGTTATGAAATTTGAAGTTTGATATTTGAATTTTATGTGATTTTAGTTATTAATTTAAGAAAAAAATAATTTAAAAAATTATAAAAAATAAAAAATTAACCCGGTGACCCAACCTAACCCAAACCCGATAATATTGAGGTTGGGTTGGGTTACTTTCATGAATAGGGTTGGTTGGGTTGAAAGAATGACCAACCCAAATTTTCGGGTTAGTCCAAAAATCTCCCCCAACCATACCCAACCCAACCCGGCTATTGTACACCCCTAACTAATTTTATAATCCTTGCAACTATTACACATGTATACAATACATCTCACATAAGTATATTGTGACAATAATTTAATTATGAGTTTTTTCTTATTCTAAACGTAGAATTAATATTCTGATTATGTCAATAGCATAAAATGGTAGATGATAAAATAATACAAAAATATTAGGTTAAAAAAACATGTCTAATGTGACCTAATAAGAGTAATCAAAATCAAAATCAAAATGTTCTCGAAGGAACATTTAATGTGAGAATATAAGTAATGAAAATCATTGGGGCGGCATCTAATGAGAATAATCGTGGTTATTGATGATATTTGATCAGATTTTAAAAAATAAATAGATGAGGAAAGAAGAGAATTGGCGAGAAAAAGGAGCGATGTTTAAAAATGAAGAAGAAAACAAAGAACCAAAATGTCCAAGAATGGACGAATGAGGTAAGATTTATTATTGGATTTAACAGTTGGAAATATAAATAAATAAATGGGTCAGGTCAGCAATGACAAATGAGCAGATAATTGCATCAGAAAGCGTGCGGAGAGAGAGATGGAAACAAAAGTTGTTGTTTTGTTCGGTCTATTTTTAGAATCTTTTTTCAGTATTTTTTCTAATTTTAGACTCTACTTCTTCCAGATTTGGAAATTTGACCATCCATCCCTTCTGCGCCACTATACTGTCCCCACCCTCTTCATCTCTCTCTTATTCATATAAAAAAATTTGGGTGCAGCCCATTTTTAATCCATATATATATATATATATATTTTTAAAAAAATTATTTTATTTTTTTTTTTTAATGTTGAAGTGGATCCGATGATATTTAAATGCAATCCAAGCTACACTTTATTTGTGCCTTTATTAACATCTTCTTCTATCATTTTAAATGTTAAAAAGTTAAGCCTTTTACTTTATCCAAATTCTTTGAAAAATAACATGCAAAAATTATAACATTCTTTTTTTTTTTAATGGCTTAGATAAGTAGTTGTCAGCATATAGTAACATTTTGTCAATGACCTACTATATATGTCAATCAACTTAATTATTTAGGTATATTTAATAACTATTTAAACTTTGTCCATTTGATAATTATTTTGTTTTTAATTTCTATTTTTTAAAAAATTAAATTTATTTTCTACCCATTATTGTAGCTCTACAATTAGTTAGTCTTTCTTAAGAAAACATTTGAATTCTTAACCAAATTTTGAAAACAAAATTAAATATTTGAAAACTATTTTTCTTTTTAGTTTTTAAAATTGAGTTTTTTTTTTTGAAAAACATAGGTATATACTATTCATTAATAGAAATAGTATTTTAAGACTAAATTTTCAAAAACAAAAAAACTAAAAACTAGATGGTTATCAAACGGGATCTTAAGAAAACATTTGAATTCTTAACCAAATTTTGAAAACAAAATTAAATATTTGAAAACTATTTTTCTTTTTAGTTTTCAAAATTGAGTTTTTTTTTTTTTTTGAAAAACATAGGTATATACTGGATAAAAAATTATAGACATTCATTAATAGAAATAGTATTTTAAGGCTAAATTTTCAAAAACAAAAAAACTAAAAACAAGATGGTTATCAAATGAGATTTTAGTTTTTATTTTTTTATTTTTTTATTAAACGGGATGTTAAGAAAACATTTGAATTCTTAACCAAATTTTGAAAACAAAATTAAATATTTGAAAATTATTTTTCTTTTTAGTTTTCAAAATTGAGTTTTTTTTTTTTTTTTTTTTTTTGAAAACATAGGTATATATTGGATAAAAAATTATAGACATTCATTAATAGAAATAGTATTTTAAGGCTAAATTTTCAAAAACAAAAAAACTAAAAAGCAGATGGTTATCAAACGAGATTTTAGTTTTTATTTTTATTTTTTTATTTTTGAAAATTGAATTTGTTTTTTCACAATTTTTTTACAATGATTTTCACATCTTCTCGACAACGATTTTTATATTTATTAAGGAAACATATGAGTTCTTAGCCAAATTTAAAAAATAAAAACTAATTTTTAATTTTTTAAATTTAATTTGGTTTGATTTTTGAAAATATAGGTAAAAAATAGATAGTAAAAAAAAAAAAAAAAGGAGGAGGGTAAGTAATACTTAGAGGAGTTAATTTTTTAAAATAAAAATAATGTATCACAAAAATATGAATATAAAATTTTGAGTCAAAATAGGGGAAGGAAATATAGTAGAAGTAAATAATTATAGGGTATGGGGAAAGAAAAAGGATGGTCATATAGGAGGTGTTGGTAAGCATGGAGGGTAGGTTGGCGGTGGAAAGAGTGGCCACGTGGAAGAAGGTTTCATCGATCAGAGTCTGCCCTCTTTGTCAGACACCTCAGGATTCAGAAGCCAATTATCGCATCATTTAATGCCCCTGCCCGAATTTTCTTTTATGAATTATGAGAAAGAGAGAAAAAAATCTTTATACAATTTGTATTTTATACCCCAAAAAAAAAGAAGAAGAAGAAGACTTTTACCTCTAACTCAAAAGGTTTTAGAATGTTATTATTTATATATTTTAAATAAAAAAAATCGAATCTCTAACATTTTATTGGAACATCCTTCAATTAATTGAACTACTTTCAAATTGATTATTATACATCTAATTCTCTTTCAACTAGGTTAACTCATATATTAGCATCACATATTATGGGATTTATATTTGCATAACCAATGAATAATGCTATTATTTTTTTCCTTTACAAAAAAAAAAAAACTATATTTTCTATATTTTAAGAAAATGAAAATATGTTTGACAGAGCCGGGCTTTGGTTTTTTTTTTTTTTTTTTTTAAAAAAAACAGGTACTTTGTTTTATGGCAGAAGTTAAAGAAGCTCGAGTTTAGAGAGGCAGGAAAGAATAAATTATAAAAGGTTAGAATATTTATGAAAACTACTTTGATGTTCGGGTTTGTAATTTGTAAAAGTAAAATTGCATGGTAGGTAGAGATGAGTTTCACTTTCTATCAGCCAATCAATTGATATAAACTAGTGGTAAATCTAGAATTTTTATCGAAACGCTTAAATATAAAATTCAAAAAAAATATTTACAGTTGTACAGAGTAGAGTTTGGATCTCGGTCTTGAACGAGGTTGGAGACATACTAACTACTAAACCAAAAGATTTTTTTTGTATTTTATTTAATTTTTTCTATATATAATATATAAAGTAAAAAATTTGAGGAGTTCGAGCCTCCTCGATCTTAACTAAATTCGCACATGGTTTTAACTTAAATCAATGCACACTAATTTAAATATAACTTAATTAATTAAATCATTATAAATTTATTTGAAATAACTTTTCAAGTATTATTTTTTTATAAATACTTAAAAAGTCATTCTAAATAGAGTCTATATCTTTAATAAAAAGATTGAAAAGAAGAAAATTTTATTTATTTATTGTTATTATTTTTTTCTAAGTTGTTGACGGTGGAAATTCTCTCGTAATCTTTGCCCCAAATTAAAAAAAAAAAAAAGTAACAGAAGACAAAATATAGTCCAAGTTATAAGAGAGTGGTATGTATCTAGTGTTATTCTCTTTCTGTGTTGGTATTTTTCTAAGCCATTAATTTTTTTGTTAAAAGAAATCTAGGATTTGCAACTTTACAAAATTGCAGTAAAAATTCGTGTTCCGTTGAATCACGTTTCTTCCCTATAGACGTGTTTTATATTGAACACATCAATATATGCATATATATTGTGTTCGTACAATATAGTTGTTTGTCTCATTTGAAAGTTATTCCCATGACCATCTTTCTTTTTTCTCTTCCTTTCTCATTTCCTTCCAATTTTGTCATATATATTGTTAAAACGAAAACATTAGATAAACGAAAACTCACAGGAAAAAAAATCAACATACAAAATTTATGTGGTTCACTAACGTTGTGTTAGCTACATCCTCGAGCAGAAGGAGAGAGTAATTTTATTAACTGAGAAATGAGAGAATAAAATTACAGAGAACTAGATTATTTCAAATACGAGTTTAGAAGATTTAATATATGACACCCCTCCTAAATCTTAATATAGAGTCGTGCGAAAAATAAACTGAGTTAGGTTTCAGGACTGTTGATCATTCAAACTTAGTTATTTAAACTGCCAGATAATAGATTCAAGACATCTTTATATATATATTATAATATCCTTCAAGTTTATTTGTTTAAGTTCATGTGTTAAGAACTTTACTTATCTTTAGAATAGATCATTTAGGTATACGCGTAGGATTTAGTTTTTGGTGAAGCTTACCGGCTTTCTTTGCAAAGTTAATTAGATGTTTGGTTGAAGTTGAAATTTAGGATTAATTTATGAGTTTGCATGCTTTTGATCTAAGTTTATCTTTTATAATAGTCCTGGTTTTGTTGGAGCTTCACATATACATATTAACTATATGGTTTTGGAGTTGCTGAATAGAAGTTTATTACGTACGTACTGCTTGGTTTGTTTTTGGTGGAATTAAGTGCATTGTAAGAGGGAGGGGGTTTTGATTTCATGTTTGTTGATTATGTTTGTTCATATTTTTAATTAGTTGCCTCAGCGAGAGTTTGTAAATTTAATTCACTTTGGTGCATGGAGAGGGAGGAGAGAGATTGATTTCATGTAGAGTTGCCATCAAGTATTTGATTTAGTTTTAATTTCATGTGGAGTTGCCATGAGAAATTTGATTTACTTTTGATTTCATATATGTGGGGTGTTTGATGCACGTACTTAATCTCATCGGCATTAGTCTTCTATGTCATTGTCGTTTACAGTGCGTCGACACAAAATTCACAAATCCAATTATCCGACATAGTCCTTTTGCGCATCGACATATTTGGCCTACATCGACGTCATAATGATCGTGCATCAACATCAGATATGCCGACGTAGAAAACGACGTCGGGATATGTTGTGCCAAAGCATTTCAAGATTATTCCAACATTTGGCGCATCGGAAAAGACCCTTCTTGTAGTGACTTTATTTAAGGTCAACTTAAGTATAGTTTCTTTAGTTGATATATATGTCTTTGACCAAGAAATCAAAAAGTTGGTCTTCTCACCTTCCATGTTGAACTAAAAAAACAAATTTCAATCAAGATTATCTTATTCATTGTTTTATAGAACAATCTTTAATTTGGATGAGATTATATATTAAGTTTATTTTTTTAAAAGAAAACACAAAGGAAGAATAATTAAATATGAAGCATATTTTTAGATATGTCTTAGGTTAAAAAATATTTTTGGTGGTTCATCTTTCTAGGATAATTAAAAATTTAGTCCCTAAACTTTGATTAATAACAATTTATTGTATGAACTTTAATTTTATAACGATTTAATCCTTTTCATGACAAGTTTTACTAAGATTTAATGAAATTTCGTACATCTTTAATCGAAATTTTTTTAATATAACAAATATGCGGTATGAAGATTTGAACTACTAACCTGAAGAGAAGGAGTAGATGTTAAAGCTATGTCATATTGACATTATATATAATTGATAATTTGATTAGGGACCCACTAGTACAAAATTAGGTTTTAATGACAGACAATGCCCGTCATTAAGTCATTAAAGGGTTTTAATGACGGGCGCGCGTCCGTCATCAATGCGAGTGTCATTGTATCTTACAATGATTTTGCATTTTTAATGACGGGCATTAGTTTTCGACCGTCATTAAAAGTAACATATTTTGGGTTTGCATACACTTTTAATGACGGGCAATGCCCGTCATTATTTTGTTTGTAATTTAATAAAAAAAAAATAGTTGGTTGCCTCAATGACTCCAACCAAAAATATTAATATTTCTAAAATTTTGTACAAAACAATCTCAATACTAATACAATTTTACACAAGTAATCTTACAAACTTAAGCTTATTAACATTTCTCAAATTTTGTACAAAAAAAACTCAATACTAATACAATTTTACACAAGTAATCTTAGCAACTTAAGCTTTTCAAATAAGCTTTTCAGTTACAAACTTAAACTTAATCTTACAAACTTAAGAATTTTCCAGTGCCTAATAAGCTTTTCAGCAGCCTTCCTACCCATTTGAAAGTAATGCAAGTACCAAAGCTATTGTTTCCAATCTGCACAAGTTACACCATAGTCTGCAATTCATCATTCAGATTATGAGTTTCTAGACTTTCACTACAACATAGAACATGGATGATATATATACTGAGTAGAAAAATCCAAGCATATCCTAGAGATTAATAATATTCAATCAATGACAAGAAAAAAGTACGCAAACTTGACACTCTACAACAATTCCTACACGACTAGGCTAATTAGTCAGATCACTAGAAAAGCAGAAAAGATAACTGTTTATAAACTTTATCACCAGATGTGCTTATAAACTCTAAAGATTAAGTCGTTACATAATAATAATTTCACACTTATTCTTGATGAGATATCTTATAATACAGATTAAATTGTTACACATTTGAAATATATGGACCAAAAATTGTTAAATATTAAATTTTATGAATTAAATTATTATAAATTCTAAAATACAAAAGACCAAATTGTTAAAAATATGTTGAGAGATTCAATTGTTGTGTTTTATGAAGTTTGGAGGGAAAAAAAATGTGATATTTGCACGGAAGATCTTTTCACGTGTCTTGTACTTTGCATCTCGTTCCAATTACCGTGAGGGTATCATAGTTCTAGCTCTTTTCTAACTTATGTTTTTCTTCTTTCTTTACTCTCGCTCTGCTACTCCAACTCTTCTCTGATTAATGTTTTCTTTGTTTCTCTACTCTTACTCTCGCTCTAGCTCTGCTACTCTAGCTCTTCTCTAGCTTTCTTTTTTCGTGTCTCTTTTTTCCTCCAAATTTTTTACTACTCATTTGAGCAAGAGCAAAAGAGAACGTTTTCGTGTACAAGAGTGTGAACAAGCAATGACCCTACACTGATAGGTAATTTTGCGCGCATTCACACGTTAGAATAAACCATTTTTCATTTATTTCAAACTCCAAGTCTTTAGCCATTAAAGCACGTGAAAATGAGTCATCAAAACTCAAAAAAAAAGAAATGGTGTTATTTAACTAGTATTTTATTTGAACCCATTTTTCATTTTACTTATAAGAACCAAGTTATTTATCCATTAGTATTTGGAGAGAGGGGGAGGGGGGAAGTGGGAGGGTTCGATGGTGAATGATTATGGAAGGTGAGACAATGAGAAGAAAGTTTTATAGAGAAGAGGTGAAACGCAAAGAACCCCATAAACCCCAAATCCCAAATCCCAAATCCAAAATCCCAATCCAACACAATGCCTCTTCAAATTGAGGCAAACCCAATGAACTCAGATAGCGATACAGAAGATCTTCTATTCTATTGACTCTTGTTCCTTCTTCTTTCTTATATAAACAACTACACAAAAATTCTTTTTCATCTATATACACACACATATATTTTCTCTTCGATTTCCTTGAGGAACTAGAAAAGGAATTTGGTTTTCTTGGTGGGTTTATTCTATAATTAACAATACTCCTCTTCTTCGATTCTGTTCTACTGCTCTATTTCCAAGGATGCGCAACATGGGGAGCTCAAGCTCTGCCCGAGGCATCGCCGCCATTGTTGGTGTTGGCCCGAAGCTCGGTCGTTCAATCGCTCGCAAGTTCGCCCACGAGGGCTACACCGTCGCTATTCTCGCCAGAGACTTGGGTATGTACTGACAATCTATTACCATGTTCGAATTGGGAAAGTGGTGTCTAATTTTGTGCAATTTTTCAGGTAGATTATCGAGATTTGCAGATGAAATTGCGAGAGAAGAGAAGGCTCAAGTGTTTGCGATTCGAATAGATTGCTCGGACTCGAAAAGTGTGAGAGAGGCATTTGAAGGAGTGCTGTCTCTGGGATTTGTAGAGGTTTTGATTTATAATGCGAATCAACAAGTTTCAAAGCAACCCACAAGATTCATTGATGTTCGTATTGAGTCATTCGAGAAATCTCTCGCTGTTTCATCAGTGGGTGCTTTCCATTGCTCCCAACAGGTATACAATACAGGACTCCCTCTCTTTTTCCATTTCTTGAATCCCATAAAAATCCCTAGAAATCAAACAAAACAGCTGTTGAATTGAGTGTTAAAAAATAATTAAAAAAAAAACAAATTCGTTTGGAAAATTGCAGGTTCTTCCGGGGATGGTGGAAAGAGGAAGGGGAACGATTCTCTTTACAGGCTGCTCTGCTTCTCTGAATGGCGCTGCTGGTTTCTCTGACCTTTGTGAGTTCCGCACTCTGCAGATTCTGTGTTTCTATCTGAGATTTACAAAATCAAACCCACAATAAAAAAATAAAAAAAAGGGGGGGAATCAAATTTTTATATTTCTTCTCAAGATCTTTTTACTTGCACACATGAGAGAATCCGAGAAAGAGTTGGAGATATTTTGGAATTGAAAAAACTTAGACGTAATTGAGGGGCATCCCATAAATTTGCAAAACCCTCTGATATAATTGGCCAATCATAATAATAATAATACTAGAAATGAAGATAAGGAAATAGAAGTTGGTTTTTCTTAGTGTGTTTTTGTGTATATGGGTACGTACAATTTGGGACAGGCTGTGGAAAATTCGCATTAAGAGCATTATCTCAGTGCTTGGCCAGAGAGCTCCAGCCCCTGGGAATACACGTCGCTCATATCATCATTGATGGTGTCATTGGCCCACCAAGGTTTCTTCTTCCAACTTTCCTTTTCTTCTCTCTTCAAGAATCCGATACTCCATTTTTTCTCGAAGATTCCTCTTATTATTTTCTCGCCATCCAAACACAACTCCCAGATTCTCTTTAGAAGAACACCCGATTCGGAATTGATATTACTGAGATGATAATGTTGAATTTTTATTTGTAGGACAAGTCCAACATCCCACAGAGGAGGATCATCCTCGCCATCGTCTTCATCGTCATCCTCATCCGTTGGATCGCATTTACAGAGTGGAATTGGAGATGGGACAATGGACCCAGATGCGCTGGCTCAGACTTATTGGCACTTACATCTTCAGGACCGGACTGCTTGGACCCAAGAAATTGATCTGCGACCTTCAAGCCCCAGATTGTTCTAGTTCCATCCCTTTTCTTTTTCTTTTAGAAAGGGGGAAAAAAAAACACAAGCATCATCATTAAAAAGAAGTCGTAATCTGTTCTGTTCTGTTCTGTTCTGTTCCGTTCCGTGTGCTTGAGCTTGACCCACATATTTTAATATTCTGTCACAAAACGCACACCCAATCATTTTGCTTCACAGATGTGTCTTTCTGAATCCCCCACCTGCCGGTCAAAATCTAATGCTTTATCCTCTCTTTCTCTCGAAGATGCTCCTTCCATTGTGTAGCAGGAAAGTTAAGCGATTGATTCTGTGTTGTAATGTAAAGGATTATCAATTATCATCAACATTAACAACATCATGATTTTCGATTTGTTTGTTAGTTGGGAAGTGACTGCTAGTTTTGATTAGCGGTTTGGTTGTTGTTGTTTGTATGTATAACGTTGAAGATTGTATTGATTCTTGTTATGATTGAATTGGGTTTTCATGATAATTAAGTGGGTGATGTGATGTGATTAGATGTAGCTATCCTCCATAGGAGCTCAGCTTATACGACAGAGTGGGGTTCCATGGATCCATTCGTCTTCTCAAATGGGACACTTCTTTTCCTTGATTTTTTTTTTTAATTACCTTCTCCATTTAATGCTCTGTTTTTTAACAGAAAAATCTCTGAATTGAAGGTGGTTGATTTTTCTCTGGTTTCGTGGTTAATGAAGATGACACATCGATGGGATGGTGTTTACTGTTTGTGCCTCCTGTGGGGTACGGTTGTTTTTATAATTTCTTTTTTTGAAATCTTTTTTATAACTTCTCACAAAAGTACTGTCCGGTTAAAAAAGAGAGGAAATTTGGCCCAAAGATTATTTTAATATGAGATTTTTTACCTAAATAAATAGATTTGTGATAGACATTTATATATACACATCATATTTAATTTATTAATCTATAGACTTTATGATATTGGTCTAATATGCTCTTTCTCTTTCTTCTTTAAATTCGTATTACCTTTAATTATTGTCTATTTTATTATTAATATTTTATTAAGTATTAGCACGATTTTCTTGTTAATTGATAATACTTTCCATGTATGTTAAAATTACATTGGAATATATTTTCCCTAAATTGAACTATTATACTATTTTCTCTCTCTAATTTATTAGTATTTTTAATTTAATATTTTTTTACCAAAATTTAATATTTTATTTTATTCATACCTCCACAATTTAAGGGGTTTGTCTCCTTCAATTTTTCATAATTATAGAATTACCATATTTGTCAATCAATGAAAATTACATAACTATAGAGTTACCATAAACCAATGTGAATTCTATAACTAAAATGTTATGAATCTCGTCATATAAATTCGTAGTTATTTGCAAATATATATTCATTATATTTTATCAAATTTTTCTCATTATGTCCAATGTTTAATATGTATATAAATCCATATATACCTAATATATACCATGTATCTAGGTTTTCTATTTTTCTGATTATATATATATATATATATATATATATTTAAAATAAATATAGTCACAATCTAATATGATCACCTATTACTCAGATTCATCATATACACTCACGTATATTTAATTATTTGTAAATATATATTCGATGTATTTGTTCGTCATCACTATCCTGTCTTCTAACTATTGTGAATTTCGTCACATACACACTTGGTATATATAGTTATTTGAAAATATATATTCGATATATTTGTTCGTCACCACCATAATTTATTCAAGCTAGTTATCACAGATTGATATATATTATTAATATACGATAGTATATTCACATATTTGTAAAATATACAATTTAATATATGTTATATCTAACATATATGTATCATATATATGATGTATAGGAAATTGGTTGTGTTTGTCCTACTCCTACACAATTTTTCTCCAACATTTTTATTTCTTCTAATAGATTATTCCTTTGACTTATTTGTATATTTTCACTTTCTAGTGTATTTTACTCTAGTCATTAACCTAATATATATATATATATATATATATATATATTCAAGGGATAACTACATTCATACTATTGTAAATATACATATACGTTAGATGTTTAGTATAATGTCCATATATATGAAAATTGAAATATACAACTGTTTATGTGTTTCAAGCAGAAAAGTATGAAAAATCAGGAAAACAAAGAGTTGGTTTTCATCATCTTCATTCGTTTTACCAGAAATTCAATAGGATTAGTGTATATTACTGCAATAAAACTAAAGACGATTGCAGCTAGGTCATCACATTTCAGCCTTCACATGTTGTCTCAATCGGATCACCAATGACGACCCAAATCAGATTACCAACGATTGCAGCTAGTCCTCACATCACCTCAATCAGATCAATAATGACGACCCAAATCCAAAGCGTCCTCACATCTTTGCCTTGACGAATGCAACAACTGTTGTACTTGTGTCTTTTTTTTTTATTGCAGCACTTATTGGAGAAGAAAAATGGGTGCAAATCGTTGGAGATTTGAGGTTTTGGAGAGAGATTTGTCATTGTGTGGGTTGTTATGAGCCTTTGTGGGATTTTGAGTAAGATTATCCCTATTTTTTTAGATTGTGGAGGTTTGTTTTTCGTTTCATCAATTGTTGGTTCAAATTTTTATTAGGAAACAATGCAAAATGATTGATTTCATCAAAAAAATTTCTAAATTTGTTTAGTCAAATCTCATTTATTTTTTGAATTTTTTCTTAATAAGAGATTTGACAAACAATTTATTTTTTCCATATATTGCTTTTATATTAAAAAAAAATTATCGAATTGAAGTTGGGGGTGTAGTAGTAAAAGACCTACAATATTTGTGTAAAAAATAAGATTGAATTGTCTATTTCTGTAAAAAATAGTGAATCTTGCACTATTATGTAAAATGAGCTTTATAAGTAGGCTATTCATGTATAAATCCCTTAAGAAATAATTTTTTATTACTAATTATGCCGTTGGTTAAGTTATATTATCATTATTTTTTTGAGTTTAGGGACGAGAAGAATCGAATCATGACCTTTTAAGTAACTTTTTAGTAATTAAGTTATATATATGAGTGATTAAGTTTTCATTAGATTAAAGTATGACAAACTTGCTATTACTTTTTATAGTTAAGTTTGTTTTGTTATTTTGTACTCTTTGTAGAGAGAATCATAATTTACTAGTATATTTTGCTATGAAGTATGATGGGTACTATTGAATTGAAAATTTTACATGAATAGCATTTTATAAAAATATCTAAAGATGTGAAATTTTATATATAACTGTTCATTGAGATTTTTTTTGTTTAAAAAAAATAAAAGGATAGTTAAAAATGTCTATAGTTACTCATGGGACCAAAAATAATCGTGTAACATTTTTAGACATATATATTAATTGAGATAATTATGATAAATATAAATTATTATTTTTTTATTAAATAATAAATTTAGTCCATAAACTTTCAGATGTGTGTTTGATAAGTTGTTAAGTTTTGGTTTTTTTTTTTTTAAAAAAGCTAAATTTTAGGAAAGTTGAAAAATAAGATGCCACTAATAATCATTTGATTTTTTTAAAAAAATTTAAGCCTATAAATACTAGTTATACTTATGATTTTTCTTGTTTTGTTATCTACTTTTTACTTATGTTTTCAAAAACAAACTAAGTTTTGAAAATTAAGAAAACTAGTTTTCAAAAATTTGTTTTTGTTTTTGAAATTTGACTAAGAGAATTCAAATGCTTCTTTAAGAGAGATGAAAAACATGGAGAGAAAATAAGCTTAATTTTCAAAAATAAAAAATCAAATGGCTATCAAATGGGTTAAACTTTCCATTTTATTTGTATAATAACTTCTTAAGGTTTTAATTTTGTATCTAATACTTTTATAAAAAAAAAATTGTATATAATAGGTTTTTGACCTATTCGACATTTTTTTTAAAATTTATAAAGTTGTAAATATAAAATTGGAAGTTTGAAGTTCTGTGAGACATTGTTCAATTTTATATTTCTATTATTTTTTAAAAAATATAGAATAAATCAAAGATTTATTGAACACTAAGTTAAAGTTTCACATTTTTGTAACTTTAAGGATTTATCAATTTTTTTAACTTTAATAAATCCTTAAAGTTAATATATCAAAGATTTATTGAACACTAATACTTTGTACCCTAAACACATGCTATTTTAATCTAGATTAAATAACTCTGGATCCTAAAACAAGTTATATAACTCCACAACTATTATAACCCATTTTAGTATAACCCACTCAACACTCCAAACAATCCCTAGATTCAAAATTCTACTTTTGTTTTATGTTGTAATATTCTAAAAACGAAAGTAATAATTATATATTTATTTCAAGATAAATCATTAGTTTCACATGTATATAATCTCCAAGAATAAAAGATTGGGTAGAAAATGAGTAGAGTCACGATAATTTATTCATAAAGTATAGAACTTTTAATTCACTCCAAACTAATTGAAGAGGTTAGTTCCAAAAAATTCATTATAGAAATTTATCATTTAAATAAGTTTTTTGACACTGATTATAAGGACTTTTATGTATTTGCACATGAAAAAAAGTTCTCTACAAAATCACATTAGCAAAGCTAATTCCGATATTGAGAGTTTGATTCTCCATCTTACAATTTTAACTAAAAACTCAACCTTAATTTGTGGTCTTTTATGTCTTTTATGAGTTTAAAAAAATATTAAAAAAAAAACCTCCGCAAAAACACATTCACTCAGTCTTCAATCTATGAATCTACTACGTAGGAAGTGCCCATTTATTTGTTTAATAGAGAAAATTAGACTTTGAAATGCTAATTAAAATTGATACGGTGATACGGCAACTCATGCATAAAGAGTAGAAAACATATATCATTTACAACTTAATTTCAATTAATATTGTTACTACCCTTCATTTCAACTCAAGAAATATAATTGATATCACTTACAACATCATTCATAGAATCAATTTTTACACATCAACCACCACATTAATTTACGTGAATAATGTGGTAAATGATGTCTTTAAATTTTTACATATCAATTGTCATGTCAATTTTCATCAATTATTTCAAAAAGAACTCTACAAATGTATTTTTGAACAATTTATATGTTCGAGAGTTAGAATGAAAATTTTCAATTAACCTATAATCACAACTCAATTGGTTAAAGCATATATCTTTCAAAGTCAAAGATCTGAATATTCAGATTGAATTAAAAAAAAAAAAATCAAAGTCCATAGAGATTATAAGAATTTACCCAAAGTTCTTTAATGTAATCGAAATAATATATATATATATATATTCGTATCGTATGTACAGAACATTTTCTTTTTCTTTTTTTGGTTTTTGTTTGTATATGTACTAAAAAGAATATATGAAAAGAAACTCCGAAAAGAACTTTTAAGAAGAATTAGATTTATGATCCTTTTCACACGCATTCAAAGGAGGAAGCCCCAGTAAAAATAACGGTGTAAAGAAGAGAGAATCCAACGAGATCGTTTCTCCAAGAACTCACATTTTGTCATAAATGCTGTAAAGATAATCTTCTAATCACATCACCTCAAACTGAACATATTTTACAACACCTGTACAACAATCCTTATGAACACCTGACCTAACCTTCATCTCCGTTATCATATGGACGTGTAGTAGTTGAGAGATTTGCAGTCTCTGCTGCTTGAATATGAGCCAATCTCGCCGATCGCCAGCGATGGCAGCTCCGATCAAAGACTATGGAATTGGCGGACACCAAATCTTTTAGCCACCTCTCATTCTGCACTTAACCAAGGCAGAGAGTAATTAGTAGTTTTGAAATTTCTACTTCAATACAACCTATTATTGACGTTTAGCAGTCCGGCTTGATGGCCCATGTAATAGCTTCACAAACCCAAGGAAGCTCAGCTTCCCATCGGTGTGTCTGATCCAATCTTGAAGAACAGAATGAACAGGGACCGAAGGGCTCAGACCAAGTTCCTGAAGAGTCAACAACATCAGAAAAAGCAAGTTTCAGCACGTATGATGGTTAAAAGTTTTATCTTTTTATCAATAGGATTCTAGATTCTCACATTCAACGCGTAGTAAAGATGTGAGATTGATTGAACGTACCGAAGCTAGTTCCTCGATCATGATTGCCCTGTTTCCATCCTTCTCAAAAAGTTCATAGGCACTGCGAGCAAGTTGTTCCCAGTGACTAAGGTCCTCCAGTTGACGGACACTGAATGTAGCTGTGCAAAACTCCTCAAAGTCCATCCTTCTAAATTGCAACGCGTTAAGCTGGGAAAGAAAGGCAGTGTGATTAAGATTTTATAGGGCTACAAAGACGTTATAATGGCATGAACGCTTCAAGTAACTTACTGATGCTAAAAAGTCAATAATTCGTGATTCCTTCATTGCCTCTGTTCCGTTTTTCATCAGGGTCTGGACAGGGTAAAACAATGTGATCTCAGAAATAATAACAATGGCAGAAAAAGGAAAGGGGAGAGAGATGATACAAACCTCTTTTATGTTTTCCAAGCTTATGGTGCCATTTTTGTTTGGTTCCAGGAGTGCGAACTGAATTTTAAAATAGCTGAGTTCATCTTCAGACAATGTCTTTGACAATGCCTGCAAAAATCATGGGAAATGAACCATAAGAACAAGTTTATGGGGGGAAAAGGAGTAATTTATTTCTGAGAAATGACCTAGAACGGATATAGACTAATAGAGAACACATAAAGAATGATCGAAAGTGACTTGAAGTAGCTTTCCCAGAAAGAATTCTGGCTCCCAAATTAAGGTTTTATTTTTCATAATTTTACCCTATAAGATTAATGTGCTAATCAAGTATACTTAAGGAGTGATTCACTGAAATTCCCAAGAGTACTTATAGCTAGAGCAAATAGCCAAAATTTGTTGACTAAAAATCACAATTTACAACAATGCAATTTAATTTGATTAAAATAAGTTTTTGAGAAATTCCTTCTTTAAAACCTTCGATAAACCACCATTCTATTTCAAATGCTGGCATTGTATTCTAAGACAATATTGCTGCCTAGAACTTAAACATATTTTCTAACCTTTAGATGGAAAAATATCTGGAAAGCAGATACGACTTTGTGCTGTACAATTGAGATGGGTATTTACATATTAGGATGCTCAAAGAACATTTTCTTTAAGTTCATTTCCATGGAGGTTTTAACATTTGATTGCTTAGTTCTGTTTAATGTAGTTTTGCATCATGGCCTTAGAGACATTATGTTCTCAAGCTCAAGAAATAGCCACAGGAGGAAGGAAAAAAAGAAGGAAAAAGTTACTAGAATCGAATGACACAGTACACACCTTTAGAGCAGCTTTTCTAAGAGATGATGAACACATATAAACTCTCATAAGCTTAAGCAAATGTACATCAAGAGGAATTTTTACTTCTTTAGAATCTTTAAACCAAGGATGACCTGCACGTAAATTCCTAGTTGATAAGAAGAGGTAGAAATCAAAAGGAAAAAAGAACTTCAAAGTTTAAAGTTACTCACTTAGAGCTTGAGCAGCAGTCATTCTTTTCTCTGGGTCTTTATTCAAAAGGCGCTTAACAAGATCTTTAGATTCAGGAGATAAAGATGGCCAAGGTGGATCGTCAAAATTTGGATCAGCTTTCAAAACAGCCTTAAAAATGCCCGACTCAGTCCTTGCCCAGAATGGACGGCTGCCACAGAGCAGAATATATGCAATCACACCTATACTCCAGACGTCAGCCTCGGTGCCATAAGATCTACGTAGAACTTCAGGAGCTACATAATAAGCACTGCCAACAATGTCATTGAGCCTCTCATCTGCAAATAAATCACAAGATGACAATTATAAAACAAATTCTAGAGCCATTAAAAAAAAATCAGTTTTTTTTTAGTATTTGGAAAAAACAAACAAACCAAACCTGGTTTTACAAAATCTGATAGGCCAAAATCTATTGCCTTCAACTGTGAACTTTCATCCTTTGACGTATATAAAAAGTTCTGAAACAACAAGCAGCTATATTAGGTAACAATTTGTATAAGAAAGTAATAAATATAAACATCGTGAAAGCTAGGGGAATAGGTCAAGGAAGGGAAGTATAACTATTTGTCTTGAGAGGCTGAGAACTAAATGTTGATGTTACAGTTTCCATCAGAGAACTTGTTCACAGCTTGTCTAGACCGAGTATGAACAATGAAAGTAGCTTTCTGATGCTCTACAATTCTTTCCGTCTTGGAGAGAAGATACATATTTGGGCAGGAGGGGACGGGAAAAAGATAGGTTGACACAACAAATGGGGTTTTTTTATTTGTCAGTTATAAATAAAAGGAAAGTTCATCATACAAGAAATTTGGATATTTGGGGTAGGTATCTTCCAAAATTCCAATGCATGAGTATCCCAAACAATGACATGAGATTAGGAGATTGCAAACAATATAACTCCAGACAGATTCAATGCAAAATTGGTATTTGTTTACCTCAGGCTTAAGATCCCGGTGCACCACCCCTTGGAGGTGGCAAAATGCAGCTACATTGAGGATTTGTATCAAGACTGATCTTGCATCATCCTCTGTATATTTCCCACCTCTGCAATAATGGGGAAAAAAAATCATCAGCAAGTCAACTTCAAGTCCTATAAAATGCCCAAAATTCATAGAGCAGAACGACTCCTTGGTGATAATGCGGACAAAAAGTGATGGAATTGATACCTCGAGAGTATTCTATCCAAGAGCTCTCCTCCTTCACATAACCTGAAAATTTCATAGAACATAAGTACAGTCCCTCAAAATAAACTTCATAACAAGATAGTCAGAATTAAAAGAGGTGAGAACGTAATAAGCAGAGCATAATTAACAGTCCCACATATGCATGTATTTATTAAAGAAGAGTTTATTGCTTACTCCATTACTATATAGATATTGTCATGATCTTCACACGCATCATGGAAACGTACTAAATTTTTGTGTCCACTCAAAGCTTTCAATATCTTCACTTCTCTTCTTACATCCTCAATGGCAATGGCAGTGGTCATCTGTCAACAGTTCATAAAACAGAATCAGTCAATCAGAAACAAGTAACAGGAATCCAATTCAAAAGGATGGTGCAGACTTTCATGGATATACAAGATCAAAATATTATATTGTATTCTACTTCAAATAAGACACGAATTGAACATTAATATAGAATACATGTCTCTTTTAAATTAAAAAGAAGAAAATCGAAATAAAACTGTTGGTGATGGAACACCTATGTTATGTCCATATATTATTCTCAGCGCAATAAAACTGTTAATAGTTACCAGTGCACAATAAGGTTTCTGCCATTTCAAGTTCTAGACTTCTAATAGGTTTGGTGGAGTCAACCACCATACTAATATAAGTTTCAGATTTTGAAAATTCAAATGCATCTCAAAAGTTCGTGGTTTGCCAACCAACTGAGACTCACAAGACTGAAAGAATTGATCTATGAAGTTAACTCTTCAAAATACCCAAGCTTTTCATAACATTTGGATCTTTGTGAAAGGATGTTTCTGATTGTTAGCCATGGAGAAAAATCCTGAACATGCTAAGGACGACATCACAATAATTTTTCCAGATCTCATCGACATAGCCTCAGAATAATGAAGATCAATCAGTGATTCATCCTTCTTCCAACAATCATAAACTCATAAATGGGCAACATATTTACGCAAAGTAGAAGCAAAATTCAATACAAACTGGGGAGAGATACCACACCTTCGCTTTAGGGATGACTTTCACAGCGACTTGCTGCCCCTTAAGTTCCCCTTTCTTGACCGTGGCTCTGCATGTGTGGCCAAAATGCCCCTTCCCAACCTCTTCTCCAAGCTCATACTTGTTCCTAAAATGCTTCGAGAATCCAAAGCTCTTGTCGAGACCAGGTCCTTCAATCTCGTCCCCCTCTGGAATCGATGCCTCATTCGGCTTCACTGAGCCGTGTCGTCTGGCCAGTACAGCCATTATATGTTTTGCAGGGGACGGCGGCGGAAATGGCTTCCTGAAGAACCGCTTGGGCGTCGAGTTGGAGCTCGCATTCGCCGGAGATCTCAATGGAGACTTTTTGGAGAAGAGATAGTGAGCGGGACTCGGACTGAAAAGGGGGAAGTAGGGCGACTTCTTAGCAATTTCCAACTCAAAATGAATTTTGTCTGCCTCCCTCTCATTGCTACGATTTTCGCCATCGACTGTAGGAGGCGGACCTTCAATCGCTTGCACTGAGTTCCCCTTCGCCGGAATAGCGAGGATCGTTGTGGACGACGGTTTGGATATACAGACACCCATCGATTTACGCCCTAGAACTCCGTAAACCAAACACTGGAATTCCGACACAGAACGTCAGATAAGATAATGCACATTCAAAACCAAATTCGAAACT
This sequence comes from Trichosanthes cucumerina, assembly GCA_036507285.1. Lineage (NCBI taxonomy): Eukaryota > Viridiplantae > Streptophyta > Magnoliopsida > Cucurbitales > Cucurbitaceae > Trichosanthes > Trichosanthes cucumerina. The sequence goes on along the minus strand of CM071837.1, from coordinate 71,442,626 downwards.
ATAATCTTCACTTCCTCAAGAAACAGAAATCTAAATATAGAAAATCGAGCTCTTATTTCTCTCTTCTGCTGCCAGATAGATGGGAGATCCAAATCACAAAGGCCAAACGACGATGCCCTTCACTTTTCGATTTCGATCCCAATTGAATTAAAAGCAAACAAAAAAAAATTAAAATTAAAATTAAAAAAAAGTCAGATGAAACATTGAATAACGTGACACTGAATCAATCAATCCATCACCTTATATTTCTGTTAGAACTTTCTTCAATGCGCTATTTGGCTGGCCGAGAAAATGAGAGGTCAAAAAAATACGCCATTTAAAATTTACGACACGTGGCGCAAATCTGGATGGGTCTCTGTAATGAAATCTAATTTCTTGGGGATTAATTAAACATATTTTATCGTTTAATTTCGGGAAAGTACAATGCATTACAAAATGAGGACGGACTTGGAAGGTTCCTTAATTTATCAATTTATGTATATTCTTAATATTACTAATTATTAATAAATAATATAATTAGTTTCCAAAAAAGGCTGCCGCTCACTCCTTTTCTTAAAACGACCCCACTTTGTTCGTTTGCTTCCTAAACAAGCATACGTTTATTTTTTATTTCACAATCTGACTTTGTAATATTTTAATTTGAAATAGTTAAGAACTAGAACAGGATTAAAAAATGGAGAAATAGAAATTAAGTGGATAACAGAGATGAAAGAAAATAGGATTTATTTATTTTATTTTAATTTTTGACAGGGAAAGAAACGGTAATACCTAACAAATACTTGCAAATAGGGGAAATTGGGAAAGACCGAGTAATAGCTTTGACCAAAGTTAAGAATTCAGGTTCCACCTCCTTGTCGGGTCCAGCTCATGTTTTTTTTTTTTGGAAAAAAGATGATTATCGGATTAAATAAAATGAAAAATGGGAAGAATGAAAATTGATTAATAAATAATGAAAATTAGAAAAGTCAACCCGACCGACCAGAAGATTAAAAAGTTTGATCTTATTGATTGATTCAGTAGCAATGAGCAAATCTAATTAGGCCATGTGGGCCACCATGATTCTTTCCCACCACACTCTTCTAACTTCAATTTTATTTGATATTTAAAATAAAAAATCAATTTTATTTTCCAGTATTATAATGTCTTCCTGCAATGCCAAAATATTCTCCGACTCTTGCACCCACATTTCATGGGACTAGCTTTAGGTTACATGATTTAAATTCTATTTTGGTTGTCTTAAAAAAATCTATTTTGGCCCACTTGTTTAGTTTATTATATTTTGGGTTCTTTTTTATTATTTTATTTTTAGTTTTTTTTTTTTGAAAAATAACTATTTTAATCTTTCAAATTCTAAAAAAACAACTATTTTGGGTTGTGTTATCATATGTTCTCAAAACTAATCTACTTATTCAATACTTGTCTCAACCAACCTCTTGGTTCCTACACATGCCTCCATCAATATATGAATACATGTATTCAAAGTTATTTTGTCTAACTTTATATGATTTATACTATACCAAAATAATTACAAGATCAATAATGATTTTTTAAAAGAGTTTAACATTTTAAATCAACATTATGAAAGTTTATTGCCCTAGACATTTTGGAAGCTTATGAACCAATAGGATTTAAACCAAATAAATTTTATATAGTTTCCTAATCCACAAATAAAGATTATTTAGACCCGACATTTGGTTTTTTGTTTTTCTTAACTCACCAATCAAACTAAAAGTTTAACCTGATAATTTTGGATAAATTTAATTATATCAATATATTCTAACACTCTCCCTCAGTTGGGGGTTTGAAAATTTGATAAAAAGTTACAGGGGTTTAAATACAGGACCACCTACTCTAATATCATCTTAAATCACTAATCAAACTAAAAACTTAAGTTGATAGTTTTGGGTAAATTTAATTATATCAACATAGTCTAACAGTTTTTAAAAATTAAACCTAAATACTATTTCTACCAATGAGTTTCTTTGTCTTATTATCTATTTTGTTCCTATATTTTTAAAAACCAAGTTAAGTTTTGAAAATTTAAAAAGTAGCTAGTTTTCAAAAACTTTTTTTTTTTTTTTGAAATTTGACTAGAAACTTAAATGTTACCTCAAGAAAAATGGAAATCATTGTAGGAAAGATGAAGAGAAACTATGAATAAACAAACATAATTTTCAAAAATCAAAAGCCAAATAGTTATCAAATAGGGTTTTAAATTTCCATTTTCCAATTCCATCTTTATGTTTTTTTTTTAATAGTGAAGACAAAATTTAAAACTGACTAAATTTTGAGATTCTAAAATAATCTTTTTAGAAAAAAAAATTAGGAATTCAATTTAAACAATAGTTCTTTAGGCATCAAAGCCATATTTTTATTAAAAAGACATTTAGTAAGGAAATAAGAAGGTTATTTTTGAAAAATTATCCTTGTAATTTTTTTAATAATTTAATTAATGTTTGATATCATAGATGAATACCTTTTGTAATCTATATATAGAAAAATTACAAAAGGTTCACCAATCGGATATTTTTCTACAAGCACTATAGAGCTAAATTTTACAAATTGCCTTTTAAAACTTATGAAGGTTCTAGTATGATGAAGACAAACCTTTGCCCAGTCAATGAAGGTTGAGGAATCAATATAGATAAAGTACGTGTTGCAATTAAATTGGCTATTCAGCAACTTCAAGCTATTATTGGCTAATTAATATTTTTTTTAATTAATAAGTTAAGGAAAGAAAGTCCAAAATTGCATATATTAGTGTGTGTATTGCCAATTATTGAGCAACTTGTAAAATAATAAAAATATTTAAGAAACTTAGTACTAGCTTGATAACGCTTCCTGCTTCTGCTTTCTCTGCTTTCTTTCATTTTTAAGAATGCAGCTTGTTTGATAATTATTCTGCTTTCTTGCTCCCAAAATTAGAAAAACGTTCCTCAAAATGAGCCTAAATTTTAGAAACTCCAAAAGGAGTTTCTCTCATTTCGTTTCTACACAGAGATCTCCGTTTCTTTTCATCAATTTTTGTGGCAACAACAATCTTTCTCCTCCTCTCAATCTTCGATTTTTTAGGGCACACGTACTAGAGGTAAAACTTCTAGTCGATTTCTCTCTCTTTTTACTTATCTTCTTCCGTTTCACCGCACGATTTCTATTCTCGCTTTTTTATTATGGTCGATTTACTTGACCGGTCCTTTACTCCATGATTTTTTTGGATTTCTACGCTTCAATAAGCTTGATAAGGTTGATGTCATTGTGTTGGCTCTGATTTCAATTGGGTTTAATATATAGTTTAAATCCAAATTTTGAATATAAACTTTGATTTCAGTTCTGTGAGAAATATGTACTTTTACAAGTTTTGTGTTGGTGGTTCTACACCAAGTTTTAAGAGGGCAAAGGGTAGTTTTTATCTAGTTTTTGTGGCAAGATTAATTGGACTTTAGTTTTCTCGAATGCTATCTCTGTTGAAGTTTTAGCCATGGTTTTGGAAGATGTATTGGAATTTTTTGAAATTTGGGTTTTGTTCAAATGAAAATTGATTCACTCTTATTTAACAAATTGAAGTAGGAAGTTGAACTGGTTTTCAATAGAAAACACCATCTAATTAGTAGTTAATATGAAGAAGGCTATATTATGAATTTGGTATATTGAATGAGATGATGTTTTCAGTTAGAATTTAGGATTAATTACACAAACTAAAGCTTTTTTAGGGCCTCCCATGGTTGGTCGCCTGCCCCTTCAAATCATGCTCAATACCCAACATCAATTTGACTCTAGTTAGCTTAGAGGGTCAAGTTTAATCTAAGGCACCCTACCTAAGTTTAATCAATTTATCCTAGCATTGAAGACTAGATTAATCAATTTATCCTAACATTGAAGACTAGATGAATATTCACCTTGAGGATGAAGAAGAAACTATCTCCTCCTCGATGCAAATCAAACCTACTTTAGTCCGAGAGAAAGAAAAGAGAGAAAGAGGAGGACAATTAACATAAGAGAAAGAGGAAGAAGGAGACATTTTTCCTACATAATAGATCATATTGGGGACTAAACATGAATCATATTGGTCCAGGAAATAAAATGGAAATAACAATCAGAACTTAGAACTAATTTTAGATGTGCTAATTATATTATTCCTATTATAAACCATGTAATTTTGAATCATGTTTAGTTTTGGGTTGAGACTGAATCTTGAATACTAAAAGAAAATAAAGAGTACACTTTTTATATGCAATTCTAAATTATTTTCTTTAGATTCAAGCACAAGTTTAACCCACCACCTAATCTTGTTAATATATATTATATCATACTATGATTTGAATTTTGTCTTATTGTCTTAGAATCTTATTGAACTTCTTATGACATTCTAGATGTCACAAAAATCCTCAGAAAAGCATTGTGTTGATGAAGTTGAAATTGATGGGTTAAAAAGTGAGGGACCATGGCCTGACAAGAATGAGACTCTATTTGTTGACTTAATGGACGAAGAGGTTGGTAAAGGCAATCGACCAACCACAACATTTACAAGGACTAGTTGGAATTATATGAGAACCCAACTAAACGCCAAAGATCTTGGATATGCTTATACCCATGACCAATTGAAAATAAATTCAACAAATTACTTACAGATTTACAAAGACTTCAAAAAGATATTGAGTGATATGTCGAGGAAATGGTTGGGATCCATTATTAGGCACTCATCACCCTCGAAGAGAGCAATGGAATGATCTTTTAAGGTATAAATTAACTACAAGGATTTTCCTTTTAATGTCTCAAATGATCCATTGAACTCATCAAGTTGATTTTATGAATTATTGTTAAATTTCTTCTAGGTCAATAAGAGAGCTAGGAGGTTTAGAAAAAGTGGTTGCCCACATTATGCAAAGCTTATGAGAATTTTTGGAGATACTACAGCTACAGGTGCAAATGCGTGTCCATCAACAAAGCTTTCTTCGTGATTCTCAAGATGAAAATGATGTTGGAAGCAATACAAATTTCATTGGTGAAGACAAAGGTCTGAAAAAAAAAAAAAAAAAGTTCAAGGAAGAGAGAGGCGAATTTAGTAATTTCATGTCTTCATTTATTGATGTGTATCTTGAGAATGCCAAGAGAAGAAATGAAGTCCTTGAGAAAAATCTTTTCAATCTCATCATTAGCCAAGTTAAGGAATGTCAAACATCGAAAGAAAAGATGTTGTTGATGAAGAGTTGATGGAATGCTTTAAAATTTTGAATGCAATGGAAGATCTTGATGGCGAGGTCTATACTAAAGTACTCAAACTTTTGCATGGAGATGTTGCTCGAGAAAGCTATTTTGCTCATGCCACGATGCTAGGAAGAAAGATTTCATTCATAGTATCTAGATTTCATTATGTGCTTTTGTTGTAGCATCTATTTCATAGGAAGAATGTTGTCTTTGTTTTTTTTTTTGGTTTTTTTATTATGTTATCCAAACTCTTAGTATTATCTCTTGGTATTTTATTTTTGGTGATTGTTGGATACTAGCTTTTGTAGTTTGATGTCATTCATATATTAAACTTAAATATTGAATTATCAATTATGTGATTTGATTATGTTGTTTCATTGTTTGTTTGAAAAAGGTACAGAAATTTTTATGGATTTAATTCAAGATATGATGTTGGACTTTGATTCGATGATGATAATGATGTTGTATACATCTGCTTCAATTTAATGTATTAATTGTGGCTTTCACAAGATGCAATCTTTTAGACAACCGTATGTAGAAACGCTCACTAAAAGGTCATAATTATGTGATTGAGTTGTTAAATGGCAACAAGACGCGAGATGTTATGATTGCTTTAGGATGAAAAAGGTACATTCATATCTTTTTGTGAAGATTTAAAAGCGAAGACAAACTCCGAAAGCATCTGTATCTTTCTGCTCAAGAGAAAGCTGCTATTTTTTATTAATCGTATCACATAATGAGAGAAATCGTATAAAGACATAAAAGGTTTCAAATTTTATGTCAAACTATTTCTAGAGTTTTTAACCAAGTTTTGAAAAAGGTTTGCAAGCTTGGAGTAGAAATTATTTGTCCACCAAATCTAGATCAATGTGCCACTAGAGATCATATCCAAGCCTAAATATTATCCTTTCTTTAAGGTAATGCCTTGATTTTTTTTTCTCAAACATGTTATTTTTTGAAAAAATAAATTTTATGTTCATGCTTATTTTCGTGATTGTATTGAGTGCGATTGATGGTACTCATTTTGTGCATGTATTCTAAAAACGAACAAATATCATTTCGTGGTAGAAAAACATCACAAACATGGAATATAATGTGTGTTTGTTAGTGTTTGATATGTTATTCACATATATCATGTTGGTCAAAGGATCAACCAATGATTCTCACATACTCTTTTAGAATGTATTAGGCATCCCGAGAGATAAATTTCTATATTAAAAGAAGGTATATAATTATGTGTTATTTGTGTTGTAATTCAACATTTCACTTCATCACACAAGTTTTTGTGTTTTATATTCTCGCATGTCTCTTTATTCAACACACAATATATTTGCCAAAGCATACCATTTATATTCTTGTTGATTATAATGAGAAACGAGAACGAGAAACAAGAAACAGCGAAAAGCAAGAACGTTATCAAGCGGGGCCTTAATTGTACAAGGTATATTTGGCAAAAGATCTCTTATATTTATAAAGTGATAAGCTTAACTACTGTGCAATCATGAAAATGGAACTCTTCCTAAAATAAAAATATTTGTTACATTACAAGTTTAGTGTAGGAACTTTTAAGATTATGTTTAAAAAGTCACTAAAATTTTCAATTTTATCTAAAATAGGTCTCTAAAGTTTAAGCCGATGTTTTGGGGTGTAGGTTATTAATAGTCTGAGTTATAATAGCTTGTAGAATACATCCAAAACTAAATCACTCTGCAACCTAAACGTAGATTATATAACTCCAAAAATTAGCATAACCCACAAACTAGAGACTCACCCAAATAGCTCCCATGTCTAATTGGATAAGTATTTTAAATTTTTTATCTAATAGATTTCTATCATATTCAACATTTTTGAAAATTTCATGAACCTATTAGACACACTACTAAATTAATTTGTGTTTTATAATACTTTAATCTTTTCCATTTATGTGTTGATAAGTCTGTGAATTTTTTAAAAGGTTAAATATAACCCATGGACTTATTAAACACAAAATTGAAAGTTTAAAAATTTATGAAAATTTTTAAGTTTGATTATACCTATTAGATCGATACAACCCTAAAAAAATTAGGCTCTATTTGATAACCATTTAGTTTTTAGTTTTTGAAATTGTATTGGTTTTCTCCTCAATTCTCTCTAATGAATTTCATATTTGTTTAGAAAACAATATAATTCTTAATCAAATTCCAAAAACAAAAACAAGTTTTTGAAAACCACTTTTTTTTTTTTTAGTTTTTAAAATTTGGTTTGGTTTTTGAAAACATAAGGTATAAAGTAAATAACAAAACAAGGATACTCAATAGATGAAAATAGTATTTATAGGCTTAATTTTGAAAAACCAAAAACTAAAAATCGAACCGTTATCATATTGGGCATAGCCTTGGGAATTAACTTATAATTTAACAAAAAAGAAATATATTAATATAAGGATGTCTTAATATTGCTATGTGTTTATGTTTTCACTTATAAAAACAAGAATTATTTTGAGTCATCAAGATAGTAGATATAAGTTGTTATGGGTCCCAAATTCAAATGAGATAATTACTAAGCTCAAAAACTCTATAATTAAGTAGAGAGTTATATATATGTTAAACCTTGTATTAGAATGCGAGCGAATGCATGCCCATAGGCAAAACCTAAGTCTAAGGTCAAGTGCAAACACTTGAACCAGATTATCATATAATAGCAATGTGTTTTATTTAACTGTAAGACATGTCACACAAATGGGTTGGTATAACTATTACATAGTTATTTCATTTTCTTTGAAAATGTTCGTTGTATTCATATTTCCATGACCTTGGCAATTGAATAATGCCATTAAAAATTAAATTTGATATTTAAATTTATTGTATCGTATTTTGATATTATACTATATATGTTTGATTCGTCAAAAAAAAGGGTGATTTGTGGCTCAGGAAATTAGAAGTCAAACCAATAGAAGGCAGTGATATAACATCATGCCTTACAACATAAGCATATAAGTCAAACTTTGTCTAATTGTTAAATGTGGGGTCTATGTCAATCCCCTAATTCTTGAAATTTTAAAAAACCACCATCATTGTGATTATTATAACCTACCTAAAATTATTAAGATTTTAGTTTGAGATTGTTATAACTTTTAAAATAACTGTCCAATGTGATTTTGAAAAGAAAAAGTAAATAATTATTTGATAAATTTCAAACCTAAACATTAAAAAGAGGATAAAATAGGATTTTTTTAAGAGTTAGTTTAGGATAAGTTTTACCAAACACTTAAAACCGTTAAAATTTTCTCATAATCACTTTGGACACTTGCAAAATCAATTCCAAAAGCAGCATCAAATATATGAGGTGAAACAAAACTATTTTATGTGTTGTTTTAGTTGGGGATTTATTTTTTGTTAGGTTTGAGTCAGGATGTTTGATTTTGGCATTTTTATGATCAACATCATCATGTCCTAATTGGTTGGTTTAATTTATGATTAAGTTTAAATTTCAATGTTTTGATTAATTGAATTTTTAATTTTTTAGGGATTGGGTTTTAAATAACTAGTTGGACTTTACTGAATTCATAATTTCGATAATTGATTAAGTTCAAATACTTAAACTATATATGAAAAAAAAAAATTGCGAGACGAGCATGTGGTTTTTTACCTATTCAAAAAGGAGAGAGAAACAATATATATCTAATATAAAAGATTAGGAAACAATCTACTCCGTGTGCAAGTTCATGACTTACAGCCTCTGATATTTTAGGAAATTCAAACCTTTCTCGTGGTCCAAATCATGAGAAATCATGTTATTAGGTTTATTCAATTTTTCTTTAATTTTTTTTTAAGTTCAACTATATTTAGAGGAGTAAAAATTCAAACCTCCAACTTCTTGATTGAGAGTGCATGTCTAATTACTGTTGAACTATCATCAATCTGATTCTATAAAAATTTATTTAAATTATCTATTCAATGAACTAATATGTCTATTAAATCTTTTTTAAAAAGTCTTGCCTTTCGATATTCATAATCCATGGATATAAGTATTCATTTGATACAAATTGAGAAAGCAAAGTGACTCAAATTTAAAAAGCAACTTGCAGGATAAGATTTTCATTTTGAACAAAATAGAAAGAAAAAAAAACTAAGATTGGGTGATGTAGTTTATTATTCTAATGGTAGGAGAAAATATTCCTTTAAAATTTAAGTCCTAATTAATATTACAGTGTATTCGAAGAAGGAAAGTGAATTTAATTAATTACAATGAGATGAAAAAATATAAATATTAAGAAGTGCATTATAAGGAATTGTTCTCACAAAAAAAAAAAAAAAAAAAAAAGTGCATTATAAGGAATATATAAAATAACTAGACAACATCGTGGCCCACGGGAAGCACTTTCCCAAAAAAAAGAAAAAAAAAAAACATGGGGAGCCATCCAAATATGGGTTGGTAAACTTGGAAACATATACCCTACCAATTTCAGAACCATATTTTTATTGTCGTGTCATGAATCGTGGTATTAAATTTTTATCGACATCTCGACATTTTCATCGATATTTCTACATGTCTATGGATTCGACATCGACACTAGGGGTGAATCGACATTTCCATTATATCGTACAAAAATAATGAAATATTAAAGAAAATAGCAACAAAATGTAACATAATGTGAGTATAATATTATAAATAAGTATTTTAACTCATTTAAAAAGTGTAGAAGGTTTATTTTCTAATTTTAATATATTTTTTAAATTTTTTGTTTTTAAAATTTTTTCAGAAATATCCATCGACATCGACATCTTATCGATATTTTCATCGACATTTCCATGAAATTTAAACTTCGATATTTCCATCGATACCGACATTTTAAACCTTGGTCATGATATATATTTTCACAGATATTTCGATAAATTAAAAGCTTCAACTAAAAATTTTATATGATTAATAATTGGTGTTAAATTAAAAAGTTAGTTTCTAAACTTTAAATTTTGTACTTAATAAAACTTTCAATTTAATAGGTTATTGAATTTTAAAAGTATTTAATAGATTTTTAACTTCAAATTCTATTTATAAGTTTGACATGTTTGAAAATATTAAAAATTAATTAGTTTATTAGATATAAAATGGAGTGTCTTACTTATATAATCTTAAATTTCAATTTTTTTTGTCTAATAGATTTGTAGCTTTTAAAACAGGTTGAATAGATTGAGAACTTATTTGATCAAAAAAAAAAATCAAGATTTATTACAAGAAGATTGAAAGTTTAAGGCAGTGGCGGATCCAGAACTTCAAGTTAGGTGGGGGGCTTGAATTCATATCAAAATTATTTTGAACGCATTAATATTGATTGTATATAGTCTCATTCTATTTTTATGGTTTGCTAAAATTAAGAAATTGAACTTTGAAAGTATAGAGACTAAAATAAAACAAATCACAAAGTACATGTATAAAAATCAAATCTTATTATATAGTTTATATATTTTGAAATAAGAAAAATTATTAAATTTGTTTAAGTATACTGTATATGAGAAAAATTACAAATGATAATATTTTTTTTGTTTAATAAGAATTCATAAAATCATATTTTCTTTTATGCAATTAACTTTTAAAAATAGTTTTATAAAAATTAAAAAATATTTGCATTCAGATTTATTTATATTTGATATTAAGAAGAAAAATCTTTAACAATAAATATTTTTAAGAATAGATTACAACAAAAGGTATGAGGGAAAGAGAGCATAACTCAAGTCACATATCGAATCCTCCCAATCTTTATTGTACTTAAAAAAAATTAAAAGTATGATATATTCTTTTTTAATTAGATATATTTAAATTATTTACAAGAGGTGAAGAAATATGATCTATTGTACTAAAAAAAGAAATATGATTTATTAGATTTTTAAAAAAACATATCGAATCCTCCTAACCCCCATTTTACTTTAAAAAATAAAAAATATGATATTGAGTAAAAAAACCAGGAGGGGCTTGCCACTGGGCCAAGATAAAATTTGCAAACTAATATAGCATTTCATATATACAAACTAAGTTGTTCAAAAGAACCTATTAGACACTAAATTGAAAGTTCATACATATTTTCATACAAACATTTTAGACATTGTTTGGGGCGCTGAGTGTTATTAATAACAGGGGGTTATTATAGTCTGTGAAACATATAATATTATTTAAAATGCAGAGTAGTATAGTTTTGGGTTATAATAATCTGTATTTGGGGTGTAGAGTATTTCACAGATTATTATGTGTTATAATAACTAGTGGGCCAAACAATCCCTTAATGTTTACGGACATACTAGACGCAACCTAAAAAATGAGGGACTAAAATTGTGGTTTCACCTTTATAACTTAGACGATAACGGTTAGATTTATCTTTAGTAATCTAATAAGTTTTGGAAGAAAAAAAAATCAAAATTTATCCTAACTCGATGAATCTAACTTTTCCAACTTTTACTTTCACCAAATTAAACCAACTTAGAGAAATATTATAATTTTATTTTTTTTATATCATTTATTGACATCATCATTTTCTCCTGATGTGACGCCCCAGGTCTAGGAAAGTCAAACACGCTTAACTGTAGAGTTCCTATGATTGAGCCACTAAAAAGAAAAGTGCATCTTGTTGGTATAGGTAGTAGCTATCAATTCTTTTAAAGTTTTCTCAACTATACTTTTATATCCTCATGATCACTCTCATGTACCCCTTTTCCTCGGGCACCATACTTTCATATCTCAGGATCCCTCTCATTCAGATGTGGATTCGTTCATTCGTGTACCCCTATTCCTGGGACGTCACACCTGACATTTTTAAAATTTGAGATATCAACTTTTTTTTTTATTGATATTTAACCCCCCAAAACCAAAAACCATTATATTATTATTATTATTGCAAAGGGAAAAAAAATTATTGATGACGGAATTGTTTTAGGATAATGACATAAGCTCTTACAACTGCATGAACCAAACAATGAAGCATGATGACGTAATCACGGGATCAATTAAGAGTGATGGCTTACCTCTTCCTCGAGATGATTTATATCTCTCAACTTCTTCCCAAGTTGGAACTTTTATTATTGTATGAACTAGATTTTAAATTTTAATTATTATTTTAAAATGTAAAATGTAAAATAATATATATCCTAAATTATATTATTGATTTATCTCTTGATTAACTTTTCTACCTCTTTGTTAAAAAGAGCATGGTTTAATTTGAATGAGTTGATAAAGGTGTGTGGTTTAAATCTTTTAAATAGAAACAAATTTTTTCTCTCTTAATCTATTTTAAACAATGAGAATTGTAATGGGTGACAAAAGATATTAGTATATTTATAAATTTAGCCATGATTTTGTAGATTTGCAAATATAGCAAATTTTTTAAGAATATGATTTTTCATTTTCTATTATTCTAATTTTACCTTTATTAATGTATTAGTAGTATATCTGACATACTTTACATTTGGTATATCAGTAGTACATTTGATATACTTTACACTTGATATATCAGTAGTATATTTAATATATTTTATGTGTTATATATTAGTCAACTGATATATACCTAAAACAAAGTACATTAGTGGTACATTATTGATATACTATGGGTACACTTCTTTTTAGCAATATCAATTAAATGATATACTTGCTTTAGATTGATCTGATATGTCGATTATAAATCACTATTGTACTCTTGATATAGTAAACATTTCTTATCTTTGATATACGTAAATAAAGTATATATGTATTATATCACATCGATATATACTTGATATTAGTGAAATAAACAAATATCAGTAGCATATCACACTAATATATTCAACTCACTAACTTACTTTCAAACAAATTCAAATAAGTATATTAGTAGTGTATCAATGACATGCTCTACATTAGGCATATTGTTAGTTTATCAACATTTTACCATTGATAGACTATTGAAAACTTTTTATTAAACAACACCCGCGATAAATCAAGTATATCAGTATTACACTTACGAATATACTCTTGATTAACTTCAAATAAGAATATCAATAGTATATCATGCAGTTACTTTTTAGTTAGATATATCATTGGTATATCACATCTATCGTTGGTATATCAATATGTAGATGACATTTTTGACTTTCTGTTGCATGTGGTTGGGTTGAGCTTATAGAATTTGTTATTTTTGCAAATTAGAATTATCAATGACACGCTTGCAATCACCCTAATTTAAAATACTATCAATGCAAGTGACCTTTTAAACAATATAATTACATGTAGCTCAATTTATTTTATTTTCGCTACCATTGTTGAATTAAACAAAAAAGAACAAGAATGTACCAGGTAAAACTAATTATAAATATAATTTCCAACAGTAAAATTTACTCTACAATTTTTTGAATCATGATCATTGGACCTGTTTGGGCACATGTTATAATATCATGTGAAATATTCTACACTTCAAATATAGACTATTATAACTCCAAACTAAACAACTCTGCATTTTAAATAATATTATATGATTTCACAAATTATAATAACTCATGTTATTATAACCTATTCAACGTCGAAACAGTCTCTAAAAGTCCAAATTATTATGTTTTCTTACCAATTACCGATGTTAAATGTGAAAGCTCATATTTGTTTTTATCTTAATTCTTTTGGCATATGTACCTATGTTTTATGCATACAGAGGCCACACACAAATTTTATATATTAATCTAGTTTCTTTGTTTTTTTTAGTTCAATAACATTTGGAGATGAGAAATTTCCAACCTATGACCTCTTGTGACCAACATGATATTTATATTTAGAAGTTTCCAACCTATGACCTTTTGTAACCAACATGATATTTAGTTTTTTTCTTTGAGTGTTGTTTTACCAATGTGGGGAATATAAAGTGCGAATTTATACGGAAATGACGAATTTGTTAACATTAATCTCCTTTGACATTTAGCTTAGGTATATTCGATTGTTCTTGAAAATTACTTAAAATACTAACTTAATGCACTCGTCTTATTATTTTGAAAGAAAAGAGGAAAAAAGAAAAAAAAAATCTAGTTTTTGGCATATTCACCATTCAAACAAATATTAATTTGACTCAAATCTGTAAGGCTTATCTACAAGGATAAGATTGTCATTTTGCCATATTCCTTAGCATCTCCTCCTGGGATTTCCTTATATTCTACTTTTTGAATTAAACACATTTCTGACTTCAAAAACACAATGATTTTGATCTGACTTTCTCTTTCTATATTTAATCATAATTTCTTGAAAGTTTTGGAAGCAGAGAAAGCCAAAAATGGAAGAAGCCTGGCCTACTGGTAGGCCCAGAAGAAGCTGAGGTTTTGGGCCAAACACAGGCCCAAATTCAACTAGAATGACAGTTGACGAGAAAGTAAATAGCAAAAGTAGCCACAACACTTGCCAACAGGCAATTTATTATCAAAAGAGAGAGTTAAGTTGGTCAAATTTACAAAGGCAGGCATATTATCTTCTAATTCACCATCCTGCAGTTCTTCCTAATCTCCCCATTTTGGCCTGTAAGTATTCCAGTATTGGCCAGCTTCATCATTGAAGCTCCAAAGTCCCTGTAGAACAGATATGGGTACTTGCTGTAACTCACCACCAAAGGAGCAGTTGTATTGTCTTTCATGAGAGCTTGGTCTGATTGCATAAGTCCCAACTTGTTCACCAAGTTCTTGTAATACACATTGTCGAACCTGTTGATCGTGTAGGCGTCCAATGGGGCCAGTTTGTTGTTGGAGTCATCTTGATTGGGACAGATGCTCTGTAAGTTCTGTCGCAGCATCACGTCGAGTTCTGGATCGGGATTTCCCGATCCGTCAAAGTTGAAGAGCCTATGTTTGAACATCATGCACCGAGCAAATCCGAAAGTGTGTGCACCTAAACACCAGTTGTGCACGATATGGTTAAAATAGTTTTCATAGATCTAAAGCCTAAAAAGCATACACATTTTTTAGTTTGGTTAACATGTCCACGTGTTGACACGTATCAGACACTTGTCAGCACAAAGGCAATATAAATCGAACAGTCGTTAGACACGCATCAAACATCTGTTAAATATGATAATAAATTATAAATACATCTAAATACATAAACTTTTTATATAAAATGTAAATTTTAATTAAGGTGTTCTTGTCGTGTCTATGTTGTGTCATATCCGTATTTGTGCTTTTTAGGGAGTAGAAAGATGGGGGCATAAGAAAGGCGACCTGAGAGGGCAACAAGATCCTTTGCATCAAGACCTTTTGAAGTGAACTTTGCCATGATATTGTCCAATGGCTCCACTGGTGATGGCAGGTTGTTGGCTTCACTCTCGCTTGCTGTGGTGCCATCTCGGCGACCAAGTGGAATGGCCCAAAATGGTCCTCCAGCCTGAAAAAGGGAAGATTCAGAAAGAGACACGTTTAATTTGAGAGAATTGTGTGAACCAAAAAGCTTGCTTACAAGGTAAACAGCCTCTCTAGCTGCTAGAGTTACTATATCAGTACATGAGACAACGGATGGGCAAGCTCTCTCTAAAACAGCCTTTATATTATCAATGACCTCATAGCCTCGAACTGAGTTCATATTTGGCAATGCATTTTTCTCCCCCTTAAATGTGCTTGTGTCATCAAGCAACAATGATCCATCACACCCCTGCAGCAAAACAAACAAAGATTAAACGCCCATAACAATGGATGGAAAAACAACTCTATTTGAAAACAAAGTTCCCCTGCCCCTGCTCTAAAGGGAAGAAAATTATTTTAAAAATAAGTACTCCATGGTCATTCTAAATATTATATATATATATAAAGAAAAATTGATTACGTTGGCAAAGCAGTCATGAAAATGAAGCCGTAAGAGAGAAGCAGCCATTCTAGTATCATTAGAAACTGCCATCCAGACGCCATATCTGACAATCCTTGTTAGGTTGGGACAAGAGGCATCATAGAACCTATAATCAAGTTGTGAGGACACAAGGAGCTGATTCAATAAAAAGAAGCTTATAAGCAAGAAAACAAGTAGTTTCGAGGAGGAGTTATCCTTCATGTCTTCGAAATAGCTCTGAGAAAGCAGTAGAAACTAACTATAAGTGATTTCAAATTTTGTATTACTATCAGTGCTCATTGGCAGCTATTTATATACAAAAAAGGAAAGCTAGGAGTTTGCAAGAGTGATAATTTTCAGCACGTCTAAGAGGATTAGTGGCTCAGCCACTTCAAAATATTGTTTTTGGATTGAGTTTGGTACAATCTCACCATTTTGTTAGAGGTAAGCAAGGCCCCATCTCGTTGAAAATCAGAATTGCTATAGTGGTAAGATGATGCATATCACACTTTCATGGCAACCCATTTCAAGAAAAACAAAAAAAAAAAAAGAATATACAACACTCCCAAGTTTGACTTAATTTCTCACTGATCAAGGCTCACTTTTCCTTATTCATTAACAATAATGGGTTTCCATCAGTAAGCAGTCCAATAGTGGAAGATAGTGCAGGCTTGTTCTGCCAGGAATCATGTTAAAAGAAGAGGAATTTTCTATTAATATATATATCGACTTTAATTAATGGGGAGGCAGAAGAATATGGATGGTTTCATTGAATATGTATAATAGGAGTTCATGCCATGCAGAGAAAAGGTAAAGAAATAGTCCTCTATGAACCAACCATTAAGGCAATTTAAAAACTGGGATAATGTGGGAGTAGATAGATAGCTATTTGAGCAGCCCCCTCACCTAATGACTTCATTTACAACTTTAACAGAAAGTTTTATCCAACTTGGCTACTATCTCTGTTGCTGATTCAGACTCTACCAAGCAAACCATGGGATATATATTTGCTTATTCTTCCAGCAATATAGGCCACAGAAACCATATAAAGCCCTTTTTTCTTCAATATGAAGATATTATTATATAAAGTTCCACAAATCTTCATTGATTTAACTTTTAAGTGAAGTATATGGTTAAAGTTTAATCCATACTTTTTTTTGTATATCATTCATGAATGTCTTAATGTGAACTTGTAACCTAAATACTACTGTATGCAGCCAAGTTTAAAATTTACAATTAAAGAAAATCCCCAAGTTTTTCAATGAGTTAGAATGTTAAAAAAGAATGTTGTTTTAGATTCAAGAATATTCGCAAGCGGTTTTTAAAAGAAGAGGAATGTGAAGGGAAAAAAAAAAGGCTCCTTTGATCGGTAAAATAGAGGGCTTGTTAAAATCTACCCAAACATAATTCTAATTAATTTGGAAATTAATAGAAGTGGCCTCTTGACCCAATGCTAAATAAATCTTTTTGTAATTACACTCCAAGCAATATTTGTGCTAATGGGATGGAACTTTTGTAACCCCCTTTTATAAATTTCATCACATCAATGTAAATTATATTTCCCTTTATAAGAAAAAGGGGGAAAAAGAAAAAGAAAAAACACTAGATTACAAACTTTTCCATTTTTTTCTATTGAATTATTGTTTTAGTACCTAAACTTATATGGGTTGTTTTGCAGTGGATGAGCTACAATACTCTGTAGAATTATATAATATTATTTAAAATGTAGAGTTATTTAGTTTGTTACTATAATAGTTTGAGGTTGGGGTGCAAAATATTTCACAAATTATTATAACACAAGTTATTATAACTCACACCTCAAACAACTCCTAAAGTAGATAAGTCGGATTGAGTTGGGTTGGAGGAATTTTTTTGGACCAACCCGAAAATATTTCTTCAACCCAACCAACTTTATTCATGAGAGTAACTCAACCCAATCCAACCCAATCTAATATTTTTCGAGTTGGGTTAGATCGTCGGTTTAATTTTTTAATTATTTAAAATATTTTTTTCTTGAATTAATAACTAAAATCACATAAAATTCAAATATCAAACTTTAAAATTATAATATATTAACAAGTTTAGAAGAAAAATATCGAAAATTGATAAATAATTCATTTATAAGTATATATGTAATTAAAATAAAATAAAAAATATAAACTTTGATTTGTGTTGGGTCAACCTGAACCTAAAAAATTCAATATGAAAATTGATCCGAACTTTTTGGTTTTCTAAACTTTTAACCCAATCCAAATCGAAAAAAAAAAAAAACTTAACCCACGATTTGAGTTGAATAGTTCGGATTGTCGAGTTATTGAACTCTTTGTAGTTGTACACCCCTACCCTAAAGTGTGAGGAGAAAGCGACAACTTCTATTATTCTAGATTGAAGGGGCATAATGCTATATTATTGATTTCTAATTCACCAATTCCAAGGGCTTTCCAACTTTTTGCTTTTAGACCGTAGCATTAGGCATTGTCTGAAACCAACTCAGTTGAAAAAATCGGATTTAATTTGACAAAAATAAAGATTGGAATAACCTAATCTCAAATGGAATTAACTGAGTTTAGTGATTAGGTATCTTGATTGCATTCTTGATGTAGGTATCATTGTACATGATATAGGAGTTTTGTTCCAAATACTTTGAACATTCTTCCATTTCCATACAATAATTTGGCATTCACTTCTATTGTATGATAATACATACTTTTACTGCTCCACGCATACAAATATTGATACTCACAGTACTTTTTGTTGCTTCCTTTGAATTTACAAGCGTCGTGCATTTTCAAAAAAAATTTACCAACGGATTTTAGATATCTATTTTTTCGTGATTTTGATATTTGAGAGTTCAAAATATTTAGTTAGGATTGTTTTTAGTTTTAGAGAATGACAATCCATGTTCTGAGGATTTAAACAATATTGTATGACATAATTTTTACTCGATGTATAATAGTGGCATCATTTTTTAATCTACCTTTTGTTTGCTCTATGCCGAAGACATGCATTAATTTAGGTACCTTGTTGATGAAGCAATTGTAACTCATTAACAAAAAGGATCAAATTGCTAACTAAGATGATATATCATTTTTTGCTCGATGAGCAAATCACTAACTAAAACGGTGAATTACTTTTTTAGTTTCAGGTGAAACATTATGTTTCACTCAATGGGTATCTATAAAAATAGAGAAGGAGAATGAAAAAAAAAGAAAAAAAAGATTTGAAGTATGAAGAGCTCTAAAAATGAGGAGGGGTGTGTAAGGCCAAGTTGAAGATATTTTTTTAATGTTTTTAAAGGTTAAAGATATCAATGCATTCGGTTAATTTTTAACTAGTTTTTCGTTACAATTTAACGTTTTCCATCTTTTCCCCTAACAACCAGAGTATTTTTTTAACATTTTTAAAGGTCAATAATATTAATAAAACTTTTTAAAGTTTGGACAAAGCTCAGGGATATTCTCTATAATTTAGCCTTTTATTTTCTATTTTTTCAAAAAAGTCAAAAATTTATTTCAAAAAAGTTAATAAAAAAATGTTCTAAAGTGTTATTTGGAACTAAAAATTAACTACTAATTTATCTAGATATTTTGTTGATAAAAATTAAATTCCATAAAATACATATATAAAATATGTCATAATTTAAAGAATAATTGTTCCAATTAAACTTGACCATTAGTGATTAATATTTTTGTTCTTCCAATTACCAGGAGTGTTTTTTGCCTTTTTTTCCTCTAGATTTTTTTTAGAAAAAAAAAAAAATTGGCATCTATATTTTAGTCTTTAAATTTTAAAAAACTTCAATTATATTTATCCCTAAACTTTACAAGATAGTTATATATATAGTTTCTAAACTTTATAAGTCACAAAAACATAATAGTATATTTCAAACAAGACCACCATTTTTGTACGTAGTTTATTTGCCTTGCATTAAATCAATAACTAGGTCTTGGTAGTCATAGTCAATCATAAAGTAAAACTCAACTATTCAAGATATATACCTCATCAAATAATTTGTAATAGGTTAGAGATTTGAATCTCTCCCTCCAATTAACAAAAAAATAAATTTTTGTAAATTTGTAATGCTTAAACGAAAGTATGGTTGTTTCAAACACTCAAACTTACCGTTAACAAACAATTGTCATCATGTATCTCAATCATAATTAACATATATTTCTATCGTTAAAGTTGTGTATTCAAATCAGCATATCCCATATCGGTTGTACTAAAAAAAAGAGAAGAAATAATTATAAAACGAGCCTAAAATTGTTGTCTCCCTCCCCAAACAAAGTGGAAGGAAAGGAAGGGAAGTAGAGAAATAATATAAGTAAATTTGTATAACAAAGTAGGAAACACGAAACCAATTCCTCCTCTTTGATTACAGCAGCTCTGTTGTGTTGGGAAAATCCAATTATTTATTACCCCATCTAACATTCACAGAGATCGAAACAGCACAAGAAACCAAAGCAGCTTTCCGAGCAGTCATAACAGCAAGAACAACTGCTAATTCAAAAAACACACTAATTAAAAAAAAAAAAATTAAAAAAAGAAAGAGTGAGAAAGAGAAAAATCACCACTCATTGATGGCTTTATCTTGCTCATCTTGATCTATCCCAAGGCTCTTGCTAGAAGCCTCTATGGCTTGTGGAGCTGGAGCTTCCATCTCTCTGTCTCTCTGTCTCTGTTTCTCTGTTTCTCTTTCTCTGTTTCTCTGTCTCTGTTTCTCTTTCTCTGTCTGTGTGGAAATTGAAAATGGTGGGTTCGTATTCCAATGGGAACTTCTTCACGTGGTACCACCACTACTGCCATACAAAGCACTTTTTTTTTGGCAATTGAGTTGAAAATTGAACAAAAGGCCAAAAAGACACTCTTTTAAAGAAGAAGAAGAAAAAAAACCATATTTAGTAAAGATTGGTCCTTCCAACTTAAAGACGGCAACGCAACGTTGCACCAAAGTGATTGGTAGAAACGTTTTAAGTCATTGCTCCACTCCCAAGACTTGGCCTAATTCTTCAACCAAAACCATGATAATGTTTGAATTTCTGTTCTTTTTCTTCACTACTCATCAAACTTCTTCGGATTAGTTTTTATTAATATTAAGTCGAAACAATTTGAGAATCAGCAATAATAATATATTAAATTTTCACATTTTAAATGATTTAAAGGGAGCTGTTTTCCTGACCTTCTCTTTCAAGAGACAATTTGATTTGCATAACACTTTTTATTTACCTTTTTTTTAATTATGTAAATGTCCTAATTTCTTATATAAATTTAAAGAAAATAATTTCCTCAAGTTTATAGCAGATATTATTAGCAATATATATATAGAGAGAAATCTAGAATATTGAGTTCTCAATCATTAATATTTTTAAATTTAATATTGATGTGCTATGTTCAGAGGTGAGAATCTATTTAAGAGGTCATGGATTCGAAATTCGAATTCTCATAGCTCACATATCATGTAATATTCTCCAAAAAGAAAAAATTTAATATTGATGATTAAACTTTTGTACTTATATTTTGGTTCTATGGACCATGAATACTCATTTCAGTCCTTGTAAGTAAATTTTTTATTCAACAAGAATCATTATCTTGTATCTGCACTTGTACTAAAAAAAAAACAAGAATCACAAGACGTTATAGAATGAATCAGACAACCAAAAATGAAAAGAGAAGAATTGCATGTCCATTGGAATCAAACAAAGAAAATTTCCAAGGAATTGCTGTTGGACCATATGATTCCATGATCAAAGCCCTCTAATATCTACAAATACAGTTTGAAGTTGTACAAGGAAGTGGTGATTTTCCCACCCACCAAGGAATGATCAGTGGATGTCGCCATTACTGAAGCTCTAAAATGGAAAAAACAGCATACAAAATTGTTTCTCAACTCCCACTTCAGGGAAGACTTCCAGACCAGAAGCTTTTTCATTTCAAAAGGAGAAAAAAAACCTACATGTGTAAGCAACAATCTATGCCAGAAACTCACCTGCTAGACGCAGCATCTGGATCTGGCTTCTTGTCATGAAGCTGATTTTTCGCCGAACGCTCATCGATTGTACAAGCAAAGCCAGAGGCAAACCTCGCACAAATACTTTCCTTCCCATCCATAGGCTATATTAGTATATGGTTCTTCTTATTGGTTTGATTTACAAAGGCGAGCGCATTTGCAGGGGAATGCACATTGTGAACTGAGCGTGGAGGAGACAGTATTGGAAGAGCCTCAAGGGTGGAACGGGGGGAATAACGAGACATTACTGTTAAGTCAGAGGTTTCATGATGAGATAGTGGGCCAATCACACTGGGAAAGAAGAAAACAATGAATGTATGAAACTAGAGTCATGCAGAGCATTATAATGTTGCATTTAACTTTCATGGTCCAATTACAAAAGAGAACTGGAGAGCATGGGAACAAGCAACTCTTGCCTCTCAGCAGCTAACTTTCCCTTGGAATTTTGTGAGCTTGGAAGCAAGGAAAGCTGATCAAATTTACTCGAATATTGTTCACTTGGGCTATAGCATTTATCCTGGTATCATAAACAAACCACACTGTTACGAAAATGATAAGTTAAGCAGGGTGTATTGCATCTATGTTATGTTTACCGTCAAATTTGATCCAGCAACACCCTGAGAGCAAGATGGAGTATCTGGATGCTGCAAGTTTTTCATAAACGGATGTTCAAGCAGCATGGCAGCAGTCAGCCTCTCTGCAGGATTTCTCTGAAAGCAGCATTTTAAGAAATCTTTGGCTTCATAAGATAATGATTCAGGTATTGTTGGGGTATCTTTCATGACCTTAAACATGGCTGCAGCCTGTATTAACAGATGAACTTGTAACCACAAGCCAAGTAGTAAAATCTACCAAACTCGTATAAATAACTACCAATTATCAGTTCAATATGCAAATTAAATGTTCTGTTAGGTCATCAATGCCTTTTATACGCTATGGAATAATGATAAGCTGATAACAATTGCCAGAAAGACGTACACTTACTACACATATACCTGCTCTAGGTGTGAAAGGGGAAAATGTAATGTATGCCATAATTACCTAAGAAATGTTAAGAGTTTCAAAACTAGTATCAGTATTCAAAGTCCCAAGTCCCATACTGTAAAGCAACCATGCAACCAATATATTTTGGTGCCTTGGTGATGCAGATTTAAGTTCTTCCACCGCTCAACTTTCACCAAATGGCACATGAGTGGGAAAATGAAAAATCTATCTGGGTTGATGCAGCTACAAGCACATGTCAAGTTATCCAACACTTACCCCTTCATACTCGCTCCAAGGTGGCTTGCCAGTGAACATTTCTATAATAGTGCAACCAAGGCTCCAAATATCAACCGCGAGGGCAAGATCAGAGTTGTTATCTTTCTGCATCACAGACAGAAGGAGCTGCAGGCAAAAGACAAATTTCAATTACTTGCCTCATCACTAAATAGCCAATTCAAGTAAATAAAGTCATATGATCAACCTAATTTTCAAGTGATCGCGGTCATTAAGAGAAACCATAAGCCAATAACACGTCTAATGTAGGAACAGAAAGATACCTCAGGAGCCATCCAGTATGGACTTCCCTTTAAAGAGAGATCAGCAACTTGTCCTGTAAGCTGTAGAGATATATATCAGCATCATTCATGTCTAATCCTACAAAGAGAGAAAATTCTATCCCCTAAACAATTCAAATTAACAGCAACGGGGGAAGTCATATTAATGCTTACAATCATGAGCAACCAATGCGTAAGTATCATTCAAACAGAGATGACTTTTCTCCAAACTTTAGATTGCTTGACATGCTATTAAAGTTGAGAATGTCAAGACACTAACATTACATAAATTGAAATAAATTGAAGGACCTATTTAAATAAAGTTAAGAGCATATATGTAGGGTGCACATTAGACCATGTTTGCAGCAATTGACTCAAGCAGACAAATATCATTCTTTTCCTCGACTGATGTCAACATCAAGAATAAAGACGGGAATGAAAAAAAAAAAAAAAGAAGAAGTTAAAGTTGACCATTGAAAGTCAAATAGACACCAAATCTATAGAGATCAATGCCGTTAATTTATTAAAATGTATGGATATACTTGGACAAAAAGACAGAAAGAAGGGGGATCGGTAACAGATGCTAAAAGGAGGAAATAGTAGAAGGCACTTGGCACTCAATCTCAGACTTACGTGTTTAGCCATTCCGAAGTCAGCAAGCTTGACAACCCCACAAGAGTCTACAAGCAAATTAGCACCTTTAATGTCCCTGTATAAATGAAAAATTAAGTCTCCAGACAGATATAATCTAGACATAAAATAAGCTCACAGACCATGGTTCATAATTATTTCTTCCAAGATTAAGAAGATAATTGAAGATAGAATCTAAACTATTCAAGTATTTCATTATAGAATCTAAAATATTCAAGTATTTCATCTTATTTTCGATAAGAATATTTATGGTCTTCTTGATTTTTCATGTCAACCTGAAGACTTTGTATCAAACACATCAATACAAATGTTCCCTACCGGTGTATAGTCTTTGTGCTGTGCAAGTAGGCCAACCCTGAAAGGATGTGACGAGTAAAATTCCGAACAACAGATTCTGTCATTGCTCCACAATGTTCACGGACATATTTATTAATTGAACCAGGATGAACATACTCCAGGTATATATATAATCGATCTTCAACCTACATAGACCCAGCGTAAGAATTATGTTTAGTTATAGGATTATAAAAATGAACAACTTTGAAAAGTCATAACATGCACTGTATTTACTCACAATATCACTGCCATAGTACTGGACAATATTTGGATGCTTTAGCTGGCTCAGAAGTTTGATCTCCTGTGACAGTTAGAAGAAGAGAGGCAAAACTAAACAAGATCAAATTTCATCCTGCCATCAGAGGACAGGTTTGAAGCTATGGCATGTTAAAATAGCAGAAGATTAACTCCATTTGGATGAAGAATGCTGATGGCAGCATTTAAGGATAACATGAGCCAACTTAAAGCCTGCCTCAATAAAGAATAAAGCATAAGTCACTAAAAAACTTTTTATCATTTTACATAACAGGTTTTAGCAGATAGGCGCAACTTCAATTTTTCAAAGAGACTCATGATTAGCTTATGCCGAATAGCACAGAGAAAAAAAATTAACAATACATCCACCTAGAACTTATTATCTTCATATCTTTTAATAAGACTAGTCCATAAAGTTTGCAATTAGCAGTAAAATCTCCTAGGATCATTTTCTAGGGCACTACTAGCATACATAAACAAGGATACAAGTCATACAACACCAAGTACTATGATACTAGATTCACTCAGCAATAAATCACACTACACACTTGTCACTGGCACTGAATAAACAAATTATAACAAAATTATTGGGAATCTCTGGTTTGATTTCTCATCTTATTCAGGAAATACAAAAAATTATAAATTACAAAAACTGGTTCTTTGATGAGAACCAAGATGTTTGGATCAAATGAAACTAAGCACCTGAAAAATTCAGTTTCAAAACTGTACACTAAACATATTTACCAGCTTGAACAAGAATTTGTTAGCCAAAAGGAAAAATCTTTGCATGAAAACAATTGAAAAGGGAATCCTACGATCATATAAGAAGATCTTCCGGACAAGAAAAAAACAAAAGGTTTGTGACAAAAAACTAAAAGAGTGTGCAACTGTGCATGTTATGCAGTTGACCACAGCTCAAATAAATATTGAAATTACCTGTTCTAATTGCTTTATACATTCAGCCGATTTCGGATCATCGGGAAATAATTCAACTTCCTTCATTGCACATAAAGCTCCATTTTCTCTACAGGGGAGTAAAAAGGCACGGTCAGTCTGCAGAAGCAAATGACAGTAACAGAAGATGCCAACGGAACTCATATTACCTGTTGCTTGCTACATAAACACTTCCAAATGTGCCCCGGCCAATAAGCTTTCCTTTTTGCCATTGATTCTTCATTGAGATTGCCTCAGTTTTAGTGTTAGCTTGTGTAATTGGGGTTGATGGTAAAGGCATTGGGGATGGTGAAGGCATTGGGGTTGATGGTAAAGGCACTGAGGTTGATGGTAAAGGCACTGAGGTTGATGGTGAAGTCATTGGCGTTGATGGTGAAGGCATTGGTACTCCAGGAGGAAGAGGTAAAGGGTGGACACTGACAGGACCAGCACTTTCACGACGTGCAGCATGTGATTCAAGTGAAAACTTGGTGTGCAATGGAGATGCAGCTCCTGTAGGACTTCTGGGATCTCGGTGGGGACTTCTACCTCTTGGGCTATGCATTCTTGGGCTATGCATTCTTGGGCTATGCATTCTTGGGCTGTGCATGGGAGAACTCTCACAGCTAAAAGTGGAGCCATCGAAGAATGCAGGAGGAACCCCCCGCATCATTGCTGAGGATGGCAACTCAGGTGCAGACCAGACATGATTTCCTACTGGAGTCCCATAATGGAAATTTGGCAGCTCAGGTGCAGACCAGCCTTGATTTCCTACTGGAGCCGCCACACAATGGAAATTTGAAAGGTTACTGGAACTATTTCTTTGGGGACTGAGTGTAGGACTTGCAAAAGGACTAGTAGGAGCACTCCTACTGGGAACATCAATCCAGAAACTGTTCCGAGATCTTTCAGGATATCCTGTTGCATCTTGACTCACCCTCCTAGACGACGTTGTCTCAACCTGATCTTCTTTCTTCTGCCTCTCCCGGGAATCAAATACACTGGTTTATTAAATTTAAGAGCAAGTGTTGGTCATAGTAACAAAAATAAAGTTATAATGGAAACACAGAACAGAATTCAATATCAAGGTTGCCCAAACAACAAGACCTCTACTTACCCCATCCTCTAATTAACATGAATGAGACAATAAGCATATGACGAACACCACAACAATTGTAACACTTATAAAACGCCATATGCACGAATAAGCACGAGAACACAACATAAATGAGCTAAACAAAATAAACACGGCGGTTAAGATTTTAACAAAGGGGTTGAAACATCATTGAGTGCTATTCTCTACAAAATTCCAAGCCATATACCCACATTAGCTTCAAACTGTCTTCAATACAAAAACAGAGATGTCAAACTCATGAACCTACGAGGCTACGAGCGTAACTGGGAAATGGAAAAAAACCATCAAATACGGCATTTAACAAATTAACATTAGGACTACAGAGTACGAAGAACATTCCAGTAGGGGTACCTTTTAATGGGAGCGCTAGTGTAGACCCCGCCCCCAATCTTATGAGGAGGTGCAATTCTATCTCTATCTACATCGCGCTCGTCCCCGGCTCGGCCACGCAAACCCTTGGGCGACGGAAGAGGGCAATCCCCGTCTCCAGTTCCAGAATTCGAATTCGAAATCCCTTCACGACGCTGATATGCGGGGGAAACCTCCGGGAGCGGCAACGGGACGGCATGGTCCTCAGAGGTACTCGGCGATCGCGACAAGGAGACCGGCTCGGGCGCAGTATCGGGCCATTTAGCCAAAGAAGAAGCGGCGCGTTCACGTCCGCTTAGGTTCCGAAGCTTCCTATGGCGAGAATACTTAGAGGCGCCAAAAAGCCAAACAATTCCCCGATAATTATGATCGTCGGAGCCACTGGAGGCAGTCCTTCTGGTGGGAGAATCATCACCGTTGGCAGTGCCAGTGCCAGTGCCCGGAATCCTCACCGTGGAAGGAGGGGCAAAGGAGATGTTACGCAACCAACGCATGGTGAGCAATGAATCATTGTAATTGTATCGTGAAAGGGAATGACATGGTAGAGGAAGAAGAAGAAGAAGAAGCAGAAACAGAGAATGAAGAAGAAGATTGAAGGAAAGAGAGAGTGATCCGAAACAAAGAACGCGGTTTGCAACGTCCCTCCACGCCAAACGGGAAGGATGTCGCCATTTGAGAGGTCAATAATTGCCCCTTTCTCTAACAAAGTCAAAACTCCAACACTTAGACACAATTGAACCAGATAATTCACAATTTTTGTCTGTTTCCCATTTCTCTTTTCTTTTTTTCCTATTTTACATTTTAATATTCCCTTAATCTTTCTGTATTATTTCCTTTTTTTTTCTTTTATTTTTGTAGCTGTCAATGTCAAGTTGTCAACGTCCTTCGACTTCAAGCCAACTTCAATCAGATTCTAACAGATTTCCTTTCCCTTTCTTTTTTTTTTCTTTGCATTTTTCAATATGGGTAGTTTCTTAACTGAAAAAAACAAGTAAAGAATATTCATCACAGAGGTTAAATTAGGATCAGATATATTTTTCACTCATGTTCAAATCTGTCTAACTTGTATGGTTCTAGATCGTGATAAATCAAACTTATTCTTTTATTCCTTGAGATAGATGTTTGGATCATTTGTTTTATAATTAGTGAAACAATAATACTTTCAAAGTTTACTACTTCCAATTTAAAATTGAGTATATAAATAGCGTTCTAATTCAATGGTGTTAGCCGGATCCAAAATTTTAAGCTAGGAGAGCTTCAATTAGTATATAAATTATTTTGTTTTGAATACATTAATAGTAGTTTAATTATGTCAAAGGGAGATTAGCTCAATGACAATTGACATATACCTTAACTAAGGGATATTGAGGAGAAAGAGGCTTACCATTAGGCCAAGATAGATTTTATATATAACGAATTACATTTTAAATATAAGAACTAAACCTCTCATAAGTTGGGGACCCTCTAAGCCCTTCATAAATCCACCTGAATATATCTAATCCTAATTGAGTTATGCTCTTGTTTTCTATTCTACCAATTGAATTTTAGTGCTTTACTTTATTTTGTTTTTCATAATTCATCTATTTTATTTTAAATGTTTTATAAATGATCATTTTGGTTATAATCTTAGAATTTTCTTGATTAAATTCGATGAATAAGAATTTTCGAAATTGCAAAGGAAAAGAAAGAAATTCAAATGATTTCTAAGTCACAAGAGAGACATTAATAAGTAATCACTTAAATTAGAGTTGTGACCTGGAAAAGAAAGAAATTCAAATGGTTTCTAAGTCACAAAAGAGATATCAATAAGTAATCACTTAAATTAGAGTTGTAGGTCGTCACGAATATCTTTCAACTACATGAAAAGTCTTTTTTTTTTTCCTTACTCTTTTACTAATTCAGACAAAATTTGAAGACATAGATATATAACAAACGTGATTAATAATATGGTTACTTAAAGCATGTTGGATCAAATAATAAAATGGCATTATACTTGATAAATACCTTAATCTAAGGTCAACTAGAAGTAGAACAACAATTTCACTATAAATATATGGAATTAAATTAATTTTGTTGACCCAAAGTTATAGTGGACTTTACCGGCACATGATTGCTTTGATGTCCTATATTAATCAAGTCGTCTTAATTAAGAAACTTTATAAACACACTCAATATATCTTTTTTATAATTCAAATTGTATATAATTTAATTTCCTTTTTGTTTAATAGAATAGGTACATTGAATTCATATCATATTTGATATGTTAAGTAAGGAGAATTGAAAACCATCTACGATAGAATTATTGTAACATTATATATATATATGGAAGATTTTGAAAACCCGATACCTTCATTAAAATATTTTAGGTTGAGGATCGCTTTGGATTTCTTTTTTATATTTATTTTAATAAGATATTCTTAATCAAGAATATGTTTCAATAATGTATTATAAAAAATCTATACGCAATTATACATGCATTAGGTCATTCTTATAACAACTCTTCTATTCGGTTTTTTCCAACATGTAAAGATGGAGATTTAAATCTCTTCTCTTTTGGTCGATGATATACCTTAACTAGTTGATTCATTGTTCAAGTTGATAGATATTTTACTCGTTTTTTAAACAACTTTTCTCTTTCTTAATTTTTATTTTTACTCATTTATAAAATATACTAGATACCCAATGCATGCATGACACATGATTTTAAACTATCATTTATATTAACACATCATCCTTGTTTTAACATCTTATGGCTATATAAACTTAACTTTTGAAAATTAAGATAAAATATCATTTACTCTCTATATTTTTAAACTTGTTTTATTTTCCGTCTTTATACTTTCAATAAACAACACTTGTATTTTCAAATGAAACATAAAAATGGGTTTCACTAGTTTAGAATTAATTTAAAAACAATAACCTCTAGTCATTTCGTTTAGACATTTCGAAAACATTCTCCTATAATGCTCGTCTTTGAACAAAAGGTTGTTACTTGTCAGCCAAATCAGATTGAGATTAAGGAGGGTCGGGTAGAAATATTGAAGTTTTATGGGGGGAAATAGTCAAATAATAACCCTAGTTTTGAAACTACTTTTAATTATTAATAATAATATTAAAAAAAAAACAGTAGCTTTTGTCCACGTGTAAACTCTTTGAAATCATCACCAACAAAAGCATAACTCAACTGGCTAAACGGTCATGGGTTCGAAATCTTTGAAATCATCTTTGAGAAAAAAAACTCTTTGAAATCATCTTTGAAAAAAAGATTTTAGGAGTGATTTTGTATTACCATGTAATATATTGTGATCACAAACCAGATAAGGCAACAACAACGACAATGATAACAACAATCTGAAAAGATGAAGGTAGGAATTGGGTATATGAAGTTTAGGAGATATAAAAGAGACATAGAAGAGGAAAGTTTAGAGTTTACAAGAGAGCTCCCAAACAAGAGGGGCAATAATGGGGTGAAAATTGAAAAGAGGGAGAGAAAAAATGGTAATTCCCTTTTTTTAACAAAAAAAAAATTGATTTTGTTTTCCTTTAGTTAAACAAAATGCCTATCGAGATGGTAAACAACAATTAACATCTACTCATTTTTTTGAAATTAAAGGTTGAAATTTCTATGCACCATATTTATTGTACTAAAAAAAACTTCAACAATAGTACACTTCAATCCAACAAGATAACAACAATTGCCACATCACCCTAATCATCAATGGTTGTGCCTATTATTTTATTACGACCAACTCTTCAAATATGAAAATAATTTTTGACTTTTTCTTCATTCATTAACCGATATTTGTTTGCTTCAACTCCAACTAAATTTCACCCTTTATTATAATTGGAGCATGAACTGAATTCACAAATATTATATGATTAAAAAAAATCAAAATTAACAGCATTTTGAAGCACACTAAAATAGATTGAAATACAAGAACTAAAATGATATGTTAACTAAATATTTAATACACGAAAAAATTTAAAAGAAAATTTAAAAATAACATAAGATTTAAGACAAATTTATAAATTTATTATGTATTATACAACAAATTTGCCTCAGTTCAATTGAGAAATTTGTGGATAGCTCAAAAAATTAATTAAGGGACTGTTTGGAGTGCTAGATGAGTTATAATAACAAGAGTTATAATAATCTGTAAGTTATTATAATATGTGGAATTATATAATATTATTTACAATGCGGAGTGTACAGTCTAAAATTATAATAATACGTCTTATATGATTTCACAAATTATAATAAGTCATAGATTATTATAACCCACTTAGCGCTCCAAACCGTTTCTAATAAAATAATAATAATAACTCAACTTCTGTGATCATGGAATTTTGTTATTTCATAATTAATATGACATTAATTCATAATTAGGGATGGGTCAGAATCAATCAAAAGGAAAATGGGAAAAGTCAAGTCCATTTCCAATCACATTGACAAACCCTATTCCAAAACTCGACAATAATAAATTAATAGAATTATTCAAAAAAAACAAACAAACCAACCAACCTAAGGAAAATTCAAACATGATTGAAGGTCAACTCATTGCAAAATTTATCTTAGTTGTGATGTTTCGTTTAGGATGTCTCGCCACATAATCTTAAGATTTAGATTTCATGTCATCTTTATTTTTTAAAAAAAAAAAAAAAAAAATTCATGTCATCCAAAAATCAATTTTTTGTTTGAACAAGTCTAGTCTTCCCGTCTGCAGACTTTCATTTAATTTAATTTTTTAAATTTACATTGTACTTGATTTATAGGAAAAACAACTATAATTCATAAATTTAAAATTCAAAACTCAAAAAAGGAAAAACAATTACAAAGACAGAGTTGAAGTTCAATATATATATGTATATAAACCAAAATTGGCAAAACTCCTGTCACCACCCAGCATGAGCATGTGGCATAGGAGAAAACATTAAATTTCATGTTCTTTTACACATATCCTTAAACAGGCAGACTAATAATCAACAAACTCAACACACCATTAACTTATAATTTTATTCTTAAAAGACCAAACGTATGAAGCTAACTTTTTCTAATTCTAATCTACCAATTTTTAATTTAAAAGAAGACAGCTACATGAAAGACCCAAATACAACCATTACCTGTACGTACTCCAACAAAACATCAGGCAGCTTGACAGTTGACCTTTCTTGATGTATGAGATTAGAATCACGTTCATAAGTTTCTAAATTTTCAATTTTATAACAGTTATGCATACCTAATCCGAATCAGACGAAGATTGTGTATGTGGATTTAGCGCCAAAACCATTTTCGAAAGTGATTCTCCCATGTCTTCTACTTCCTCTTTTCCAAACCCCCAACTCCTAAGCAATGGGGCTACAGATGATGATCCATGTACAGTTCCATGTCTAAGAAGATTCGTCAATCTTCTCTCTAAAAATGGCAGTACAGCATTGCTGGAACGTAGCCGAGCTGCCATGGGGATGGAATGCACGTCAAGGGATCCCCTTGATGAAGCACCAGAGATTGGAGTGGCCAACAATTCACCATGTTGGCCAACCTGGTTCCCAAAGATTGAAGGAAAAGGCAATGGTACGGGCAGAGGACATTCAGCTGCTGATAGATGGCACAGCATTGGCCTTACTGTTGGGCCTTCATAAGATGCACAAATTCTATCCTTTATTTCGGAGACTGAAGCCCGGTCCCCGTCTAAAAGAAGAGAAATCGAGTTAGAAAGAGAACATGCCAACATTTTAGTTTACCAATAAATGGAGATGTACTATATATTTTCCTTCTAAACAAGATAGTTTGAAGTGACATCTTCAAGTTCAAATGCAGAATCAGTGCATCTTGACTAAGCATTATAAGAATGCCTGGTGATAATTTAAAGTAATACCTGATCCAAATACTCCGTGCACGGTCATGAATTCCAATGCCAGCAAATCTTCTGCATCCTCCATTACCTCCGGTGTCAATGACTGCAAATTTCCCAACAAAGCTTGGCCCAAATATTTCCCTGTATTACAGATTGCAGAAGCCTGTGAGCAATGACAAAAAGTTCTTTTCTGCAAGTAAAAAGAAATGGAAGAGTCTATACCAGAGGGAGAGGGCGCTGGCATTGCAACATCCAAAATGGCCACCATATTTTGCCTACCTTGCCCAGCTAACATCCGTACCATGTCATTCATATGAACCGCACCAGAAACATAACATGAATCTATGGTTGGACCATGGGCTTCCATTCGAAAAGGAAGACCAATGGAGTGTAAAGCAGCAGCATATACAGCACTACAGTGGTAAGGCTTCTGGTCATCAATTCGAAGATGTGTGGTAGCCTTGCCTTGACAAATATAAGAATGATTATCAGTATTATATCAGAGAATCACAATGAAAAAATAATAATCGGGTGCAGAATGTTCAAATATTTGAAAAAAGGAAGAGAAAGAAAGACAGATACTTAGTCGAGAGAACCCCCACCCGAACAAATTGCAAAATAAAACCTATATTTACCATCCAAAGGCGAGAGCTATTACTCATGATCAAGATCTTAGCATGTATTTACTTCAAAACAATGAATGAGAAAAAGGAATTGTTTTCCAGAGTGATCTTGAAACTCTAAGCAGCTATGAAATGTCGTATAGAAAAAATAGAGATAAGAGAATGATAAGCAAGAAAAATTTCCAGTCACAGTGGCACATACTTCTGCTCAAGCTTGGCAAACCAATTGGCACAAAGAGCTGACAGAAAGATGATAGTCTTGCAAAGGAAACAGCATCATGAAGATTTCTAGAAACTATCTGCCTCTTATTTTCACGAAGCATGTTAGAAGAACTAGGACTTCGAACGCTATAAAGTAAGACTGGGGTGTTTGAATATTCATCTGCAACACTCTCGAGAAAGTCCCCAGCTATTGCCGAAAACCCCCCCGAGTCATCAACTATGAACTGAAAACCCTATAAGGATCAAGAAAAATCATTACTAAACAAGGAAGAAAAGTACAACCATCCTAGCTCAAATTTCGTATTAAACGTCTCATCATACTGGGTATAAAGGATCGACTATAATAAAGATCCCCCAAGGTGGCAATACGGAGTTTGCAGTTTAGGATTGAAAATAAGTAAAAAGGAAGTACCAATGTTTAGTATCTGACCATAAAACTAACAAATATGATACAGCAGTGAAATTTGTAGAAGTCTTTCAATTCTAGGTCATATAAAGAGTAACTGAAGATTAGAATCCCATCCAGAACACTGCCACCATGGAAAAAGAAAAAGAAATATTGATGAAGTTGAAGATAAAAAAGAGCAGAGCACTCATGATTTAGCCGATGGCAATGGCTCCCTCAACTATAATGTCCATTTCTTTCATTAAGAAAAAAAATCTACAATGCCCATTTCATTGCAATTAACTATATCACAAGGAAAATGTAGCTAGTATAATACATTCAAATTCATTCTAAATGGTGCCCTAAAAATTCAGAAATTATCAATGTTCTAGGAGATTCCACACCTTTGATATAACAATCCACTGGGTGTATAATTTACATACATTGCAGTCACACAGAAAAAAGAAAGGAAAGGATCGGATTCACTTGATGTGATAAAAAATTCAAAGCTTTTAACAAAACAAAGAGATGGTGTATAAAATGAATGGGAGAAATTGCCAGTTTGGGAGGAAGGAAAGTTTGTGGTGCTGGGGAATCTAAAGAAGAAACTTAAGTGACCTTCAGTACATTCCAAATTAAAATTATTTCTAACAACACATACTTGGATATGGTCACATTCCTCCACAAAAAAACGAAGCCTCTCATCGATATCTTCACCTTGCGAACTCCAAGAGAAAGATTCTTTTCCAATTCCATAATTGTCAAACTCCTGAGCATCCACCCATAATCCATTTAATTGATATAAACTTTGAGGATGGTAGTGAACCTTAGAGAAGTCCGTCCAAAATGTGACATCTTTTTCTAGACATTCAACTATAT
Source organism: Trichosanthes cucumerina (assembly GCA_036507285.1). Classification (NCBI taxonomy): domain Eukaryota; kingdom Viridiplantae; phylum Streptophyta; class Magnoliopsida; order Cucurbitales; family Cucurbitaceae; genus Trichosanthes; species Trichosanthes cucumerina. The sequence goes on along the minus strand of CM071837.1, from coordinate 71,407,451 downwards.
CTTTATCCTCAATTTCTCTTCGACCACTATTTTTGTCATTCATCAAGTTCTCCTGCTCTTCTTCAGATAAACTTTGCAAGAACAAGTTTTTGTTACGTGGTTCAGTATGATGAGTGGAAACATTACCACGCCTGCGTAATAGAAGTAACTATTCAATTTCTTCCAGCAGCATAAATTTATTTAGAGATTACACTCCAAAAAGTAGATAATGATAATGAAGCTTTAAATACATGAAGTTTATAGACCAAGGGTGCATTGCCTGATCTAAGAAACAAAATTTAACCTAGATCATTATGCTAGAAAGCTATAAAGAACGAAGTCTTAAGACTAAATATAGGAAATTTTACACAGGTTCTGGAGTTCGTTGGCCTGCAATACTGAAAGTAAAAAGAAGTTAACTCATAATGTAAGAATATCCTTAGAAGTCTGAACCCTTGGTCTTATATAAACATATATGCATCTATTTACACATTGATACCAGCCTAAGAGCAATGTAAAACTATCGATCTTGGAGCTTCCAAAACTATCGATCTTGGAGCTTCCAAAAGTTAGCTAGAGAAACCGATTGCAAACAAATATCTCCCACATATCTCTTAGACGTAGAAGCAGAATAAATGGGAATACATACATGCAGGCACATTAATGGACTATAGTGATGGGTTTCTTCAAGCGTGAGGGAAGAAATCTTCAATGATGAAAATCTTACCACGTGGCAATATCAGATGGTGTACATGCATTGTCATTATATAGAGTGCCACGTGCACTTACAGATCCTAAGCTTCCTGCATATTATAACTCAATCAGTTTATGTAACGAGAGTCCATTTTCAGTCTATAAAGACAGCAAGACTCATAAATTAAAGGAAGCAATAATAAGAATAATAACAAAAGTTTCCTTTTAATTAATATAATTGTAATAGAAGATATTTTCAAGGCCAAAAAAATGAAGGTGAAAACTACCAATGGAGTACAGATTAAGATGAGACTAATCTGGTTCCTACAGAAGTTTACAGCCAAAAATGAATATTCACCATCATACCACATCATGAGCGGAAGAATGCATAAGCAAATAATTTACATAACAGGGAACAAGGGGGATAGATGGCAAGTCAAAAATTGTATTAGCATCATTAGGCTTGTCTAATACCTAGAAAAAAAAAAATCAAATTACAAAAAGTTGCTCCGAAGTATTGGTTACAGAAAGATACCTTTAACATCAACTGAAACTAGACGTGGAGTATATGTAAATACACCCTGCAAATCATTCAGGAAAAGAAAAAGATTAAACAGGTGGGAAAATACATAACATTAGCTCCATTAGTGAAGAATGTTAATTTAGGTAGAAAAAAAACCTAGTATATGCTACAACTTTGAGGCATACAGTTAGTTCGAAAAAATATCATCATCTATTCCACAACTAAGAAGCTAGTATGAATGATTATAGACAACGTAAACTTAGACCTGGATGTACTTTGTCTCAAAATGAAGTTCTTAATCAACACATGAAATAATATTCAGTTACACTAACTAAAAAGAAGAAGGTTACATGTTGTCTGTTGATTAGTGAGTTTAGTAGATTGTGAGACGTGAATTGACAACTCTTATAACTTTCTCTATTTACAACATAATCTCAAATATTCCACCTGTTGTGTCTCACCAGAACGGTAGACTACGTCCATATTAAGATGTTGATTCTTAAACACAGCATCTCCAAGAGGGTCCGTAGCCAGGCCAATCAGCTCATCCTTCCATCAAGATTGAGGCAAATTTAGCTTGGCATGATTAAAGTTCGGAAAGAATATAAATACACAATTTAAAATCCCAATGGTTGGGAATTATTCAAGTCATACAACTTGAAGAAGAAGCTCTGCTCAGTACTTGCAAATTGAAATTAACAGTATCAATTCCACCAAAACTCGCAATACACGTGGTGGAAGAGAATATTTGTAGTACGGGGAGGGCTCTACCTGAAAGTTCCAAAAATGAGAACCAACGAAGTTCGCAAATTCTCCAACTTGAACAGTCACGAGTTCCCTCATAGTTCCTGTCACAAACCCCAGAAACTAAATTAGAGAACTGGGTGAAAAACCCCCATATCTTAGGAAGATTAAGCAAAGTCCAAAAGTGTGTCCTCGAGTATCTAAGAATGTCATTACTTTATAATGGAGTATTCACGACTGATAATTATACAACAAGGACAAGAAAAAAGAAACGGAGCCGAAATTTTCTCATCCTCAAGCTCATAGTGATTGTAACACCATTTTTTCAAGCTTTGTTGCTACTATGAGAGCGGGAAAAGGAATAGGAGCATGCGAACAGCGATGGCGGGTACTTGGAAAACCAATTGACCGGTCAAGTTAGAATCTTTTTGAGTTGGAGCGTTTTTTTAACCCTCTAGGGGACGACTGATCTACAAATATAATGTTGAAGTTGTTCGGTCAATCAAACAAGATTAAAAGAGAATTGGATGACTGATTCATATCCCAATCAGAACACCAAACACAAAAAAAATCCCAGTTTGCAGCAGGGCTGTTTTTTCATTGCTATTCCGATATTGGTTTTTCAAACCACTCCATTCTCTCATTAGACAAGTTCTCATTATTTTTTTTTCCAAGTGAGAAGAAAGACACAGATGGAGATTGGGAGAATACCAGTAACAACAAGGAGTAGAAAATTAGTGCAAAACTGCTAGGAGGAGGCTGTGGCAGCACGAACGGAGGAAAGACGACGGTGGCGATGGCACGGGCGGAAGAAAGACAACGGCGCCGGTAGCAGTGAACGGGAGAGAGGCGGCGGCGACACTGATCTGCTGTAACGGAGGAGGAGACGGCGTGAAGAAAGGCGTGGAGCACCGATGAAAAGTTTATTTACTCTTTTTTTTTATTCATTTTTATTTTATTTTACAAAGTGGGCTCAGGTTTTTTTTTTCTAGATAAAAAAGCGGGCTGATTTATTGGGCTACGGACTACAGTGAATAGATTTTTTTTTTTTTAATTTAACCCTTTCTCTTCCATTTTGTCCTTTTTTTTCTTTTTACGTTTTTTTAAATTAATTGAATACCAACGTAGAATATAATTTTTATATTTTTATTTTGCACTTTAGTTTTAGCTGAATATACTTATAATCTTTTAAATGTTAATATTTTATCTTTAATTGTCTTTAAATATTTATGCTCTTACCTATAACATATTTGTATTGTTTTAATTTTTTTCTTTCAAATATCACAACCTTTTTCTTATTAAAAAAACAATAAGGAGAAACTTTTGGTGCCTAGTTTACTATTTTTATTGTAAATTATGTACCTTTTATCTTAATTTCTGAAAATTACATTAAATTGAATTTTACGTTATCAAAGAAAAACAATCTACATTTATAGAACATGGTTTAATTGGGGATCATTTTTATTTCTATTAAACTTTTAAATATAATGAATTGACTTTTTTAAATAAAATTATTTTTCTTTTAGATGATAATGAATTGTGATTTTAAATGTATATGGTGACGACTATTTAGTTGATCCAGATTTAGTCATATGAACTAATTTTTTAAAGATAATTAATTGGTTCTTATCCTTTCGTTTTTTGTTTTACATTGTAAAATGAATTAAAGAATCTCATTGAAACATATAAAATATTATTTTTAAGAAAATATTGAATATGAGAAGCTTACAATTAAATAATATTAAATATGTTGATTCAAACTAACTGATTCTATTATATAAAAGTAAATATAAACAATTTTATTGATTTTATTTTTTCAGACTCCAAAATAAAATGTTTGAAATTTCAAAATAAATACTTTGGTGTGTTGAGTTTGGAAAATAGTTGGGTCGATCTAACCATTAATTGAAGTTTGAAAAATAATTTTAAATGGTTGATTATATTGTTATCATATTTCCATATCCTCCCTCCTTCGATCTCTTCAGCGTCTCTACCACCAGGATTTTGGTTGTTTAGAGGATCGAAAATGGAGATCAGTTTGTTTAGCAGTTGGCGGTGGATTCTGATCGTTGCCACCATTCTAGCTAATCGTTGTAATACTTACTTCATGATAATCTCTCTAATATTCGTGTAGTATTTTTTTTTTTTTTTTTTTCAAAAATAAATTAAAGAGACATTTTCAATGTCACATGTTCTTGTTTGGATTATGGAGAAAGTTTCTAGCAATTAGACACTGTTACATATTATTCGTTCCACTTTCTTCATTTTTAGTTTTACAGGAAGCAAGGCACTTAATAAGTTGTAAATTAGGCCTAAGAACACTTTGTGCTAAAAATATGATTCGCAGACTTCCACAAACTAAGTTCAGAAAGTTGTTGAAGTGTACTAATTGTATGGTTAGAAAATAATATAGAGATCTAAATATTCCAAGTTGATGGGTAAAAATGTTTTTTTCCTAACAAAAATTAGTTCCTTTAGAAAGATGCCAGTACATTTATAATGAGAAGAATCAATAATTACTAAAATTGATTTGTTTTATGTCTATTTAATGTATACTAATGAATTTTTTTATCCTAATAAAATTTGTTTTAAATTTTTAAATATTAAAAGAAAATATAAAATTTTAATATCTTATAATATTCCATCAAATATAGCTCATTCACAAAAAAAAAAGTTAACCATTCTTTGATTAGTATATATAATGGACAAATTATTTATAATATCTCATAAGCACATCAACTAAAGAAAGATAACCATATTCTTTAATATATATATATATATAGATAGTACGATAAGAAGCTCTCGCTTATGATAGTAATTAAGTCGTCAAAATTCTGGAGAAAAAAAAAAAATCGCTCTATAGTTGACTCGCTCTCTCTCTATGCTACTTCAGCTCTTTTCTGTCTTTTTTTGTCATTTTTTCTTTATATTTTTTTTCATTAATTTGAGCGAGAGCGAGAGCGAGACAACGAGAGCGAGACAGCGGGAGCGTGAACAAGAAAGACCACTTCATATTACCCTTATGAGTCATTTTGCGCGCATTGCCACGTCAGAATAGGTCATATTTCATTATTTTGAAATGTTAGGTCAAATGTCATTAATGCATTGGAAAATAGGTTATCCGTACGAATACCCGTGGTTCAATCTTATTGTCATGTTCAAAGAGTATAATAGAGAGAATAAAAGTATTCTAATAACAATAAATGGATTGAAAGTATAAAATATTCCTACAAAAAAATACGTTGTAGTTGTAGGTCCATTGAATAAGAAGACAGTACGAAATTAAATAAGTTTCATGAAGGAATGAGATTCTCCATTTTTTTTTAACCTAAGGAATGATTCCAATTTTGAAGCAAGTATTATACTTCCGTTCCTAAACTCGGGCAAAGAATCGGGCTCTTCAAAGTTTTTGTGCCCACGGTTGAGCTAAGGTTGGTGAACGCATTAACATTGTCATTCTTGGCTAAATTTTAACATATTGCAATGTTTATAAAAATCAAAATGACTGCAAAGTTAAGTCTTCATTTAATACCTATTTCATTTTTCTGACGAGACAACAAGTAAAATTTTTAAAAATCAAAAACTGAAAAATCAAATTGTTGCCCATATTAGAGCTTGAACCGATGATTTGAGGAGGGCAAACAAACTAACCACTAAACCAAAAAGTTTTTTTTTGGTGTCTTGTTTTGATTTTGTCTCTACATATTATATAAATTAAAAAAATTGAGGGGGCTCGAGCTCGTTGCTTTAACTAAATTCGCCCTTGGATCTTTGCTTGATTGGCATAGTTTAGTTTGTCTATACTCTAGTTTCAACATTTTTTTAATAAAATCAATTGTGGCCTAAGCTCTAATTATTGGCATGAACTTATATTTGATGTTCAAACTCGCTCAACTTGATTGGTCATATTATTAATTAAATCTATCAACTAGTTGAGTTTTATGAAATTTACATGAAATAGATATATATATATATATATATATATATTGGCTTACAAGAAATAGACCTACTATAATTGGATGAGCTTGAAATAAAGGTGTGAGCTTGTAGGTTGTGATGACAAAATTTGGCACCTTACTTTTCAAATTGTGAGCATCTTGTCTCAATATCTATAATAAGATTTGATGATGTAGTAAATAGAAAGTTCGTTCCTTTTCTACATCTCTAATAAAAACTTTACTAACCACCCGTGGTTAGCCTAACCATTAAAAAAATATATTTATACTCATTGAAAAGGACCACTAAAGTATATTACTAATGCTTAAATAATATTGGTAATTAGCAGAGAGAATATATAGCAAAAAATGAACCATTCATTATTGATTATTAAGGCCTAACTTGATATTAGTTTTTTAAAATTAAGCTTATAAGCACTACTTTTACCTATTAGTTTCTTTATTTTTTTATCTACTTTATCTATCAATGTTTTTTTTTTAAAAAAAAAGTCTAAGTTTTGAAAACTAAAATGATTAGTTTTTATTTTTTGAAATTGGACTAAAATTCAATTTTTTTAAAAAAGGTCAAAATCATGATAAAGAAATGGTAAGAAAACAAGCATAAATTTCAAAAATTAAAAAATAAAAACCTGGTGCTTAATTTTTAAATTTATCATTATATCATTTCAATCCGTTATTGTCGTGGGCATTGACATGTGGCTCTCTATAGGAGGAGAGGTACCTAGCACCAAGGGTTAAACAACAAGGGGCGATGCCAAGTAGACTTCGCCTCGCTCTTCATAAATGCATGCAATCCTCACCTAATTAAGATTAGGCGATTATTGTGATTTCAATTACTAAATAATCTACTATAAATAACAATGACAAGCACTAATGAAAAGGTGTGCAAGATTTACCTTGTGTTATTAGCTGTAAATTGTGAGAACTGTTGTTAATCTTTGTTACCTAGGTATTGAAGCGAGAGTTGAAGAAGAAAAAATCGAATAATTCATATTCACGCATGACGCAACAACAATTTCTAGTATACTTTGTGAAACTTGTAACATACACAGTGAAAATACTTAAAATGTATTTTAGCATGTAATCACTTCAAAGAAATAAAGCTCATAACTGTTAACAAAACTTTGTCTATCCAATACATATGCCCTAAAAATTCTCAAAACTAATCCAATACTTAAAAAAAAAAATACATTTTTTCACATAACATATCATTACAATTTAGAGTGTATAAATCAAACCCAATCTAAACCATTACTTCAAGCTTCCCCTAAAAAAAAATAAAAAACCAAAACCAAAACATTTCTCTGTGTGTTCTCCATTTGCTTTATTTATGCGATGATGCTATATTCCATTAACAATTGGGGGAAGATGCCACCCACGTGCCTGGCAAGTGCTCCTCCACCACAAAGGTTAGTTGATAACATGGTGAGAAGCAGCTTCTCTTATCAATTCATCAATGGAGCAGAAACCCTTTCATATGGTGCCTCTGTCACTCCCACTCCCATTTATTTCTATTCTTTTCAATTCCCAATTCTCAAAATATTATCTTAATCCACAAATGTGTAAAAGGTGTAACATCATATGCTCAGTAAATGCTAATTAATTTTCACTACAGTTCAAATCACTCTTTTTTCTAAATGTCCTTTTTGGAGGATGACCATTATTAAATCAAATCACTTTTTCACATCTTATGTTATGTTATTGAATAGTACCTTTTTTGATGAGAGATATGAACCTGAGGCTTCTAGAAAACGTTACTCCTTCACTCCAAGTTTGAATCCTCGCCCTAATTATGTTGTGATAAAACAGAAGACATCATAAACTTGTTTATCTTTTTTTAGATATTAGTATTTTCAAAAGCATATAAGAATGAAGCATTAATTACTTTCTACCTTCATAAGCTTTAAATCATCCATGGCCAATAAGCTAAGAAGCTAAAAGTACATTAGTTCAACCCAGTTTCATATTTAAAGTAAAAGAAAGGATCAAATTGGTCTGATTTAACTCATCTTTTTATATATGACCAATGGAAAATCTGAGTGGAATACAAAAGTGATTGTTAAGTGTAGTGAAGAAGATGGATGGAAGTAATTAATTCTTTCTTATGGTTGGATTCAGTTGAGTTCCATGTTAATTAAGAAGTTATAGAACATAAAATGAAATTGAATATGGAGACCTCTATGAGAAGAAGAAGCCGATTTGAGACAGAAGATTGTGATGTCCTGTTATTTCCTACAATACAATATGGCATTGATCAGAGGCCATTACGCCCATCTTCACCAACATTGAAAAGTTACAAAAAAAACTTCCCCTTCAAAAAGATCAGTTTTCAAAAGTAACATCCTCTTCATCCAAAATACTACTTATTACTTACTTCTTCACATTAACAAAAAAAACAAAAAAAAACAAAAAAAAAACCTTTTGTAACTTACAATTATACCTTATTCTTTTGTTGTCTACAAAATCAGAAATTTCAGATTCCCCATTTTGTATCCATTTCTCTGCAAAACTTGTCGGAACTGAAACTCAAACACCCTTTCTTCTTCAATCTCTCTCTCACACATCTCCATGTTTCTGAATCCTTCCCTTCCAACTATGGCCGTCCGATTTCGCATCTTCTTCCGCTTCCATACTCTCCCCTTCTGTTATGGACAGAGCTTTTCCATTTCCTCCGCCGTGGAGTGGCCCATCTGGAGATCTCGCATGTGTCACACTTGTCTTTGAGTGGTGGTCGCCGCCGTGTTCTTCTGCCATCCACCCCTCGCCTCCTGAACCTTCCGCGGGGGCCAATTTCCGAACGTGAAGCCTGTATTTCTGTTGGAAACGTTTCTGAGATTAAAAATTGAGGATTTAAAAAGGAACCCAGAAGTTTGTTTATTTTTTTCGTTAATCGTACTTGTAAATGGCTTTTCACTTCGTCGTTGGTAAGGCCATCCACTTGCATCAATTCCCTTATCTGTTTTGGTGTTGCCACTGCAAAATTGAAATTTACATCAATAATTGATTCTTAAGATTTAGAAAGTTTCGGTGGATAAAAGTTGTAAATGTTCGAAGTTCGAACCTTGAGATCCGCCGAGTCGATGCAGTGCGTCGACGAAACGCCGGTGGAGCTCCGGCGACCAGCATCGTCTCTGTTTTCTTATGGTCTGTTGCTGCTGGGACAATTTCGTCTGTCCCTTCATTTGCGCTGCCGGCGAAGACAACCCAGAAACAGCAGCTCTGCCGCTCCGGCCACCGCCGCCGCCGTTCTTGACGGTCAAATTAACAGGAAAGGGATCGGAAATTGGGGTCATGAGCGTAAGTTTTGGGACTTCTGAAAACGCCACATCTTCTTTTGTTGCTCTTTTTACAAAATTGTTTTGATCTTTGAATAATTCGAATGCTCTTCGTCTTTTTGCACAATCCCAGTGTTCGATTGGAGTCTGTGGCACAGACCGATCGTCTTCGTCCCCATTCTGTAATTAAACCAATTTAAATATAATCCCGAAAAAACCCACGACTCAAAAAGAGGAGTAAAGTAATAAATCAATAAATAAATCTCCGTAAAAGTAAATTACCAAGTTCATATTCGATTTCGGATTTTCAATTTCGTCATCAAAATTGAAATTCGTGTTCCACAACTGAGCTGAACTCAACCACTTCTTCTTCTTCCTCTTCTCGCTCTCGCCATCGGCTTCATCGGAACTTCCCTTCAATGGGATGAACTCTTCAATCACCGGCTGATCCTTCAACGCTTGAAACTGCAACACCTCCTCTTTCAATCTCAAAATTGCTGCAAACCCACGAATCGAAACGTCAAAAAACCCGAAAGCCATGTTGTAAAATCCCGAAAACGACAAGAAATCAGAGAATCCAAAGAGACCCACCATCTTGCAAGAGAAGAACACAGAGCGGAAGCTCCCGTTTGAAGGCATCGATCTTCCTCATTTCATCTTCCAATCTTTTGACATAATCATCGAGCTTCGACTGTTTAGTAAAGGAATCGGAGATGGACGAAAGTTCGAGGAGAATTTCAGGTATGGTTTTGGGTACAAAGTCCAAGGACAAATCTAAGCTGAGTTCCATAATCGATTAATCTTGAAATCAGCGGCTGTGCTTTTGGTATTTGGGGCGTTGAATTCTCTGTATGTTTATCTCTATCATTTGCAAGAGAGAAAACAGAGAATGGACAGAGAAACTTAGAGGGGAGTGTATTTATAAACAGCGCAGATTCAGGAAGCTAAGATTCGATCGGAGGGTTTTTTTTTTTTTTTTTTTAAAAAATTTTTAGACGAAATCGGGTCGTCGCATCTATAACAATAAATCGGCGACTCGGGGAAATTTAATCGAATCGGCCAGGTCGAGTTGCCGAGTCTGGTGGTGTTGGAATCTTTGGATTCCATTAATCGTAGTCATGGACTCATGCGGCGAATTGTTCACTGTTTTTTTCTTTTCTTTTTTATTTTTTTTTAAATTACTCTTAAATTGAGTGTCTCTTTTTCAGATTTTTTTTTTAAAAAAAATCTACTGGATTCTTCGGTGGGTGGGTGCGCCAGAGGAGGAATCGTGGGCCGAAAGCAACGGTGTCTTTGACCTACACGTAATTGTATCTATCATTTGAGGGCAATTTTGACATTTGCCGGCTTTGCAATTGACCTTTCTCGGCACTTTCATTTTACCTACCAAAGTAATTTATTCTCAAATTACCTTCCGACTTTTCCATTGTGTCTAATAGATATACCAATTTTAGAATGGTGTCTAGAATATTTATAAACTTTAAAAGTGGAGGTCAATTTGCCTCAAAAAAAAAAAAAAAAAGTGGAGGTCAATAATTATTAGACCATACATTAACAATTCAATGACTTATTTAGTATGTTTAAAGTTTATAGACATATTTATCAAATAAAAAATTAAAAATATATGGAGAGATTTATTAAACATTTTTTAAGATTTATAAATCTATTAAATTATCTAAACTTATAATTTAACATAAAGTATTTAAATATTATTTTCATAAGAAAAATTCTAAAAGTTAATTTGGTCTTTGTTCCTAGAAAAAAATTAACCACTCTTTACACAACCTGATGCCAAATCCTATGAATGTTATTAATTAATACGCCTTATAAATGTGACTTAAAAGTTAAAATTTAAAAGTCGGTGTGGTATTAGTATTATAAATGAATTCTATGTAATGTACTACAAAACTTTAATCAAAAGAATAAAAGTAGAGTTAGTAGGAAAGATGAATATAGTTAACTGGTTAATAATCACTTAACTCTCTAAAGATAAAGATTGGAGTTTTAAATTTTTTACTTCAAATTTATTCTTTATTTAAAAAAGAAAAATTTATAGATATACTATAGAATTTAACCGATGTTAATTTAAACTTGAATAAAATATTAATTAAATAATGTATGAAATTTTATTTTTCCTCTTTTGCCTTGGTGTAAAAAATGGCAATGGATCAATGGAGGAGATGTACTTTTTACTCCTTACATAAACATAATTTAATTGGTAAATATTTATTTGATGTTGTCGTTATAATGTTGTTAATTATAATTTAAAAGATAAATAACGTATATTAAAGTATTTGCATGGACATGTATTGAAATTGCATATGTTAAAATTGGTTGAGAAAAGTATTAAATGAGATCATTTATTTCCTTAACGAAATTGCATATGTTGGAGAATGCCAACTTGACACGTCAAAGTTCCTCAAGCAAAGGAATTCTAGTGGTCTGGTCATCTATTTATGATAGTCCTATTCAATCTTCTCTTCCTATCCCACATCATTACTTTTTTGGGAAAAAAAAAGACCTCTAAATTTAGTAGGTTGTATTTGTATCATAATTTTAACACTAATAAACTTTCTATTTCAACAACTAAAAACTCATACTGGTTAGAATGTATCAAATTTTTTTAACCATAAGTCTTCAATTTCATCAATTTAAACCTCAAATTTGGTGGATTGTATTAATTTTCCTAAACTTTCAATTTCATCAATTTAAACGTCAAACTTGAAGAAGTGTATCGATTTACACCCTTGATTAAGTTTTCGTTTCCATAAGAGGTTTTCATACATGCACAAAGTCACGTGTTGTTTTATGATATGTATTTGTTTGTTTATTTTTTTAAAAAAAAAATACCTAAAAATATTAAATCATTCTATATTAGATGTCACTATCATGAAAACCACGAACTTAACTCTCAAAAGTAAAATACTCACACGAAAACAAGTGGACTATTGTGTTTCTCTCGCCTTTGGTATTGATATATCAGTGACGACAAGTGTGAAGAAGATCCAAGTGGTGACGTCATTGAAGTCGACAATGACCATGGTGGTTTTCTTAACTTCGATGGTGAAGGGTTTGAGCTCGACTAAAATGTGGGAGAGTGTAAGCCCTAAACTCTATTCTCTTTTATCATTGATCACTCGTTTATGATGTTTTGAAATAAGCAAAATCGGATAGGTTGCACCAAACGATGTCGTGATCGAATTTCGGAATCTATTGAATTTGGAGCTACAATGTGTCTAAACTTCATAAAGGGATAGGTAAACATTGAAATAAGCATATTAAAAGTTGCATTGAAGTAAGTTCAAATCATTAGCAATTGGAGAAGTTTTAGGTGCATCATGTATTGAATGGAAGATCATATGCCTCATGGACTTGGGATAAGTTGGTTAAATGTTTAGGTTTCTTAACACACTTATTTTGGTGTTTTAAAAGAAAAGAAAGAAAGGGATAAAGGAAAGGAAAAGAAAAGGAAAAGAAAAGAAAAAGCAAAAGGGGAAAAGGACAAAGTTTGCCTCTTGGTTTATAAATGGTTTTATCTTCTCAATTTTCTTCTTTATTTATCAAAACCAAAGTTGAAGCTTCGTGGGAGAAGGAGAAAGGAAGAAAATGGAAGCCATTTTCGTGAGTTTGGAGCTGGAATTGCAGAAGAAAGGAGGAGAACTCAAAGCATAATTGTATAGCAAAGAAAGTGATCAACTCAGACAAGTTCTGATGTTTTGGTCTTTTCTGAGCTCAACAAGAAGAGGTAAGAGTTGAGTTTTTGATACATGAAAGTTAACTCAATTTGGAACAAAATTTGTGAAGGAAGCTCGAGCTAATACTGAAGTTAACTTACTATTTTGTTAAGAGGAAGACAGAAGACAGAATTTGCTGTCAAATCTGGGAAGTCTCTGATGTTTTGGTTGTTCTGATCAGAATACTTGGAGTTAGAAGCTCTAATAGGTATGGTTCGAAAGCTTATTGAATTTCCTACAACTTTTGTGAAGAAATCGTGAGTAGAAAATGTCTAAAAGATGTTCTAAATATCAGGTTAAATATGTTGTGCAGCAGGAAATCCGAATCTGGAACAGCAGCAGAATCATTTTAGGGGTTAAGCTACTGAGGTAATTTCTCACCAATACGTTAGGAATCTCATTTTCATGTCTTCATAAGAGTTTTAGAGGATTCCAAAAGGAAGAGTTTGGTATAAATTTCACCCTGTTTGGCTGAGAAATGAAGAAGTTATGGCTGTCTAAAAACAGGGCAGAAAATCTGAAAATGCTGGAATTTTGAAAGTGTGTTTTCTTGCAAGTTTTAAGGTCAAAAATCATGAGCTCGAGGTTCTAATGATTGATTTGGCTTGTTTGACAGGCCCAAGAGCAAATAGGTCAAGTTTACAAGCCAAGGTTCCAATTCTAATATGGTGAGTGACTCTATCTTAGAATTATGTTTGACCTATGTTGTTCTTCATGAACATAAGTGTTGATAATTACATCTTGAATGAACTAGTTGTGAATGGCTTCATAGAGTTTTCTAACATAAGGTTCATGATGGAACCTAAGCATGCTTTGAAGTTAGTTGTAACAATAAATCCAAGTATGGAAACTAAATTATGAAAGTATGCTTTCCTTTAGAGAATGTTTTATGTAAATCCGTTTGAGAATATGTTTATATGATAATGTGAAAATGTCAAGGAATTGTTATATGTGTTTTAAAGACATGATTTCCATGGTAAACAAAGTGTGCTCATGTTTGTGGTTAACCCCAATCTTCAAGGACATTCGAGAAGGTACTTAGGGGGAAAATGAATCATGATATCCCGACATCAAGGACAATGAGAAGGTATCCGGGAAGTAAATGGTTTTACCTAAATCTTTGAAGGACAATGAGAAGGTATTCGGGTAGTGAATGGTTTTACCTTAATCTTGAAGGACATAGAGAAGGTATTAGGGAAAACCAAACGACTAAAGGTATTCCACGTGCACGTGAGAAAGGGAGAGAGGTATGAACCTTGTTGGAATAAATGTAACTCTACCACCTCATGGTTTGATGTGGAGTCATGTCATGTGCTTATTGTTATGAGCTTTTATATTATTGATCTATCTACCCTCGATATGTTAGTACATTTCGAGTTGTGTGCTATGCACAAGTGGTGACTTAAAACCCGTAAATTGGAAGCATGGTTTGTTAATGTTTACAAACAGATGTTAAGTTATTTTGTACTTATAATCGCCATTATTGTGATTCACCCGTGAGCTTATAATGTTTTAAAGATAGGCACTCACCGAGCTTTTTTTAGCTCATTCTCTCAATGTTTTCAAACCTTTTCGGTAGAGATCAAGCTCCTGTACTTCGACATCCCGCAATAGTCTGCTTTGGAAGTTTCATAAGTTGATAGTTTGTGCGTGGTCGGTGTTGTATAGCAAAGTCGTTATGTAGTTATAGAAGTTTGTACATTAGTGGTTGTATAAACATTGAGTTGTCTTGTGTTGTTTTGATGCGCTTGACTTTTAGTTTCCAAGAGAGACTTGTAAAGGGTTTCTCCTTGTGTATGTTTAATTGTTGTCCAGTTTATTTGTGTTATGTTAAAATGTTCCATATGCAAACATAGTATGTTATCGTGAGTCTGAGTGTCAACAGTGTATTGTAAAAAGAGCTAAACAATGTTTGTTGGCTTCACGCCGCCTTTCGAGCCTAGTTTTCAGGTAATTCGGAAGGGGGTGTGACAGAGAGAGTAGGAAAGACAGTAGTGGATAGAGTGATGCCCATGAACATTATGAACTTGTCATAGTCAACCCTGTCGATTTCAGCGATAGTCTTAGGAAGGATTAAAGTGACATCGATGTTGGAGAGAAATGGAACAAAGATTCTGACGATGGTGATTTCGAAATCCTTACTTGTATTGTGGCGGATGAAGGACAAATAAAGCTCGAGGCCGACAAGAAATTACAAAAAAGAAAAGGTAATAATGGTGACCGATTCAAGAATGAGATCAATACTCCATTGAGAATAAATATGACGCAAAAAAGTTTTAACCGAGAGTATAAATTGATACACTTATTTGAGTTTGAGGTTTAAATTGATGAAATTGAAAGTTTAGAATTAGAATTGATACAATTTACCAAGTTTGAGATTTAAATGGATGAAATTGGAAGTTCAGGTTTAAAATTGATACAACCAACTAAGTTCATGGGTAAAAAATGTTTTTTCATGCCCTCTCCACGTAGGGTCAAATATTTTTGTCTTTTTTTAAAAAAAAAAAAAAAAAAATTATTCTTGTTCTTTAATCTGCTTTTTCATTGCATTCGTTAGTCGAGATAAAGTAGAACTAATTTTGAAAAAAAAAACAAGAATAATACTCATTATTTGTCCAAACATACTCCAATATTAAAATTAGATTATAGGTTGTATCGAGCTAAACAAAAATTTGAGTTGAGTAACACAGTAGGTGGGTGGCCCCTCCGTTTATGAAGGGAGCCACAAAACCCATGTGATTAATGGTCTCTCAATGTGTCTATCTAATGGTTTTTGCTATATATTCTGCTAACCATCTTGCTGATTGTGCCCAAGATCATTGCCTACTTAATGACATGCGATTCTCAAACGAGTTGTAGCTTTCGACATCGTTGCAATCTTTTAAAGTCGGCTCCACCTTGGCACGATGAACCGTAGAGTCTGTTTCTTCTTGAGGTCCACTTTAGCTAGCTAGGTTGGTTCTGTTCCTCAAGGTGATCAAGCCAGCTGTTTAATGAAAAATTATTCGATGAGACTGCTCGCCACAATTTGATTCCGAGTTGAGAATGCCCGCCACAATGTGATTCCGAGTTTTGCCCTATTAGATGTGTGAGAAGTTGTATAAGTACTTCGTTTTTGTATCCAATGGTTTATTAGAGAATACACACATATATATATCCGACGATGATTAAGAAACAACTACATTATTGTAGTGGTCTCATTAAATAATTTGTATTGTTTATCTCCTCCTTTATGGTATGGGTTGAGTGTGACAATTTTTTCCTATAATATTGAAGATAAGAATTATAAGATAATTATAATAAATTCTATATATTAGATTAAAATATTAGTTTTCTATCAACACGTATAATTTTGCCCTACTAAATAGAATAGAGAAAGGTATCATAGTATATTATAAATAAATAAATAAAGGTTAAATTATCATTATAGTCTTTGAACTTTGAGGTTTGTATCTATTAATTAGTTATTGAACTTTTAAAAAGTGCCTAGTAAATCCTTAGGTCTCCTTTGAAAATTATTTGGTTTTTTGTTTTTGAAAATTAAACTTGTTTCATATCAATTTCTCTACAATGATTTTCATCATCCTTGTGGAAGTATTTGAATTCTTAGTCAAATTCTAAAAATAAAAATAAGTTTTTAAAAACTAACTTTTTTAGTTTTCTAAATATGACTTGGTTTTTTAAAACATGTGTAAAAAGTAGATAACAAAACACCTAAATTCATAGGAGGGAGTTGTATTTATAGGCTTAATTTTCAAAAAACCAAAAACAAAAAACCAAATGGTTATCAAACAGAGTCTTAAACTTTTAATTTTGTGTCTAATAAATCTTCGAACTTTTAATTTTGTGTCTGATAATCCCTTGAAATTTTTTAAATTTTTAAAAATTAATTGATCTAGTAGTTATAAATATGAATTTTATGTCTAATAGGACTTTAAAATTTTAAATTTTATGTCTAGTAGATTAATTTGAAAGTATAAGGACAAAATGTAACTTGAATATGTTATGGAACTAAATAGACACCAATCTCAAAATTTAAAAGCTAAATTTATAATTTAACAAAAACAAAATCTAAAATTGAGGTTAGATTGAGGGATAAAGTTAGAATAATGGACTAAGATTGAGCAAAGTGATTGCATCAATTTATTTTATCTTAAATTTTCTAGGTGACATGTTGTTCATATTGTTAGGACAATGATATTCTCCATATATATCATTACAATAATATAATATTGATTACTTTAAACATAAATCCATATAGTTTTATTTTGGTTTTATTCAAAAGGTTTCGTATGAATTGAGATATTGTCTCCCCACTTATATATCTATATATAATATTCAACTTTTCTAACTAATGTAAGATTGGTTGCATTCTCAATACATACATTTAAAAATTAATGAGTTATCTAGATATATTATGATTTTACATTTCAAAGCTACATGTTGCGAACAGTTAAATTTACTGTATAATGCATTCTCAGTTCATATTACTATTTAAAAAAAGAAAAAAAAAACTCATATTACTGTCTTAATCCTATATTATACAAGCATCCAATTTCTACTTCAATTTCGCTGTAATCTCTTATTTCCAAACATAAACAACATCCAAGCATTAAAATTAGCGTTAATTACACCTATTTTATAAATAGTAGGGCCTTAAGATCTATCATATGAACAAATTTACAATTTCACCCTTCCAAGAATCAAACATATATCAGCACTATCTAACAAAATAAACAAGCCGACGACATCAATTAATATTCGATTAAAAAATATCTGAGTCAAATACAAATAAAATTTATATATAAAAAACAAAGCATAAGGAATTACACAAACAAAAGCAGATGGAAGAAAAAGAAAAATGATGAAACGATAATCCATGTAATTTGAAAAGGATATAATATTAATTGGTGTTAGATTCTGCAACATTCAAAAATTTTGTAATTGCCTGAAAATGAATGGTGGAAATTGGTTTGTTGATTCCAGTGAGTTTGAAAAAAAAAAGTATGGCTCAATATTTCGATTGAGATTTGGGCACGTGGATAAGGGATATTTTTAAACGGTGGGGATTGCCTGCTTCAACGAATGCAGTTGTAAGGATCCAGTACGATCTGCCTTTTTCTCATTCGTATAAGATTCCTTCTCTCTGATCCTGACACGTGTCCTCACGATAAAATTAAATCTGATCGTTCTTTTTTTTTTTTCCAAAAATTTTGAAGGAAGAATTGAAGATGAGGTATCTTGGGCATTGATTGGTTGTGGTTCCTGCCGCACAGCAGATGGTAAAAGATGCTCTCTCTCCTTCTTTTTTTTTTTTTTTTTTGGCTTTTATACTAAATAATCATAGCCATTCATTCCTCGCTCCAACCAATAATTTTTTTATTTAATTTATTTTTTATAAACTTTAATTTTGATCTTCAAACTTCCATTCGTTTTCCATTCTTTCCTTTTTTAAATTTCACAGATTTCATTTAAATTTCGTATTTAAATCCCATTGCAGAGGCAAGACAATAATATGGACATGACATAAAAATGATAAATAAGTGGGGTCCTTGTCACATTTTAATCAATTTGAAGGTTAAGAATTAAATACATTTGAAATTTAATTAAAGCTTGATCCAAAAACTTAGTCCTGACAAATAATTATGTTTTTATTTTTCTGTTTTTAACATTTATGTTTGTTTTATCACAATTTCTCTACTATCATTTTCATATTTTTCTAAAAAATATATAAATTCTTAGTCAAATTTTAAAACTAAAAAACAAAGTTTAATTTAACTTTTTAAAAAATAGATAATTAAAAAAAGAAAAATTAGAAATAAAAAATAGTATTTATTAGCTTAATTTAAAAAACTAAAAATAAAAATTGAATGGTTATTATAACGGAATCTTAGAAATTAATTTTAAACAATATATATATTTTTACAATAATATGTGAGAATAAAGATTAAAACTTCTTACATTTTAGTTGAGGGTCATGTTTTGTACTAGTTGAGCTATGCTCTGTTAGGATGCAAACAAAAGTCCCACATTGGCTAGGGAATAGATTGATCATGAGTATATAATTGAGGATAATTATCTCCATTGGTATGAAGTCTTTTGGGAGAACCAAAAGTAAAGCCATGAGAGTTGATGCCCAAAGTGGACAATATCATATTATTGTGGAGATATGTGGAGGTCAATTGCCCTTAATGTGCTCATATATTTGACCATCTAAAAAAGTAATAAAGTCCCAGAACTAAAACTTTAGTTAAATTGGAATCTATACGTTCCTACGAGGGTTTAGTTTATCCTCATTTGGAGAAGTTGCCAATAGGCTTTATTCACTTTTGGGTTGGGTGAGTAGACATGTGGAAGAGTATTCTTAAGGGAGGTGAAAATTATTATAATGAAATTGGTGAGAAAACAAACATATATAATTTTAAAAAACAAGAATCAAGTGATTATCAAACGGAGGCTTAATCTTTAGTTTTTCGGTTTGATTTGTTGTATCTTTGGTTTTTTCTAATGTCAAATTATACAAAATATTCCTTTGCAAATATGCTTCTAGACTTTGAAAAGTTCCATTTTTACTTTTGAAATTTGTTCAAAAAATATATCCTTGGATTTTTTTTTTTTTTTGAAATAAGATGAAAATTGACGTGATTTTGATGAGTGTATAACATAGATTGAATTTAATTTATGTTCTTTGTAGTGGCTGCTCTTACATTTTATTTCTTTTAGAAAAAGGGTGGAATAGTGAAAATAGGTTTAAACAATTAATGTTGGATGAGTGTTTTTATTTTAATTTTTTTAAAGTTTATTTAGTCAAATATTTAGTTATATATTAATTCATAAGATGCTACTTATAGTCAAATTTTTGCTCATCAAGACGTATTCTAATTTGCCAACAAGAGCATAACTCAACTGCCATCAAGTAAGACTTATGACCAACCTGAGGTCATGGGTTCAAATTCTCCTACCCCTAATATTGTTGATGTACTAAAAAAAAGACGTCTTCTAATTTGACATCAACGTATTGTCTCTAAGATCATATTGATAATGCAAAGTCTTAACTATTTTATGTCACGTTAATTTTTTCTATTTCATGTCAGTGAATGGTGAAGGCAAAGACAATGCAATTAATTAAGCAAAATAATTAATATTTGTCAATTAGCAATCAAATGATGTAAATTGAAATGTGAGATTCTTTATTGGTTAGAGTGTTTGTGGTAGAAGAACATGTTTTAAGAATTGGTTTAAATTTAGTTATAAATAATTTTTACTTGTTAAATAGGTGTTGAACCCAATATATAATTAACATTTTGAGTTCTATGTAATTTTATTTTGAGTATATTGTAACTATTTTCAATGTAATAATAAATTTAGATGGATTTGATGATGAGGGTTGTTCTTGATATACTTACTCATTCACCAATGATTTAAGGATGAATAATTTTTTATGAAACATAATTTGGCCCCTAGAACTGGTCCTTGGATATGTGTCTCTACATATAATGATACTTTTGAATTCTTCTCTAACATAGGTATGCGATGTTGTTAGAATGTTTTCAGTTATTTTTCCCTAACTAGAATATAATGAATATGCAAATGTAGAATTTAGGGACAAAAGAAATGCATTTTGTATAGATGACCTAAAAAATTGTACCGACATAATATTTGATTGGATATCTCAAAATAAGTTTTAGTATATCAACAAACATTTTTAAATAGTTTTTTTTAGTCCTCTTTATTTTTCCTCTTGCTCTTGTTTTCACTCTAGCTTCCTATTTTGTCTATTGCTCTCAATTGGGGTGCCCTGTTTTTTTTCCTCTCACTCTTGCTCTTGCTCCGCTACTTTTCTTCTTCGGGTCTTTTCCACCGCCGACAACCCTCCCCACCACCAACAAAGGTACCTTTCAGATATGAAAAAAAAAATCATAGATCTGAAAACTTTTGGCAACAACTATCTCTACTGCCGACGAGGGTGCCTTCAAGATCTGAAAATTTTTAAATTTGAAAAACCCTCATCGATAGTGAAAGAGTTATAAGAAGTGGGAGAGCCACTATTGATAGAAGGGAGAGAGAATGAGAATACACAGGAAGAAGGTAAGAGAAAGTGAGAGAGAAAAAAAAAAAGTTTGAAAAACTTATTTTGAAAAACAAGT
This sequence comes from Trichosanthes cucumerina, assembly GCA_036507285.1. Classification (NCBI taxonomy): domain Eukaryota; kingdom Viridiplantae; phylum Streptophyta; class Magnoliopsida; order Cucurbitales; family Cucurbitaceae; genus Trichosanthes; species Trichosanthes cucumerina. Next base: position 71,386,400 of record CM071837.1, on the reverse strand, counting down.
TAAAATTTTATTTAGGGACGGTGCAATTTTGTAGGCTAGTCTGTCGAAATACTCGGGTTCTTTCATCATGCAATGATTATAAGACCTAAATTTTAATAAAATGGATTTCAGGATTTATTATTTCAAATATTAATGGAAAAAATTTAGGATATAAATATAATTATATTAAAAAGTATTGAAAAAAGTAGGAAACTGTAGAGCTTGAGAATCTCACAGAGAGCCCCATAATCCGTAGCTGTCTGTCCCCTTAGCGAATCTCACATGAAAAATGCGTCTCTCTCTTCCCACCGTTCCTTTGCTTATCAATCCTTTTGTTTTTCATATAAACCCGAATATTTTATTTTAGATATTCATAATTACACATTTAGTATATTCTTCCATTCTTAAAAACCCTTAATACACATTTTTTAATTTTGATTCTTTTCATTGGTTCTCTATTACTGATGACCAAAAGATTCTCATTAAATTTTTTCATGCAACCGGACGATTAAACAAAAAAAAAAAGTATAATAATAATATATTTTTTTTTCGGGGTGTTAAGTTTTCAATGTAAAATAGCTCTCTTACTGAAGGTACAGATTCCTGTATTCACATTTTTTATGGTGTATTCTGAATAATGTTAGTTGCAGTTTTATGTTTTTTAAATTTAATTTAAGATTATTTGATAAACCTTTAATTTTTTATTTTTTATTTTTCTTAATAAAATTTTCTCACTATTTTTAAAGTAAAATTTTCTTCTTTCTTAAAAATACATTTGAATTCTAAGTCAAATTTAAAAAATAAAATCAAGTTTTTAATAGTTTGACTTTTTTTTAAATAAGTAATAAAATAAGAAAATTATTGGTGAGAGTACTATTTATAAGTTTAATTTTCAATAAAAAAGGTTATCAAACTAGGTGTTTTTTTTTTTTTTTGTCTTGTAATTAAATTTGTAACATTTGTTTTTTTTTTTAAAAAATGTCTTCAAAACTTTTAAAAACTAAACAAATAACTTTCTTTTTTGTTATTTATAGGTGAGAGTATATTTATAAGTTTAACTTTATATTTTTTTTAAATGTCTTCAAAACTTTCATAATAATTTTATTTTTTGTTTTATACTGTTAAAAGCTCAATCCTCGAATCAAAGTTTTTATATTAACACCTTTTGAATTTTTAACTATTTTTTTTTAAAAAAATGATATAAGAAGCTTTTAATCTAAAGGAATTAAGCTAACATAGGATAAAAACAAAACCGATCTTCGACATATTTCTCTAATGATATGATATTGCCCATTTTAAACATAAACTCTCATAATTTTGCTCTTAGTTCTCCCAAAAGACTTCATATCAATGAAGATAATTGTCTCACTTATACCCACTATAAATTTCTTTCTTTCTTAGTCAATGTGCGATTTTGTTAACATTCCTAACCACACAAACATATCTCAAACTGACATAAACACATCATGTACTTTCAACTTAAAGATTAAAATTTTGAATCCCTCACTCTAGATATTGTCAAAATAATAATAATAATAATAAATAATGTGCAAGAATTCAATCTTGAACTCCAAAAAAAGAGTATAAAGCCAACTTAAATATGAATTAATTGATTAAGGCTTCTACAAGATTCAAAAGATTTCTTGCATTTTAAAGTGTCTAAGAAGTCATTTATTTTGCAATTTTGTCTTATTGGTCATTTAACCTATTAGACATTAAAAAAAAAAGAAAGGAGAGAAATCTTCTAGCAACTAATATTTTTCTCATCAATTTAATCCTAGCATAGTTCTATGGATATAAACATTTATTACGATTTCAAAAATGGACAGTTGGTTCCCCATCTTTCGAACAATTGTTCAAACTACAAAAAAAGGGGAAAAAACTAATGCTTCTCTTCCCGTTTTCGTTTTCCCTTTTTAAGGTTGGGCCCAAAAATAAGAATAATACAAAATGTATCTAAATTGAAGTAAACTCTAATTATTAGCATCAATATATCATTAAACACCTCTTAATACCTTTTCATATTATCAGTAGATGGTTTGACCATATTATTATTTATTTACTTTAAAAAACATAATGCTAATCTGATTAGTTTATTTTGTAGATTGTCTCCTACTTTCTTTTCTTATTACTAAAGTTTGTAGGAATTAGCTCATTTAATTATGCGAATTCTTTTAACTTATTCAAACATTTGAGAGTCTATAGATTTTCAATGAAAGTTTTACTTATAATTGAGTGAATATTGGATACCTACTATTAGCATTTGAAAAGACTAAAGGAATATTATTCATAGACTAATAGATTTATATTCATGATCTCCAATGTATATACTAAACAATTGGTGGATCTAAAGTTTTAAAGCCTTATTTGAGTAATAATCTATCTATAGTTTTGTTACCCATTGAAATCAACATTCATAAACAATGATTTTGAGATAAAGATATCTTCATTTGAAACACAAACATGTTTTGATTTAATTTTTTTAACAATCATTTTTAATAATTTTAGCTAATGGACGAGTTTTATTATTATTATTTTTACGCTCTAGGATTAAAAGGGTATCTAGTAAGCAAGAAATTATCTAAGGAGAGACTAGTACAATATGGTTGACAGTCAAATCGTATTTCATTAGATGAAAGAGAGACGAAAAAAAAAATCATAATTTACTATGTAGTTAAGGGTTTAGAATGCGACAATTGAACGTGACAACTAGAGATGTCCACGGGGCGGGGCGGGGCCGGAGAATGGCTCCCCGTCCCTGTCTCCGCCCCCCATTTCATTCTCCGTCCCCGCGAAATTCTCCATTTAATTTCGCGGGGAACGGGGTGAGGATTGGAGAATTCGCGGGGAATAATTCCCCATTTAGAATTTTATTTTTCTAAATTTTATTAACTAATTTCTTTTTTTATTTGAAAAGTTGTATTTAAATGGTCAATTATTTTTTAGATATTTCTAGTTGAGACATTTTAAACTTATGGTTTATTAAATTTATAAAATATATATATATATATATATATATATATATATATATATATATATATATATATATATTTAAAATTAAATATATTAATCGGGACGGGGATGGGGTCAGGGGCGGGCTCACTCCTTCCCCCGTTTCCTGCCTAAACGGGGATTTCTCGCCCCGTACCCCATCGAGAAAAATGGACATCTCTAGTGGCAACACTAAATAAATGTTGTTTGTAAAGAAGGAATTGAAAATGATTGAGGGTAGGAATAGAAAAATAGAATGATTGGGGGTTTATGGAGCATCTAATCTAAAACATGGTTGTTGTCTAAATGAGGAGGCGTGAGAGTGAATAGTTTATAATATATAATGAGGAGAAAATGATTCTGAAGCAATGGCTCTCCTGTTACAGCCAAAGTCTTTTTAAGGTCATTATGCTTTGTTTGCCTAAATTTGGGTTTCTCATTGCACATCAAAGTACTCTGTACCATTGATGCTTGCTCTTTTTTTTTTTTTTTCAAATCAATGGCTCTTACTGCTCAATGAGTGGATTCCATGCTCCATTGATTTGGATTTTGATGCACTTCAAATCTTTCAATATATATATATATATTAAATTTATGAGAAAGGTTGATGGGAGAACAAAACCCTAGAATCTAATGTGGGGTACTACTCCTCCCTGCCAATGTCCATTTCCCTCATGCAAGTAGTTTTGATTAACACACTTTCATGATCATGTACTTTTTTTTTCTTTTTCTTTTTGATACTTTGAAATTAAAGGGGGTAGAAGTGCCAATTTTTCTTGATGAGAATCTCGGTTTTAGATATAAATAGTGTTGGTATACAACTAACGTTTTTTTTCTTTTCTCATGAACTTTGGAGATATATGAATTTTGAAATGACCCAACTAGCTAGTTGTTGATGATCTTCAAATTTTTTGATTTAGAAGTACAATTTTCTTATAATTTTTTAAAGTAAAAAAGTCATATTTATATTATAAAGTATAATATTTCAACTACTAGAGAATATATTACATTTTATTTTAAATACTTTGTAATGGGGAAAGCTTTTCTCGTGAATTTTCACCTTTGTGCATATTTAGCAAATATTTTGCAGGGAGTTAAGGATTCTATTGTTTTAAGGGTTTCCTATCTCAACATAACTCACAACCTATCCTATACTATTAACTCTTCAAAAACTATTAGATCTAATTTTCAAGATTTTTTTTTATTTATTATTTTTTTATTTATTTTTGTATGTTAACATTGTAGAAGCCCTCCACCTATGATATATTCTTTGTTGTTGTTGTTTTTAAATATTTAATAAATCTATAAAGCCTACTAATTTTCTTTATCTAATATTATTAAATAAGAAAGGGTGGGTAAAAGATCCTTTTTACTATGAAACTAACTTTTTCATTCTTGTTTTTTTTTTTTAGAAACTTTTTCTTTCTAAAAGAATGGCATTAATATATAAGGTTAAGTAATAGAAAAATGATCACACTTTTTTAAAAGGAAAAAAAGAGTGGCTAAAATATCATTTTGAGTCCTGTAATATTGAGTGGGACTAGGTTGATTTTCCAAAGGAACAAAAAAAATTATTTTCTATGAGTTAAATTTCAAGCCAAGTAAAATTCAAGGGAAATTTTTAGAATTTTTAAAAGATAATTTAAAAACAATAATAATAAACAATTAAAAAGGGGGAATAAACCAAATCTTACCAAAGTCCAATCCAAAAAAATAATTTTATCCAATTGCAAAATTGATCATAGGCTCACCAAAAATACCTTGATTAACTTAATTAAGCAGACACAAGATCGACTTCTTAATAAACCCCAACAAGCACAACTTTCCAAAAATTGATTTCAATAAACCTCGAAACCGATACTAATTGCCTAAATAACATGACACGAAACCGTTTTCAAATTATTCAAACAAAATTCATTAAGTATAATGGAATGCCCAATACACTTTAATTAAAAGGAAGAATCCTAAATTAACCAAAATGCTTCTTTAAATCCTAGGAGTATAGATGCAAGCTATGTAGTTGTGGAGACAGAGTCCATAAAAACACACACATGTAATAGTCCTAACGCTACTATGGTCAATAAATACGACAATTACGGATCATGTCTCATGAATAACAATTAATTAAATACACAATGATTAAGGCGTCAATTTAATCCATATACATGCTCATAAAATAAAACATGAATTAAAGAATACTTGCAAGTTTAAGAAAAATCACATTAAGGTCTAAGTCTCACAACATTGCAATTGGTTACAATTGATTTTTGAATTGAAATGAAATGAAAAGTCTTGTCGCGCATCATCATGGTAATCTAAAAGCCTTGCATAGTTTGATTTGATGCAACCAAAAATTAATAAAGTAGGAAAAACTCTCTCAAAATAATTCGAGACGCTACCTTCACAATTAAAGAAAAAAATCTTGCAAAATCAGGGTAATGTCTCAACGATACCAGAAACCTCTGCGCAACGTCGAGTGAGCCTTGCATCCTCCATACTGCCAGCATCTAGACGTTTGAAATAACGTCTAGACACTATTCAATGGTTGTTTAAGCATTTTAGTAACGTCTAGACACCCAAAATAGCGTCTAGACGCTCTACAGTTGGTCCGCTTGGCTTAGGCATAGTCTTTTCTTCATTCAGACACTAGAAATAGACCCGATTGATCTCCTTTGAAGCCCGATTCTTCCAAAGTCTTCCAAATTGCTCTAAATTACTCAATCCCTACAAAATAAACAAATAAACGCGTTAGAATAACAAAACTGGCATGAAATAAGTTAATAAATTAACACTATTATACTACATCGGTACTTCGATCGTATTCCATTTTAGTTCTTGTACTTTTAATAAAACTTAAAATGAGTCCTTATGATAAGTTTGAAGTTAATTTTATCGAAATTGATTAAATAATAATAATAATTTTAATACAAGAAAAAACATAATGCGAAGATATTTCCAAAATATATAGAAGAAAAATTAATAGAGATTAATTTTAAAATAAAAATTAACAAATAAACTAATAGTATGGACTAATTTTAAACTTGATTCAAATAAACTAATAATAGGGACTAATTTTAAACTTGATTGAAAAGTGTAAAAGTTATTATTAGACATTTGAAAGTAAATGATAAAATAGAACAAAACTTTCTTCTCAAAAAATAAAAAAGTGGAACAAAACTTAAAGTACAACATTCAAAATAATATTTTAATAATAAAAAAAAACTGTCTACCTTTTATTTAATATTATGTTGAAATTTCGACATCCTCTCACAAAAATTCACGTGTATGAAATTAAATCATTTAAAATTATCATCTTACAAAACAAATGCAATGGCAGTTCAAAAGACAATGCCATTTCCCTTTTTGCATCCACTATTTAAAAAGGAGAGAGATAAAAGATGGGGAGAACATGAAGTGCAGAAACATTTGAAAACCAATATAAAAAAGAAACCCAAATAATTAAAATAAAAGGAGAGATGGTTTGAGAAAGGACTGAATTGAAGCAGATCATTCTTTTATTGGATTTAAAAAGGTTGAAGTGGGATGGGATTAATATCTTTCAGTTGTGCTTTCACATGTCAAAAATTAAGATCAATCAATTTTTACTATTTGACATTAAAACTTTCAAATTTGTGGAGACAACCTTTTGACTTCATAAAGGTTAGATAAAAAATTCATTGTTTAATCTTGTGATTTGGGCAAGTTTGACATTACTTTTAACAGGGTCAAAAGTGTTTTTAGCCCATTAAAAATATTTTTCATTTTTTTTATAATGTATAGTTAAATAAAGGAAAATTTCTAATACTCAAACGAGTGATAAATAATGTTTCAAACATTGCTAGACGTGATATCATCCTTAAGGGTGCGTTTGAAACGCAGAGTTGGGTTGAGATGGATTGAGTTGAGTTGAGTTGTTGCAAGAAGTCTGTTTTTGGGTGCAGAGAGTTGAGCTGAGTTGTGCAGAGGTATTTGGTGCAGTTTTTTTTAAGACAAAATAATCAATTTTTATCTTACTTATGGTTTTAAGATCAAATAATCAATTTTTATCTTCCCATCATTGACGATACATTCATTGATCATGACAAAAGAATTAATGACATGCTATCAAATCTTATCTCCCATGCCCCCAAAAAATACTATCGTTCGCAAAATATATCTAACGAAATAAACATAAAGTGCCTGAGTCATCTTGGTTTAGTAAAAGATGGGTGGAGTAGGTGTTCAACCAGTCATACTAAGAAGATGCAAACAATATCTTTTCTTGGATTGTGGTGGGACTTGGAAGAAGCAACCCGTCTTCTGGATGTTTGCGACTAAGGGAGTCATTCTTGGTCAACCCTTCTATTGCATACAGTTGGTTACAACATCTTTACGTCTAGTGGATTCCATTTCATATTTAAATTTGAATTTTTGGATAATCGGATAAGGATTATGAATATAGAGATTTTTTAGGAAAATATGTTTTAAAGTCTAAAAAGGATTAGGATTTATGTTTAAAAAAGGGATTAAGATTTCTTTTTTTAAAAAAAGAGGATTAAGATTTCCTTTTTTAAAAAAATATGATTTATTGTTATAAAAAGGATTAAGACTTTTTGCTACCTATTTAAACTACAATAATTGCATGGAGCTCAGGCCCAGACAAGAAGCAGATAAATATCGATCTAAACGAGAATTTTCTGTGGGACATGGAAGAGTTCAAGGTCATCAAGTGCCTGAAAGAGAAAAGATCACCATCACCAACATATATCTTACTGGTGATGCGAAGGAGAACCCGGATGGAGCCGGACGGACGGCCGTCAATCGAAAGCTCAAAAGGAAGTGAAGGATCGGTTCCTCCCATGCAATGTGGCATGGCTCGCTCCCGACTCATTGAGGAAGGGGGCACTAGAAGAGATTATGTGAAGGACCCTAAAGCAAGCTATTGAATTTGTCCTAACCAAAGAAAGTCGATCTATCGATTACGTTCATCTCATAAAGATGTTCCTTTTCACTCCTAAATGAAAGCTAAACTAAACGACAATAACATAACTCCTAGCGCAAAAGAGTAGCCGCTGCGATGCCTATGCTATTTTCTTTCCTATAGAGTTGGGTGCACTTCAAAATTCTCATCTTTTTCTCTTTCTTTTCTTTTCATCTCACTTTTCATTTGGCCAGACAATCGTGCGGAATTTTACCGGAAAGTTGTCGGACCACCGCTGGAAGCCGTCGGAAGCCGTCATACCACCACCGAAAGTCGCATGAAGCCGTCGGACCACCGTCGGAAGGGAATCAAGGTTTAGAAAAATTGGTGGAGAGGTGTGTGAATTGATTTTGTGGGGAGATGTAAGGAGAGAAAATTGGGAGAGATATTTGGGGAAGTGGGGAGTTGAGAACTCAACCTAACTCACTGCCCAAAACACTGATTTGGTTTTTTAAACCAACTCAACTCAACCCATATCAATGAGCCAAACAACTCCTAAATAATATTGATGTGACAAACAATGAATGAAAGTAGTTTCTATTACATATAGAAAAATTTTCAAATATAAAAAAAAAATCTAAAAACACTAAAAATGGACACTTAAAGTATTTTTAGAAGTTTCACTTATAAAAGTACTAATAGAAGAAAATTTTTCATTAAAAAAGTTGTTATTATTTTTAGATTATTACCTCACAAATATATAGATAGTGTTTTTTAAGTAGAAAGATCCAGATTTAAACCATAACTTTTTCTCTTTTAAAAGAGATAGAGATGCCACATCGATTATACTTCACAAAAGTACTTTTGTGAGTACATATTAAAGTACTTATATTTTTGTTTTTCTTAAATTTGACCCTTTTAATCTTAGATTGAACATTCTATTAATTGTTTGATTTTGGGGCTGAAATTGATTGTTCTAGTTGTGGGCAATTTTGTAATTGAAGTTTGAATGGCTTACTTTCTTTAGATTTTGGGTGGGATTTGAACCATCTTTTAGTTTTATTTGAAGAATATATTAATTAATATATTTCCAAGTTGATAAATTCAAGTTACATAGGACATAAATATGATCTCTCCCTCTTAAAATCAAAAGTATCACTTGGGAAAAAAAAAGAAAAAGAAATTGAATGCAATAATCACGAATATAAAACAAAAGACAAATTAACACTTCAAAGATCTATTCCATTACCCTAGTAATATACCAAAAAAAAGAAGTTGTTTAAAATAATCCGATAAGGACTCTAACTTATGCCCTTATACAACATATTAATAAAATAAATGGAAGGCCGGGTTACCAAATTAAGATGTAAGAAAAGTGTAATTAAAGAGAGTTGGGTAAGAAAAATATGAGATTGAGATTGGGTTATCTTGGAAAAAGCAAATGGATGAGGATTATTATTATTATTATAATTTTTGTAAGTGGGCAACAAAACAAAACACAAGACATGAACGTTTCGCCACATATGGGTGGGGTTCCCACAAAACTGACTCCCCCATTCCCATGTGCCTCAATCACTTCTATTTTTCCTACAATTTTTTAGTGCTCACTGTCTCCCCTTTCTTTTATTTCCTTTTTTCCTTTTACAACCCAAAAAAAATAAAATAAAAAATACAACATTTTATTCTCTCTTTTCTTTTGTGTTAAATCTACGTGTTTCCCACTCTGCATTTCTACGGCAAAGAAATAAAAGGGATCTTTTTATTCATTTTTCTCCTCTTCTTTTTCTCGCAACCATTTATCTTTGTTGACTAAGTTCAATTAACTAAATTTAATTATCATTTTTATCTTTTATCATATTCTTGTCTCTCCTGATTTCAAAGCAGCAACACCCATGATATGAAGTATTCTAAAAATTATTTATTTTCAGTCAGTTTTTGAATCTTGGATGATGTTTAATCGCTTGTTTAAAAAAAAAAAAAAGGTAAGTGATCTTGAAAGTGTAAGAAAAGTACCTTTAAAAAGATGTTCTTTAAGCCTTTTGGCAATTGGAAAGATTAATAAATAATGGGTAAATGTCACACGTTCAAACTTTTAGAGAAAATTATTCTATGGGTGGCATGATGTGATTGTCATTTTTGAACCGTTAAATATATCAGATTAAAATTATTTTTTTATTAAGTAATTATAACAGCATAAGTTATATACTTATATTATGGTCGCCATAATTTCATATAATTTCACCCTTTTCCTTTTATACATTTTCATAATTCCAAGATCGAATCATTTCAAATCATATTATAAATAATTGCAGAAATAGTTCCATCCAATTAGCTAAGTTAAGCATATTTTCTGTGAGCAAACTATCTCTACCGCTTTCAAAAGATTTACCATTTGAACATCTACTCTTATATTTTTGTGATGTAATATTAAAAGAAAAAATAGTAGTAAGATAGAAGATGGGCTTTATATTCGGCCCATTACTACAAATAAAACCCATTAGCCAACTCCATCCGTGGGCCAAAATGCAATACAGTGGGTTGTGCAGGCCCAACTTGGTGTAGAAAGTAAGCCGATTAGAATGTTGGTTTGTTAATATATTTTGTTGTAATTATTGAACTTTCTTTTAGTTGGACACAACTTGGAGTGGGAGATTTGAAATCTCTTGATTGAGATATATGCATCGATTAGCTGAGCTAAACTCAAGTTAGACACGTTATTATTCAACTTAATGACTTCAAAGTGAGTGAATTTTTTTTTGCAATAGATGCAATAACAAAAACAAAACTAATAAGTTTTTCTTTTATAGACAAGTTCAAATACTTCCGTGAAAGCTAAAAAAAAAAAAAACATAACTCAACTAGCATGATGAATGTGTTATTGATCACGAGGCCTGTTGTTCGAATCCCATAATCCGAATAGTACTTAAAAAAAACTTATGTGAAAAACAAAATTGTAATCCTTTTAACATTAGCATTCAACAACGAAACAGTCAAGGTATTGATAATTTTATCCAAAATTCAACCAACCCAATATTTACTAATTTTAAAATTTGAAAGACTTCCATTCATTACTCACAATATTATCTTACAAATTATGGGTGAATTTTTGAACCCACATCTGAGGAAAGACACATATGTTTGACTCCACAGAAATAATGATTGAACTTTACACAATCTAATAAACAAACAAATGTATTAAATCAAAGAATGGTTCATAAACCTAGCCACTCCAGGTTGGCTTCTTCCTCTTGCACTTTGACTTGTTTGGCAAAGTGAGGTGCAACCTTGCCCAACCACTCTGCAATCTCTCCATCACATAAAAGCTTCAACTTTTTCAGATTTTTGATCGACGATGGCAGCTTGCGCAAACTCGAGCAGTGCCTCATGTCAAGCTTTTCCAATTGATGCAATTCACCAATCTTCTCAGGAAGCTTGGCAAGATCAAGACAATGAGATATATCAAGATGGATTAATTCCTGAAGCTTTGTCGTCGACTCTGGCAACTCTTCTAGATATATGCAAGATCTAAGCCTCAGTTTTTTTAGATTAATCAGCTTTCCAAGATCTTCTGGCAAGGAAGTTAGTCCATGGCAATTCGTAATGCTCAGCTTCTGCAAGTTGACAATGTCACACAGCTCATTGGGGACTGCATTCAAATCGTTGCTGAAGTCTATGGAAATCTCCAGCAAGTTTGGCAACAAATCCGAGATTTGGGTCCAAAAGTTCTTGAAAGTTTTGCCAAATTTGCACATAACAAAGGATATTTTCTGCAGATTTATCAGCGGTTTCGGATTTGGATTACTAAAGAGAGGAACTGAAATCCGCTCGAACCTGATTCGTTCAAGACTTTGTAGACAGTTGAATGGTTGATTATCTTCACATGTCACCTCAGTTAGAAAAGACCCAAAATTTGCGATAATCAGAGCTTTCAATTTATTCATTCCCTTGATGAACCCAGGCAAGTTGTAAGTTCTTGACTGAAGATTAAGAATCAGAACCTCCACTTTAGGTGCTTCCATGTCAGGCCAACTTGATGAGAATCTCTCATCTGCAACATCCAGAATCCCTTTGAGTTTGAAGTTGTGAAAGTGAAAAAAAAAAAGAGAAGAAAATGGAATATCACAGAGAGACAGAAAGTGAGAGAGACCTGTGGTTATGGATAAAAGGCGGGCATTGGAGGGATGCTTCTCTTGTTCTATCCACCATTTGGGAAGATCATTTCCATTAATGTCCAAGAACAATCTTTTTCTTTGTTCTATGGTCTCTATATTCATCAAGTAGATAGCCAAATCTCTAAGACTATCATGCTGAGTGAAAAAGTACTCTTCGTAAAAGTCATCATCATATTTTCTGACGAATAACCCCACAAAACGAATCAGTTGCTATTATCTTTACATCAATACAGGTAATAATATCAGCAGTTGGAAAAACGTTCTATGTTCGACTATGAAGGAATTCGATTTTTTAGCAAATATGTGCACATTATTTACCTTGTCGTGACAGAATTAATTAGACTCCGCGAGGATAGTTCGTCGAGGGTGACCATTGCTTCAGTTTCATCTTGTTCATACAAAACTGTGCAAATGTCAATGAAGGTAGAAGCAGGAATTCTCTGGTCTTCAGGAAACGAACCTAAATCCATGAAACTCTCCTTAGTTACCATCTTATCATCCAACACATCCAGACTGCTCTGTAGGCATTCAAGAAGTTCTTTCTCAGAATCAAATATGGAGCCACTTCTAGACAAATTCTTCCCCGTAACTTTCCAAACCGATGTCGGTCGGTGGGAAAGCGACCTTCCGATCACCTTCAGAGCAAGAGGGAGTCTCTTGCATCCCCCAATTACCTGAAATTCAGTTTCAAATAAATTTTCACATTTTCTGTTTAAAATACACACAAGTAGACATCTCATATGTGGAAAAATGAGAGAGATAGAATTAGAGCTATCAGATTAGAGGAATGTTGCCTTTTCTACAATTTCTTCATCAGGGAGCTTAGAACTTCCATTCTCCAATGATGCGGCCCGACGAAAAAGCTTGATAGCATTCTCATGGTTCAAAGGTTCCAAATAATAAGACTCACTAAATCTTGGGAAAGAAAACCTTGAAGTGACCATGATCTTGCAGCAAGGCATTTGAGAAAGCTTATCAAGAAGGTATTCTGATTCTGGTCCATTCCAGACATCGTCTAAGACAATCAATATAAGTTTTTGACTTGTTTGCTTTAGCCACAGTTCTAAATAGCAGAAAGCATGCTCTTCACTTTGCAAATCAGGCAATCGAATGCCTCTGAGGCTTTCAATTATGTTTTTCATTATGAGCTTCAAGTCTGGTTTTCTTGAAACTGCAACAAAGAAGATCTTCCCCTGGAATATATCTATCAAGATGCCAAAATAGAAAGCTCCAGTAAGAGATGCATCAAGTTTCATTACCTCGCCATGAAATTAGCAGCACCTAATAGATCAATTGAAGTTCATTCCTGGATCTCAATGGACATTTTTATTTTTCAAAAGCATGATTTTGGCGTACCTTTGATTTCTTTATCGTGGCAAAACTTCAAGGCCAGTGTGGTTTTTCCACAGCCTCCAGGAGCTGTCACCACCAACATTTGAACCTCATTTTTGAGGAGTTTCACCTTCAACTCCTTAACTGGCTTTTCCAACCCAACAGTTTCTTCTCGCAGTTGAGGAACCAGACATGGCAGGACAATCAAATCCACTGGCTTGCTCGACCCACCTCTGTTATCGAGTCTGCAAAGAATCTCCATAATTTCGTTCATCATCTTCAAGTTCTTCTTCTGGTCTCTAGCCATTTGGAACATCAAAACGTCCATGAAGCTTCGGAGTGCAGTATCCAAGTCCCGAAGCTTTTTGGTGTAAAATGGTTTCTTCAGATAATCAAGATTCCCCAATTTCACATCGCCGCACTTGAGAAGCAGCTGTTTCCCTTCATCCATCAGATCCCTCAATTTCTCTGTTTCTTCTTTTGGGTAATCGAGATACTCATTAAGCTCATCAATTTGCTTCACCAAAGGGCTTATAGCATTTAGCTTGAAACTAATATCCTTAAGAACAGGACTGAAATTGATGGCCCTTTCGCCCAAATCCATGATCGCTTTGAGCAGCTCCCCAACTACAGCGCCCAAAACAGCTCCACCCACCAATTCCAGCGCCATTTTTTTTCCGTAAAAAATAGTGGGAACCCTCGAAGCAATGTGGTTTAGCAAAGCTGAAAGCTATTTGAATAATTCGAATCTCGCAGAGCTTTGCTCTGGAAGTGGGAAAGGGTCGCTGAAATTAGAGAATTTCAAATGTGGTGGGATGGGAATGGGATTCCTTCATGTCTTAAATCTGACTGCGTTGATCAGCAAGCATCTATTTTGTTTACTCTGTTTTTGGGTCTTTATGCGTTGAGTTTGGTGACTCAACGTATCGAATGCTTTGACATTGGATAAAATCAGTATTTTCGTCGTGTCATACAAATATTGACAAATTAGCAAAAAAAAAAAAAAAAAAAAAAAAAAATCAAAATATTACTATATTACTAATGTCTCTTTCCAAAATATATGTATATATATATATATTACTAATGTCAATGGTAATATTTTTTTTAGTATATCAACAAATGGGAGTAGAGAGATTTGAACCCATGACATCTTAGTAAATCATACTTGATGCCAGTTGAGTTATGCTTTTGTTGACAATGTCAATGTAATATTAATTAGGGAAATTTTCAATTTTTTTTTGAATCAATTTTCACTTTAAACTTTTAACTTCATCGTATTAGACCATTGACATAATAAATGTTGTAATTTTTACCATTGATTTAATTTATGCAAGTTTAGAAACTAATTTTAACAACAAATAATGGAAAAATCTCCTATTTAATAACTATTTAGATTTTCGTTTTTAATTTTTGAAAATCAAGTTTATAAACACTACTTTTGCTTGTGCTTCTAGGTTTCTTTGTGTTTGTTATCTTGGTTTTACTAATATTTTCAAAATTCAAGCCAAGTTGTAAAAAAGCTAAAAAGATTGGTTTTTAAAAAGTTTTTATTTTTAAAATTTAATTAAGAATTCAAATGTTTTATAAAGGAAGATGAAAGTGTAGAAAAATGGTGCGAAAATAAGCCTACTTTTCAAAAACTAAAAATAAAAAGTCAAATCATTATCAAGTGAGACTCGTGTAAATTCACTAATTTTGTTAATATCAAGTTTTGTACAACTTTAGGGTTGAATTGCACAAATTAACCATGAAATAACTTTGCCAAACTTAGAAATATTAACAAGATATTTAACTTTAATGTCATTTTTCTTTGAAATCTTATCAATCTTGTACCATCCATATATTTTATAATTCATTGAAAGCATATGGAAATAATTTCTGAACTAATTTTGAAATGAGAACCTATTAAAGGAAAAAATTGCAACACTTTTTCAAGTTTAGAATTAGATTGCAACAAGTATATATCTAAGTTTGGATTGTTTAATTCATGAAATTGAAAGTTTAGAATAAAATTATGTTGAAAATTTAGAAGAATTATATTGATAGATGTTGTTGCCAAAGTTTGGACGTCTAGGAAAATGCAGATGATATAATTCATAGAACGTAAGCACATCAGTTTGGAGTTTGCGTTTGGGGCATGCAATGGATTTGCTACCTTAAGGTAAGCGCAGCCAGCTGGTTTCTTCAGCAGAGGCATGATTTACAGAACAACGGCGATCACACCCCATAAATTTTTCTCTTGATCTTGTCTAAAATTAACTACAACGGCCGTCATTAGTCGCCAGAGCTTGGTTCTTAATTATGTATTGTACAATAATATATCAATTGCAAAACCAAAAGGCACTTGATTATTAGTCCCCTCAAAGTTGTTTGTCACTACTACTAACTTCATCACATAGCTTAAAGAATTTAAATCGCACTTCAGAATCGATTTGCTTTGTGCTTGCTTAACAAGAAAAGCATAACTCCAAGAGTCAGTCTCCTATATTCACCTTCACCTTAACCTTTAACCTATTTTTATTTCACAAAAATCAATAACTAGATGGGAATTTAATTTCTATAATTTAAGAAAATATTTACAAAGAAATCAAAAATCAAAATAATTACAAAAGTAGTCTAAGTTTCTTTTTTAAGGTAAGAAGTGCACTGGGAATCAATAAATCTAGCCAAATTTAAATCAAATATAACAAACATAACCACTAAAAACATATATATATATATATATATATATATGGATGGAAAGGGACAAATTATTTCATGAGACTGCTACAATGTGACTATCTCTAATTTATTTATCTCTAACAATTGTTGGATTACTTCTATAATTTTTCTTTCATCATTTTGTGATTCAAAACTTGAAGCTCCGTCGTGTAGCTCCTAATCAAAATAATTTCTCATGGAGTGGAAAGAGATGATAATTTTATAAAATACACTTTTGGTCCCTGAAGTTTGAAATTGATGTCTAATTGGTCCCTAAAGTTTAAAAATAAACACTTTAGTCCCTAAAGGTTTGGAAATTAGTTCTAAATGGTTCCCTTGAGTTAAGTTGACCGTTAGTTGACTAACGGAAAAATGATGTGGCATGTTGAATTGACAATTTTTAGATGAAGTGTTAAAATTTATATTATTTCAACATTATGTGGTTATATTTTTAAATTATATTTTTACTTTTTTTTCATCTTCTATCTTCTTTTTTTTCTCTTCTTCCTCTATCTCTATTTCTTCTTGCTTGTCTATTTTTTATTCTCTTTTTATTTCCTTGGCTCCAACACCAATATCGAAAATGACGATGACAAGAATGACTTTTTCGTCGCTTTGATGTAGCGCCTTACTCACTCCACTATTCTTAATCTTTAAAAATGTGTCTCTGTCCACAACTTTGAAGTACCCATGTGTTAATTTTTCTTTAATTGATTCGATTTTTGCAATGAGTTTTTTTTTGTGGTTCTTTATTATGTAGAGTTGTGGTTTGATAAAAAGAAAAAAAATAAAATTCACAGATAAGAAATGAAATACCAGAAAAAATGCACATGAGAAGTCCCAAATTAAAAGAAAAGAAAAGAAATAATCTTAAATATAGATAAATAAAAAAACTACATAATCTTAAATATAAATTTTGACACATCATTTTTTCGTTAGTCAACTAACGATCAACTAACTCCAAGGGCCATTTAGAACTATTTTATAAACCTCAGACACTAAAATGTTTATTTTAAAACTTTAGGCACCAAATAGACATCAGCTTCAAACCTCAGGGACCAAAAGTGTATTTTGCCCTAAAAAATATTCTTAATATATATTTTTTAAGTTTAAAACCTGACACGTCAACTATTTTATTAAGAAAATGTGCCACTTCTTTATGTTAAGTTGTTTTTTTTATGTCAACTAATAAAAAAAAGTGATATTTTTTCTTTTTGTTAAGTTAGATTAGCAAAAATCTAATTTATTTGACACAATTGGCCAAATAGTAAAATGAGCCTAAAATATTGTAAATATAGCAAAATGTTAAACTATTTGCATATATGACAAATTTTCATTTAAATTGCTAAAAAGCCCATGCATATGTCTTTAGCCCAAATGAAAGTTGTGATTCGTCTTTCTTCATTTCTTCTCCAGTCTATCTTTGATTTTTTATTTTTTTATTTTTTTTGATTTCTTCTTCCTTTCTCCAACGTTCAATCGATCGACTAAACACCCTAGGTTCAATCGGGTGTCTAACATTCAACTTTTTTCTATAGTGATTGGAGTCTATCACTAACAGATTTCAATAACTTCTTATGATAGAAGTCTCTATCGGTGATATAAGTTTATCACTATCACTAATAGACTTTTACATGTATTGTTTGTTTCCTTCTTCTGATTGAAATGTATGACTATCACTGATAAATTTCTATATGTATTGTTTCTCTCTTCTTATTGAAACTTATTACTGATAGACTTCTATTACTATCATTGAGGGTAGTGCGTGATTGAAGTCTTATCACTGGTAGAAGTGTATATGTTAATTGTTAGAATCTCTCTCTTATGAATTACTAGAATTTTGAATCTTGAATCAACTAAGGTTAATTTTCCTCTTGAATAAGCTAGGGTGTGTGATTGAAGTCTATCATTATCCTATCATGTCTATCACTAAGATGTTTATTGATATGATCGAATCCCACAGCGAAAGCGAATTGAATCGCGTGTTCTTAGAATTTGTTACGTAAACCAAATCAAGTACATTATACTAACTACTGTTAAGCATAATAGGAGAATAAGGACAACATATTATCTTTGTAGATCAAAATCTTCTAGTGCTTCTTGCTCCTCTCGATCAACACGTTCTTAACGATCCCGACACAATTGATCTCACCGTTATATCTTCTCTGTTGTATTTCTAGGAGAGGGAGGAAGGTGAGATTCCTTTTCTTGGAGTTCGGAGAGTTGAGAGGAAGAGCTTATTGTGAGAATTGCCACAATAAGCTTATGAGCACTAGGGTTTCACCAATTGCCTTACCAAAGGTGCATCTTATGCAGAAATATGATGAAAAATACAATCCTATCCCTATTGATCAATATCGTGCTCATATTATGTATATGCAAATTATATTTGCATATTTACATAATTATAAGGTATCCCATACCTTGTTGTATAAATCTCATTTATATAATATGTACAAATTGAATCAATATTCAATTTTCATATCTCTCATAAATATATATGATTTATTATGAATCATATTTACATTAAACTATATGTTATATCAATTATATCACATATATTTGATATATCTCCTTATGTTTGAAATTGAACATTTCAATTTCACTCCAAACTTTTATACCCTCTATATTTCCACGTTGAGCCAACGGAGGGACCTAATGAACCTACAGATCATGAGCTCCAATGATACGAGATTAACCGATCAAACTTTTTGATCTAATTAATCAATATTTATTAACTACGAGTCAGACTATAGACTGGCAGTTGCACTCTCTTCACTGCAGACTGTGTTGTGTCCATTGATATAATCACTACCTGTGAGTTGACCCTTCACAGGCTGTTCGTAATCACAACTGGGTCAAATTACCGTTTTACCCCTTTGATTACCTCTTGCTCCTTAAGCACTACTGATCCTCTAATGAACAACAAGTCTATGGTCCTACCATAAACATGATCCCTCTTAGGCCAGTAATCATCCTCCTTAACCACAAGCTTATTGTGGGGCCCCGTTGTTCAAGACCTGGATTCAGTTCTTAAGAGAACAACTTTTCTAATTCCTTTATTCAGAAATGAGTGAATTCCATCTTGCAGAGTTAAGTCCCCAGCTACCTACAAGGTTCTGTCCTTGAGAAGGTAGGCATATTGAGTCGGCTACAGGTCAATCTCTCTCATACTAATCTAAGGACAAACCCCTATAAGCAGGAGTTCGTAACTTGCTCAGGATTTAGGTCAAGTCACTAATGATCATCTATAAATTATTAGACTTATCATGTTAACGGTGTTACACTAATCGGCTAATAATTTGTAGTCCAGTCTTGTACGATGTCGTACAAGATGCCCTCACTCGCATGTCTACCACATGAACGAGTTGGCTTACCTCGTTTGTATTGAATACAAAGCGGGTCGCATCCATGGTGTTACCAGAATAAGATTCCCAACCTCAAGCGTATACTATAGACCATTTAGGTTATATACTTGAACATCATCCATCTTGTGTCCACTACACATTTGTCCAAGATCTATCATTATAACCTTGGAA
The DNA here is from genome assembly GCA_036507285.1 of Trichosanthes cucumerina. Classification (NCBI taxonomy): domain Eukaryota; kingdom Viridiplantae; phylum Streptophyta; class Magnoliopsida; order Cucurbitales; family Cucurbitaceae; genus Trichosanthes; species Trichosanthes cucumerina. The sequence goes on along the minus strand of CM071837.1, from coordinate 71,366,787 downwards.
CTTAGTTTTATGTGCGAGAATACAATAATTATCAAAATAAATAACTCTTTATTTATTTGATTAACAATTTACAAAACTACACAAGTTTAGTGCATAAACCCCAACATTTATTTTATATATCACTGTGATAAGAGAGTACTCTATCAACAATAGAAGTCTATCATTGATAGACTCCTAACTATGACAAAAGTTTGCCAACATACTACTCAAAGCCTTGCATACTACTCCAAACCCTACTTCAGTTTTACAGTCTATTCGAGTCTATCACTGATATACTTCAAATTGTGATAAAAGCCTATCTTCTATCACTGATAGACTCCTAACTTTGATAAAAATCTATCAATCTACTTCACGTACATTACAAATCTAAATGAAATGAACTTGTCGTTCTATACTATATTATTCTAAATCTGGAATTAATGAATTAGTTGTGGATGTTGGAAAGAAGTTTTTAGAGATTGGAGGTTAAACTTGAAAGATATATAGATTCTTGAGAAATAGGCTACTCGTATAATTGGCCACTTCTAGCTTTTTTGGCTTGATACAAACTCTAAGATATCACCTCTATTTATACTAGTTGTATCTTCTAAAATTATGGCTATGGTTTTGTCAACTCATACAATCTAGGCATTACAAAAGACTCTCTAGAATGTTTTTAGAGAACATTATTCTTGTTCTCTAGAGAATTCTAAAACATACTTTAAAACAATCTTTAAAAAGAAATTTCTCTAGAATACTCTAGTATTTAAAATGTTTCTAGAAATTGGGCTTTTATTTAGACTAGGAACCAAATGCTAATGACCCAAATAAGTTTATATTTCCAACACCCCCTCTAAAACTTGATTTTGTTACTCCAAGCAAATCTCTCAACCTTGTGAAGTCTTCTTTTTTAACTGACTTGGTGAATATATCAACTCCTTGATCATGAGTCTTCACGTACTCCAAATGCACATCCTTTCTTACTATGTACTCTCTAATATAATGATAACGCGTATCAATGTGCTTACTCCGGTCGTGGAAAACTGTGAATTCTCACCCAAAGTAATTGCCTGACTTGTTGTCCACAAAAATCTTCATTGGCCCCTCTTATGACAACCCAACTCCTTTAGTAGATTTCTTACCCAAATTGCATGACAAACGTTTGAGGTAGTAGCTACATATAAATTCTGCTTCACAGGTAGAAAAAGTAACCATTGTTCACCATCTTCTTCTTCACAGGCAAACATTTGCTTTAGAAAGCTTTTACTCGGCAGTTTCTCATTGATATGGCCCAACTTTCTGCATCTATAAGATTTGAAAAGGACTTGTTTCACCGTGCACTGTTTTCACTGCCTCTTATTCACTAGAGAAAAGAGCATCATCACGTTCGGAATTCTAACTCATAGCCATTTGTTTAGCTAAGGGTTTCTTATATATTTTGAAAAGTATAGGATTTTCTGTTTAAAAAAAAAACTAATTTTTTTTATGTGGTTGAAAAGTGGGTTGCATGGGCTACACCTAAGAAGGCGCCAACTAGCTTGGCGAGGCGGAGGCCAAAGCTGATCGAGGCCACCGCGGCTGTGAGCTGTGAGCAACCTTTTCACAGCCAGAAATGGTGGCCATCGTCTCCAACAGAAGTTGTCCAGCACCGTGACACGGCCGGCCTCGATGAGTGGTTTAATCTTGTAAGTAAGTTGTATCAGTAACCACAAAGCCCCATATGCACGAGTAAGAAACGTTCCTTCTCGCTGTTACGTGCTGATTAATTTTCAAACTGTCGTGTGGGGTGGATTGATCATATTCATGGGCTAATTATTGCTGCCACTTGACTAACGAGCAACAGATAAAGAGAATTTGAAAATTCATTGCAGACAACGATATATAGTTATTACTTTTCCACATTCAACCACCGCCACCTACATAAATAAATATCAGAAGCGGGAGTTTCACCGGTGGCGAATCTACAAATTTTATTTACGGCTGCAAATTTTTAAATGCTTTTATATACATAATGTAAACCTAAAACTTTATGTTGGGGCATAAATTTGTATAGAATAATTTTGAACGCATTAATATATATTGACATTAACATATATTTCTTTATATTAACTTTTTCTAATATAATTATATATTAATTTATTTAATACAAAATATGAGTCATTTTGTTTTTTCAAAAATATACGAGAAAATAATGTAACTTTAAATAATAAATACATTTTTTTGAACTATGAAAGTATGTCGGTTGAACCAATTAAAACTCTAATATTTGTATGAATTAAAGTCCTAAAATCTCATATGAACGTAGCTCAATTGTGATAACTATTTATACTCACTTCTATTTATACTGATAACTATAATATATATTGATAACTATTAAAGTCTTAAACTCTAATATTGATAACTATTTATACTCACTTCTATTTAAAATTAATTATTTTCCAAAAAAGCTATTAAAGTAACAGAAAATTCTCGATAAATAAATAGAGAAAAATAGAAGAATGGGAGAAAGTGAAAAACATCCCATATTATAAAATTTTCTACCACACATTTGAGTCCATCCCAACATTTTTGTCACATTTGAGTCCATTACAACATTTTTCTTTAATATATATAAAAAATTATATTTGTCCCTTCATTTAATAACTTGTGCACATGTTTGTAATGTAAGATATTCGATCGAGAAGCACCCTTCGGAAAAAGATCATATTTTTATAGGGGATGTCCAATTTCAATGTGTTTCCTTTTGTTCTATGGCCAGAGAGAGCCTCTACAGCGACTGCATATGGCTGGTGTTACAGGAACTCCTTGCAGGCAACTTTTGGCGTCTGTGTAGTTTCGGAAGTTTTTGAACCGAAATGTTTGGTTATCAACAGAGACCACCTTTATGTATTGATCTTCAATATCACAGCTATTATTTGTCCCAACGCCCTTTAGTAGCTGAAATGGGACAACCACCTGTTTAAACAACAAACAAATACATATATATTCAACTAACATTAAAACATTTTCAAAATTACCATCAAAATGTTAATTAACCAATATGTCGGCATTAATATAACATTAAACAGATGGAATTATTCACAGCTTACTAAAATAACATTCAAAACTCATACCTAATATATATATATATATATTTTGAAGAATAGATGCTAAATATACACTATCTTAAAATTCTAGAAACTCTATTATAATTTTGGTCAAAATATCATTTTAGTCCATATATTTTGACATATGTCCCTATTTTAGTCCATGTATTTTTAAATGTCTAAATTTAACACCGTACTTTAAATAAATTTTAAAATTAACGTGTCTCAAAATTGTTAGTTTATTGTTAACTTTCTCATCTCAGGATTTTAAAAACATACTCACATTTTGTTGTTTTTTAAATGAAAATTATTGTAATTATTTTATCAAAATTAACCATGAAAACTAACAATAATGTGGCTAATTTTCATTTGAAAGTATAAGGATTGCCCATAAAGTACTGAGACAAAAGTGATATTTTAACCTATAATTTTTTAAGAGTATGTATAAGATTAGACACTAAGGCAACTCAAAGGATAACCTAAACAGATTAAAACATTATATTTTCGATTAAATTTACAATCCCGTCTCAAAAGAAAAGAAAAACAATAGGTATAAAAACTAAATAGAAAAAGTTTAAAAGCCGAACTGGTAAATTTCAAGTTTTGTAAATAGGGTACTCAAAATCTCTCATCTACTAAAAAGTATATAATTCACAACAGACGATGAAACCAAGAGAGATTTCAAGTTCTATGAATCACAAAAAGTTTTCCATGTTACACACGGCCCTCAGAGAGGCTTATTGTGACAAAATCAGACCATATATATAATAAGCTCAGAAACATCGAAATTAAACAACTAAAAAAAAGAACATAAAGATAATCAGATAAAGAGATCAACATAATGGTTCAGAGTCTCAGACACTAGCTTGCATGTGTGATGTGTCCTACGTCCACTATGAACAGTCACGAATCAAATTTATATTTTAACAAGAAGGGTATAATTTTATGGTAATTTTAGTAAAAGTACCTTTAGATAGAGGCATTTGGTATTGTGGTGAGGAATATGCTTGCGACTGCAGAATGCGAGCTTTGCTGTTGATACAAATAAAACACCGGCGAGAGGGCCAACTTCGGTTGTTAACAAATCACAACGAAACCAATTTTGAAGCTTTTCGTGAGCCACTGTTTCAAATGTCCGATGGAATATCTTCTCATACTGACCTTCCCCAAATTCCTTTATCTTTCGACTTGTTTTACTTTTACCTGATTCCACATTTTTAAATTAATAAGCAATATATCCCAATTAAGAATATGATACTTCTTGTGTTTATAGTATAGGCTTATAGCATATATAGAATATTATAATTAAATGTCTTCTTTTGAAAATGGATTGTGTTTGGTGATTAAAAGTAATGTAATTGGCTAAATCATACAAAATGTGGTGATTAAAACAACCCTATTTGAAACTTGGTTAAAAAATTTAATTGAAAATTGATTAAAATAATGTTGAAGTGAAAGTGAAATATTTTACATGCAATCAGGGGGGGAAATTGAAACTAATTGTATATTTTAAGGCATTTTATATAATTTATAAGGTTTTAATTTTGCCCCTTACCTTACCCAGCTAATTAGTAATATTTTTGTCAAAAATGGAGAAATTAAATGAAGGTTTTGTTTGTAACAAATATTGAAATAGGCAAGGATATAAAATTGAAAATATTTAACGACAAAATCAAAATTAAACCAATTTTTACATATATGATAAATACCCACCTTCCTTTGAGCCGTCCTTCTCCTTCATGTGTTCTACAACCCTTCCCAGCAGAGCATCAGTAGTAGAATTTGGACCTGTTTTCCCTGCTTCATGAAAGCATGCCTCTTGTTATAAGTCTATGCTAAATCACAAGCGGAAATAAGCTAGATCTAAATCATTATGACAATAATAAGTGTAAATAGAGAAAGAGAAAAGAAAAGAACACAAAGAATTTAGGTATACTTCGAACTATGCCTACATCCACAGACAAATACGTACGATAAAAATATTTCCACTAATGTTCTAAAAGATGGGATTACAAAAGAGGACACTCAAGCACTCACCACATACTCCATAGTCCACACACTAAAATATTTAAACTCACCAAAAATTAAATTCGGAATAAATTATAAATTAAATTAGTAAGTAATTAAACTAAAAATGAGAATTTCAAATCTCACAAAATGCTTGTGTTCTTAAAAACAAAGGGGAACGGGCTCTATTTATACAGTGAGGGAAGCGGTCAAAATCTTCTTTCCAATGTAGGATCAACGCCACAACAAATCTCCATGACGTTAATTGTTCCAAATGTCAAATGAAAATTCTCTATCACATTCTCCAAATGATTACGTAGCTAAGAAATTACAAGCATCAACCTAACCTAACCTAAGCAATGCTTGAAATTGTTCAATGAAAGAGATTTAGGCATGATATCAACTGGATTATTGTTGGCGTTAATCTTGCTCACAACTCTATCACTTCGAGCAATGACCTCAGGCATAAAATGACATATTAGATATCAATGTACTTTATCTTCTCATAAAACATGTAATCATTTGTGAGGAAGATAACATGTAATCTATAAATCTTTACTAAGATCACCCAATAGTCTCCTCAACCATATAACTTCTTTAATTTCAAGCTTTTGTAATAGCTATAAACTTAATTAGTTGTTGTAGGCCATGCAATTGTATTTTGCAAAGTAGCTTTCCAACTAATATCAGAACCACCAAGAGTAAACACATATCATGAAAAAGATATCTTCTTTTCTCAAGATCTTCAGCATATAATCAAAATCTATGTAATCAATTTCTCCATTTTTTTTTTCCTAAAATGAAAATAAACATCAACAGTACCTCATAAGTATCTTAACATCCACTAAAATGCTTTCCAAATCCACTTTACCAGGATTGTTCAAATATCTAATGATTGCACCTAACTACATAGGATAAACTAGAACAAGTACAAACCAATGCATACATGAGAGATGTAACTATACATAATAAGGAACTCGAGACATCTAATAAACCTCATTATCTGAATGTGGAGAGAAAGTAGATAAAGTTCTGGTATGTGATGTTAAAGGAATACTAAGCGATTTGGTATTATGCATATGAGATTTAGACAAAACTTTCACGATATACCACTTTTGACTCAAATAGAGCCTTTTTATCTCTCATAATTTTCATACCAAGTATTTTTCTGCAACTCTCAAATCCGCCATATCAAACTCCTTACTAAGCTCTATTTTGACTTGTCTAATTTCTCTTTTAATTTATCTTTAACAACTATGAACATAACGTCAACATATAAAAAAGAAGATACACAAATGACCCATCATTGATTCTTCTTGAAGTACACACAAGTATCATAACTTGTTTCTCTTGAAATCACGAGTAGCCATAAAAGAGTCAAATTTCTTGTACCATTGAGGTGATTGTTTCTGACCACAAAAAGACTTCTTCAACAAACATACAATCTTTTTTTTCCTGAAACTATAAAACCCCTTTGACTTGTGCATATAAATATATTCTTTGAGTTCTCCATGTAAAAATGCAATTTTTACATCTAACTACTCAAGTTCAAGACAATGAATAACTACAATATCAAGCAACACATGAATTGAGCTATGTTTCACAATTAGAGAAAACACATCAGTATAATCAACACCAGGAATTTGACAGTAGCCCTTATCAACTAAGCTTGCTTTATATCCTGGTTTTATCAACTCCTAGAATACCTTCTTTTCTTTTAAAAACTCATTTGCAACGAGCAAATTTTTTACCATGAGGAAGTTTTATAAGATCCCATATATATCATTCTTATGTAGAGACTCAATTTCTTCTTTCATTGTAATCGTCCACTTATCAGAGTTGTTACAATTTACAACCTCTGTAAATACAGACGATTTCTCACTAGAATCAATGTCTTCGGTAACATTTAAAGCATAAGCAACTAAATTAGTCTCTAAATATCTGTGTGAAATCTAATTTCTTTTCTAAGTCTATCTTTAGCAATAGTATATTATGATTCACTTGTAAAGGTGAAGAAGTATCACCACTTTGAGGAATCTCTAAAGCAATATCAGAAGTAGAAGTACCAAAAGTAAAAGCATCATGCATCTTGATCTGATCTCGTAGATGACTTTAAAAAAAACTCCACCTGCACATGCGGTCTCTGCTGAATCTTTTTTGAAGACTTCTTTGGAAGATTGCTTATTCAACATAGAAGATTCATCAAATCTAACATTTCTATTAACAATCGCATTTTTTTAGTTTCAAGTCACCATATAACTTATATCCCTGGCAACACCGGGCTTATAACCAATAAAGATGCATTTTAAGGATCTTGGTTCAAGTTTAACATTATTCATGTGGGCATAAGCAAGACAATCAAATACCTTTAAATTTGAATAATTAGTAGAACTTATGACTACACTTCTTGTGATGTTTTTTCTAAAGAGATATACAAGATGATATGCTAAGCAACAACTTCAACCCAAAAAGATTTAGGTAAACCTATTTTTTATAACATATAATGCACCTTACTAATCAACGTTTGATTCATTCGCTCTGCTACTCTATTTTGCTGCAGAGTATGACAAACTGTTAAATGTCTAACAATTTCCTTTATCTTGCAAAAGACATTAAAACAACTCCTCATTAGAACACATATGAAACGAACATCCTAAATCAAGAATCCATTCACTAAATGAATTTAATTTGTCATCTGAAGCAACTAAGAGATCACATCACTTTATCACCTTCAACAACACTAGCTTAACTAGAATTTTCTGGTTGATTTCCTTTTTAAATTACAATAACTCTTTTATTCCTTATTATATAACTCGTAGCATTTAGATTTGACATGACCCTTCTTCTTGTAATAATTGTATGTTTTATCTTTATTTCTAGATTTTGACAGATTTCACAAATCATCGTTGCTTTTCTTCTCTTGTGTTCTCCCTCGAGCTAAATAACCCATCTGCCAAACTTTTAGATCTACTAGTAATATGTTTTATGCTCTCCCTAGAGAACAAATTATTATATATTTCAATTAAAGTGAGAGTATAACGACGGTATAATATCGTATCTCTAAAGTTTGCATACAAGAGAGGTAGAGAACACAAGAAAATCAAAGTCAAATCTTCTTCATCATAACTAACTCCCATAGACCTAAATCATTCCTCAAAACCAACTAAATGGTCATCTAAAGATGATACCTCATCCATCCGATAAGAAAATATATCGTTGCTTCAATGCAATTTAGTAGTTTAGAGTTTTCATCATGCATAAATGCTCTAATTAACCTCAACCATAAACTAGCAACAATTTTCTATTTCAAAACTTGCAAATATTCATATGATAAATTAATGAAGAAAGTAAGAGCCTTTTGATATTTTCCTTGTTTTTTTTTTCCTTGTGTCCAAGATGCAACAGTCTTAGTAGTTCTTAGTAAAGCTTTTTCTAAGTCCATTGCATTTTAGCTTGCGATAATAAAAATCTATTGTAATTCATGTGTCATACATTGTGTTTCACAGTAGTTGTCATATCCAAAAGATGTCAATTTACGAAACAATTTAATAAATCAAGTTCTACTAAACCAGATGCTAAAATAATACTTGTTATAATTCTATGCTAAAATGCAACAGAAATAAACTAGATCTAAATTATGACAATAGTAAATGTTAATAGAGAAACAAAAGAAAAGAACATAAAGAATTTACGTAGTTCAGACTATATCCAAATCTAAAGGCGAAGATGACGGGAATATAATTTTCACTAATGTTTCAAGATATGAGATTACAAAAGAGCACACTCAAGCACCCACTAAATATTTCGTACACCTAAAATATCTAAAATCGTCAAAAATTAATTACCAAATGAATTAGAAATGAATTAATTAATAATTGAATTAAAAATGAGAATTTCAAAGCTCACAAAACTCTCACATGCATGAAAACACACGAGAAGGGGCACTATCTATATAGTGTCCGGTAGAGATGTTCATTTAACCGAAAAAATTCGGATTACACGGAAAATGGAGGAGTGAGCAGGGAGAGTTTTCTCCCCGTTGGCTAAACTGGGTCGGAGACAGGGACAGAGAATATTCTCCGTCCTCGTCCTCGATACTACCTAATTAGTTAGTATGTATATATGTATGTATATATTAGCTATAAATAGATTTCTTTTATAAAAAAAAACTATAATAGAAATTAATTGAAAACGATTTTTTATTTAAAAAAAATTGAAGAGAATGTTGTAATATTGAAATTTGAATTTTTAGAAATTGAGTTGTTTTAATATTTATAATATTTTTTTACTTAGTATATTATTGTTTTTATTATGAAATTTTATAACTTTTTTTTTTGAAATTATTCGTTTAGAGTTATGAAAAAGAATGAGAATTTGTAATGGGTAGCAAGTATGGTTTTAGTATTTGTAGATATAGCAACATTTTAAAAGAATTGCAAATATGGCAAAAGTCTTTAATTTTTTTATATAATTCCAATTATACCCTTGGCTTAAACCTATTCCCTTTTTAATTGGTATTTATTTTTCAATTGGTATTTGTTCTTCACGGTTACTTAAATATTCCTTGTTATTTTTATATTTTTATATTCAAAACAAACATGATTATGCCCGACATTTATATTTTTTATTATTTTATAATTTTAAGCATTTAAACATTTCAATTTTCTAGATTCTCAAACAGTAATACATATTTAACTACTTGTAAGGCTCTAAATTCACAGTCAAATCAAATGAGATGTATTATAATTTATTTAATATACCTATTTTTTAGAGAATTTGTAATGGGTAGTAATTATGGTTTTAGTATTTGTAGATATAGCAACTTTTTAAAAGAATTGCAAATATGGCAAAAATCTTTAATTTTTTTTATAATTCCAATTATACTCTTGGCTTAAACCTATTCCTTTTTTAATTAGTATTTGTTTTTCAATTGGTATTTGTTCTTCACGGTATTTTTCTTCTTCCGATTTTTGCGACAACATCTTCTTGATTCCAGTCCAATCTTCCCAAACTCTTCTCGATTCCAGTCCAATCTTCTGTCGAGTCGCAAGTTTGAGTATCTTCTCAAATTCAATCGGAGTCGCAAACCTTCACCTATTCGATCAGGTATTTTCTAGTTTGATCTGTTGAATTGCAACCCATGAATTTTCATCGAGTTTGTTTGATTATCTTCTCCAATTTGATCGAAGTCGCAAGTTTGTCTGATTACCTTCTCCAATTCGATCGCATTGTAGTATCTTCTTATTTGGTCGAAGTATCTTCCAATTCGATCTTTTCGAAGTCCAACGGAGCTTTTTTCGTGGGTATTTGATTTTTTCAATCAACATTTTTCGTGGGTATTTCTTATGTTCATTTTGTTACATCACTATTTTTACTGCTTTGAGTCGCAAGTTTTCTTCATTTTTGTTCTATCGTAAATACTGTTTTCTAGATGATCGACGATATACGTGACATCAGTGATATCTATCATTGTTTTCTAGATATGATCAATAGATATCAGTTATATCAGTGATATCAGTGATATCAGTAATCAATAGATATCAATGATATTAGTGATATTAGTGATATACGAGTGACTATTGTGCTTCCAATTAGTGATATACGATCTTCTGTTGGAGCTCTTTTTCGTGGGTATTTGAGTTTGTCAATCAACCAAATCTTTTTCGTGGGTATTTTTTTGTTCATTTTGTTATATCAACGCTTTTTTACGCAATGTTTTGGAGTCGCAAGTCTGATTTTGGTGATTGTTTTGTTTTCTAGATATGCTAGAGAATACATATGACATCAATGATATCAGTGATATCTATCATTGTTTTCTAGATACAATGATATCAGTGATATCATTGATCAATATATATGATATCAGTGATATCAATGATCAGTAGATATCAATGATATCAGTGATATCAGTGATACACTGTTTTCTAAATATCAATGATATCAGTGATATCATTGATCAATAGATATGATATCAGTGATCAGTAGATATCAATGATATCACTGATATCAATAATCAATAGATATCAATACTATAAGTGATATCATTAATCAATGATATACGAGTGACTATTGTGGTGATCGGTTTCTATATTACTTAATATTGTTAATGTTGTTATTACTTTTCGTAGGAACTATGATGAAGCTTCCAATAGTTATTTTTTATAGTAGGCAATGGAATGAGAAAATTTTCTATGAGAATTACAAGACCATTAGAATTTTTGTTGATGAGATGATGTGTTTTGATGATTTTATTAATCTGATTGTGAAAGAAGTTCGAATGGATAGTTCTATTTCTTTTATAGAATTGTCGATGTTATTAGGTTAGGGATAAATGATGCTCAGGATGTGGTTAAAATTCAAGAAGATAAAAATGTTGCTTGGTTTTTAACTTTAGTGAAAGATCAAAATACAAGATATCCTTTAGTTTTTCATATTACAAGAAGTCTAATAGAAAAGTTATGAGTAATAGGTAATAGATAGGTAGAAAGTTTATCAGACAACTATCATTGATAGAAACCTATGACTTCTATCAGTGATAGTAGTCTATCACTTCTTTTTCATTAAATTTTATCAATCATTAAACAGGATAGTAGTCTATCACTTCTATCAGTGATAGACAACGATAGAAGTCGAATAGGAACAAGATGTATAATAGATAATAGAAAAGTTATGAGTAATAGGTAATAGATAGACAATTGTGGTAAAAGTCTATCAGACAACTATCACTGATAGAAGTCTATCACTTCTATCAGTGATAGATATCACGATAGTAGTTTATCAAAATTAGAAGAAAAAATTAGTTATTAAATAAACAGACAAAAAAAATAGTTATTAAATAAACAGACTCCCATCAGTGATATCACTGATAGAATCCCATCAGTGATATCACTGATAGCAGTGACTGGCGTGAGGTATTTTAGTAATTTCAATTTCTCTTTTCAAATTTTTTCTATTTTTGCAAATAGATTGAGTCATTTGCTATATGGACAATTATATTGGTCCTTTTTGCTACCAACCCAATTGCCCCAAAAAGAATTGCTATTATTGTTGAGAATAAATTAAAAAAATAAAAAAAAATAATCGGAAAAAATTTTCTGCGAAGAACTCGTTCCACGAATTCCACGTGAAAAATATTACAAAATTAAATGGAGAATTGGAAAGGGAAATAAGAGGGTTTTGGTCACGGGAGGCGTCAAAATGCCACAACAACTCTAATTATTAATTTTCAATAATACCACATACGATTGTAAGCACAACAGAATTATTATTATTTTCTTAGTTGAGCAATCATTATTAAGGTGGGAGCCAAGGATTTGCATACCTTTGAGTTTCTTATCGTGGTAAAACAGTAAGGGCAGCTTGGCTTCCGGAGAGACATGATTTGCGCAAGTGTAGACACTACAACTGCAATTAATCCCCATAACTTTTTGGACAACTATTTTCTTGATCTTGTCTACAAACAATAATAGCAATGTGTAGTGACCACCATTATTATTCATCGTAGCTAGCTTCTTCACCTGTTCTACATTCAATTGCAACAATAAATTGCTTGATGCCCTTTGAAGTTCAGCATCGAAGTTGCGAAGCTTTCTGGTGTAAAATGGGGCCTTCGGATACTTAAGTAATTTACTCTCTTTGACAGCGTCGCACTTGAGAATCAGCTGCTTCCCTTTGTTCATTAGTTCCCCCAAGTTGTTTGTGTTTTCTGGGTAATCGAGGAAGTCACTTCTAATCTCATCCAGCTGCTTGATTATAGAGCCTAAAAACTCCAACTGAAACGTGATATCCTTAAGAACATGATTGAAATGAATGGCTTTTTCGCCCAAACCCAAGATGGCTTTCGGCAGCTCCGATAATACAGCACCCAAAAGAGCGCCGCCCACCAAACTCCCGACCTCCGACATTGAAACACACAATCAGCCCGATCCTCAGAATTGAAGCTATGCGTCAAATCATCCCTAAAACCTGAAACATCTCCTCGTTCTCAATAATATTGGTGGAATCATTTTTTTAATATATATGTTCATAGTTCACACACGACGAAGAAATTTAATGGAAAAATCATAGAAAAAGATGTTTCAAGGCATAACCACTAATGCGAACAAATTAAGTCAACCACGCGAAATACAAACTCGTCCTACAAGTCTCATTGTCTCGTGGTATTAGAAAAATTATAATATTATGGGAGATTCCAACCACAAAATCTCATAGGTCATTAACACGTTCCATATGCCAGTTGAGTTATACTCTCTTGGGTGGTATAATAATCACATGATGAGCTACCTCAATGTACTTTGTTAATTTAAGAATAATGTCCCTTTTAGAAAATAATTGTAATACGTATATTTTTGAACTAATAACAAAAATTACGTAGTTGTACTATTAAAAAAAAAATTAAAAATGTAAGTTTGACCAAAATATCGGTTATCCAACTAGACTCCCGTGGATGTTTCAATTTCATAGAAATTTCAATGAAAATATCTTCCATGTTGATGGATATTTCGACATTTTATCGATATTTTTAAAAATTTTTAAAAAAGAATAAATTAAAAAATATATATTTAAGTTAAAAAATAAACCTTCTATACTTTTAAAATGAGTTAAAATATTTGTTATAATATTACATTCACACTATGTTACATTTTGTTACTATTTTGTTTAACATTTCATTAATTTTGTACGATATAATGAAAATGTCGATTTATTCTTAGTGTTGATGTCGAACCCATGGACATGTGAAAATATCGATGGAAATGTCGACATGTCGACGAAAATTTAATACTATGGTTAAGATTATATTGTTAAATTACATGGGGTGTTTAGTTCCCTGTTTTGAAAATGGGAGTGTGGAACCCACGTTTAGTTGACAGTTTTGTTAACCAAAATTTGGTATAGTACTTTATTCATATACTTCTCAAATTTGCTACCATACATATTTTGTCTTTAATCGTGATTTTAGAATTGCATTAAATTTTTAATAAAAATTATTAGTTAAATAAAAAAAATTAATTAATGATAACTTTATAATAAATTTCATTCAAATTTCAAATGGTATAATTAAGGGGCAGTTGCACAAATGGCAATAAGATTTGTTCTATTTGCAGTCATATCATCGATTAATTTGTTTTGCAGAAATAGCAAAATGTCCAAGCTCAGCCCAACAACAGGAAAGAAAAAGTCCAAAATGTCCTTTTGTGTTTTAGAAAATCAGTTGTCTATCAACCTTATATCTGATATACCGACGATATATCTAACCAAAAAGTAACTACACGAGTGATATACTATTGATACTCGTTGATTTCACTAACATTAAGTATATATCAAGAGTCTATCAACCTTATATCCGATATAATGAGTGATATATCTAACCAAAAGTAACTACACGAGGATATACTATTGATGATAATTCGAATATACAAAAATCAATTGTATGTCTAATAGGTCCATTAAATTAAAAAAATGTAGAAAATATTAAGAATTTATTAGACATAAAAATAAAAGTTCTTTACTATTTTCACACATCAGAGAGCATCTTTTAAAGTTTATGGGCTAAAATTTTAATTTAATCTAATAATATTATTTAAAATAAAAAGGGCCAGTTGCACAAATGACAAAAAATAAATGTTCAATTGCAAGTGTGTCTACCATTTGTTTCTAGCAAAAAAAATTGGTTCAACCTAATTGGAGTCAACGATATGTCCAAAATACCCTTCCTGTGTAATCTTGCGTAATTGTAATATGGTGTATATCAATCGTCTATCGACGATATATTGTTTATATACCCACGATATACCTAATATGAAGTATATTAGTGATATACTAATGATACACTTTACTTAAGTATATCAATGAACTTGAATTTCTCGTGACTTAGTATATCAACGTGATATAAAAATAGCTAATATGAAGTATATCAAGAGTATAATAGTGATTTATATTCAATGTATCAAATATACCTAATATGAAGTATATTAGTGATTTGCTACTAATACATTTCACTTATATCAAAATGAAATGAGACATACGTAATATAAAGTATATCAATGATATATCAAATGTGCAAAATATTCATAATACACTACGATATATATAAAGTATATCATTTAAATGATACCTAAAAAGAAGTGTATCGATAGTGTATCAGTAGTATACAACTAATATTGTGATGTTCGAAGAAGAAGGGTACATGAATGAATCGAGATCACATCCAATGAGAGCGATCTCGGTTATGAAAATATAGATGAAAAGACTTATAAGAATTGATATACCAACAAGATGCACCTTCCTAATTTTCTATGGCTCAATCATAGGAACTCCAAAGCTAAACGTGTTTGGCTTGAAGAAATCTCATGTTAAGGCCAAATCCGGATTCCAAATCTTGATCTGAATCCGACCTGTGGCATTACAAATATATAGGTATATACTAGTTGATTAATATATACCAAATATAAAATATATCGGATATACTATTGATATACCAATTATTAAGGATATCAAATATCCTATTGATATACTACCGATATACCAAATATAAAAGTATATCGGATATACTACTTATATGCTATTAATATACAAATATTAAGTATATCGATATCCTACTATAATCGATACTACCAAAATACTTTATTCAGTATATCAACGATATATCACAAATAGTGATTTATGCTTGATAATGATTTATGATGATATACTTTATTCATTAATATTAAGTATATCAACGGGATTTCAAAAGCTATTTGTAATGTCCGACATTTTCGTGCAGAGTAAATTTGAGTTATGCTTTTAAATTTTAGGTAAATTCATAATTTAAAACCAAATTGGATTGTTATATCTTATTGTGTGAGATGTGTTATTGTATAGAGTATATCACTAATATATACTACTTTGATATATGTATATGAAGTTAATTAAGAGTATATCAAGAATCGCATATGATATATGTTCATTTCAATTGATATACTAATGATATACTAAATGTTAGGTATATTAGTGAAATAAACATATCTAAAATGAAGTACATTAGTGATATACTAATATGCAAAATATCTCTAATTTGCTACAGATATATAGGAAGTATATCATTCTAAATGATATACCTAAGAGAAAGGTATCCGTGGTATATCAATAATATACTATTAACATACTTCGTTTTAGGTATATATTGGTATATAAAAATAAAGTATATCGATATATACTTACGATATACTTAATATAAAGTATATCGGATATACTTTTGATATACTAATATAAAGTATATCGGATATACTATTGATATATCAAATGTAAAAGTATATCGGATATACTACTTGATATACTTCTTTTACACCAATGAAGGTAAATCGGAATAATAAAAAAGCGAAAAATCGATTTAAAAAATTTGCTAGATTTGCAAATCTAAAAATCATAGCTAAGCTTACAAATATGCTAATATTTTATGCTACCCATTACAATTCCCTATAATTAATTCATAAATCAATATGTCCACTTTGTTATATTTCATGTTTTAGAGTAATTATAATGATGAATTTATAAGAAGAAATTTCTTTACCTTTGTTGCTAGACAGATATTAGAGAAAACAATTAAAAAATTAACTAAATATTTGTTTTACAAAATAATTATTCATAAAAATTTTGAATTAATAATAGTATTAGAAAATAAATTATTCATTTATAAAGTAATAATTACTATTGTATAAGAAACTTAAAGTTAATATTATAATTTAAAATTTTTATTCATCTATAAATTATAATAAAAATTATTTCATTATACATTCCAAACCCCACACGTTATATACACCTAAATTTAGTACATCAATTTCCATTAGACTAAGAAAGTCTATTTCTCTAAATCCACAACTTTTCTAGACTCATTTTCTTATGAAAATGTAAAAATCATGTTATCATAATAATTAAAGGTATAATATTTGTAAAATTTATTAATTAAACTATATTGGTTAGTGTATCTTGAAGTTAATAGCTTTTAAAATAATATTATTTAAAATACTTTAATTTTGTATATTGGTTAATAAATATAGAAAGTTAAATTTAATAGTAATTTTGATGATAAGGAGTACATAACTTTTATTAGCACAACGAATTATAAATTATTAAATAAACAATTGATAAAATTTTCTTTATGGTTAATTTTACATTAGATATATTTGCATAAAATTTTTTGTTTATATTTATTCACACTTTGGTAAATAGCCTGAAAATATTTTCATGCACGATTAAATATTTAGTCTATAAAATAATTATTGGAAGAAAATTGAGTGGACAAATGTATTAAAAATATTTTATTTATTATTAAAAGAATACTCTAGTTTCATAATAAAAGTTACGTTTTAAATATTTTATTTATTATTAAAAGCATACTCTCAGGTTTAACAAATTAGAATTCAAAGATAAACTTAACAAACTCGACTTGACACCATCCAATCTTACAAACCTACTTTCTATACCAACCAAACACAAACTTTAACAAATTCAAACTTAACAACCCTAGGCTTAACAAACCACCAAAACCTACAATCAAACAATAATGAAAATTTGAGAAATTGTAGAAAGAATTTGAGAATTTGACGCTAGAGCTCCAAGTTAATAAATATGCATCCAAACACATACTTCAGAACTTCAACTTCCTGCAACTCTTTATCTCAAACACAGTTTTTTAGAACTCGAGTAAACAACACTACACTCCAAACACAAACTTTAGAACTCTCCATACTTCTTTACTCCCTAGATTTATCAATAACTGCATATTAATCTTACTACCCAGTCTAAACTGCATATTAATTAACCTAGGAAAATAAAGCATAAAACCGTTATTCAATAAGTACTTTAGGAACGTTTTTTTGGGAATTTTTAATTTTTGTTTTCAAACCTAAAATTAACATGATCTAGCTCTAATGAACTCATAAAACAGCATCCATAATAAACCCTAAAATAATTTAAATAATAAAGAAAACTATCTTTATTATTGTTAGCCTATATTTCCTTCCTACCGAAAAGGATAAATGGAAGAAAAAAATTTCAGCAATGAAGAAGCTTGAAATGAGGCTAGACGATCTTAGAAAAATTACTAGGAAATTAAATGACCCACTATGAAAATAGATATCGTTTCTTACCAAATTGATACAATTGCGTTGATCGATATCTTGTAGATCCAGGAAAAATTACTTGAAGCAAAACTTGAAAAACAAATTCTCCTTCATCAAAGATGCGATTTACAACATTAGGATGAGTATCATCAGAGAAAAAAAATTTTAGATTTCTATAAGCTATCTTGGAGGATAAATTAAAAGACACTTGAAAACGCGTGACAAGGAAGGTTCTTCGAATATATGAACTGAAGTATTCCTTTTCCCTCTCCTCCAACTGAACCTTACTGTAGTTGGAGTAAACTTAGCTAGGACCAAGTAAAACTCTTCCCATTTTGGAATGTAATTATTATTATTTTTTTTGTTTAGTTGGTTGTCGGAAAAGAAATAAATAATAAATTGAGTAAACGTACGTAATCAGTAGCAGAGAAGTATAATTATTCATTATAACATGAGAATGAAGAATGTTACCCGTAGGCATGCAGTCAAGAAGAGGGCAAAGCTGAGGCGGCCAAGCTAAGGCTGTGAGCCATATATAACTATCACCTTTCCCACAGCCAGAGAAACGGTGGCCATCGTCTCTAACAGAGGCTGTCCACCACCGTGACAAGCTGCTACCAGCACCTCGAAGCTCCATATGCAGCACCAGAATGGGCGCTGTTATGTGCTGAATTAGTACAAAACCGTGGTGTGTGTGTGGTGGTGCATTGATGAGAGCTAGTTACTGCATGCCACGTGGTAACGAGGAAGGGATAAGAATTTGAATTTTCATTGCAGAATTATAAAGGATTTATTTATGGCTATTGTTTTTCCACGTTCAACCACAGCCATACATGATGAGACACCCTCAACCTCCTCAAAAATTAATTACCCAACCCAACTGGACGTCCTTCATCTCGCAAAATCTTAACATAAATATGCTCAAATTATTAGAGTTCAGTTAGTTGCTCAAATTATAATTATATTAGAGCTAAATATTATTAGAGTTTAGTTGCTCAAATTATATATATATATATATATATATTCCAGGTCCTTAATTTTTTTTTTTAAAAAAAAATAGGTCGAGTTTTATAACCTACAACTTAATTAGTTGTAATTTCAAATGTAAAAGGGAGATTAGTTGAAGGATAATTGGTATGTCTGACATTTGAATTTTTCTTATCCCAATGTTTTTGAACTAAAAAAATTTAATTGATTCCAACTCTAAGTACTTCCATTTTTCAAAGAAAGGTTCAGTGGCGCTCCCATTAGAACCAAACTTCATGTTCCAATGTCTTCTCTGTGTGGTTTTTCTCCTAATGCTTGCATTACAAACCAAAATCTGTTCATGAAAAGTTACAAATGATAAATTATTATTTTAACTAACTAATATTAGAGGAGTAACTCATATATCTTATAAAGATGGTGGGATATTTTCATCTTTCCAATGTAGGATCTTCAACATGACTCTCAAGATGGTATATTTTTTAGTTCATCATGTGTAGTGAGATCTCAATGTTTTGACAGAATATCCATTTAGATTTTATGTGCTTTGATATCATATTAGATGAATATAAAATTTCATCTTAAAACCAATTGATATTCGATGTAACTTAGATATGTTATATATAGTGATGGTAAGATCTCATAAATATATATAATTGTATTGACCATCATTAAAAATTTGACAATTATTTATTTGTTTAGAAAAAAGAAAAAATCTCAATTCTCTCCCATTTTTGTAATTAATCTTCTTTTTTAATTATAAAAATATAATTGTGATGGTAGACCTCGGAGAGGTTACGATTATTTAAAAATCTCTTTTTTCTCCTAATTTCCTGCATTCCTGCTCTCTAAATTGTCAAAAACAAATAAATGATGGTCATTTGGAGATAATTATTGACGATTAAGTTATTTAGTATTACTCTTAATAAAATAATAATTTAATTACATATCAACTTGTTGTCTACAATTTTGTTTTTTTTTTTACAAAACAGACTAATTCAAAATTTTTTAAAAAAGTGAAATTAAAATGAACTAAATAATAGACTTAAAAATACGTTTTAATCCCTGACGCGGTGGCCGGCTGGGCTCGAGGAGTGGCTTGAGCTGAGCTTGTATCAGCACCAAGCTCCGTGACAGGTACCATGCACCAGTGCGAAGATGTTGGTGTTTTTTGGTTCTCAGCCATGGGCCGCCGCTGCTGTGCTGAATTTTAAGATTGTCGTGTGTGTGTGAGATGATGTATTTCACGAGCTAGCTAGTTGCAACTTGCTGCCACACGTAACCAATGAGGAAGAGATAATGAAATTTCGGGATATTTGTTGCTGAAAACGACGAATGGTATGGTTATTGCTTTTCCACACCGCATTTGAATTAACCACAGCCATTTATTCAAGAGTTAAGTACTATTTTCATCTTATAGTCCTTTCATAACTATCTCATTTTTAAAAAGTAAGTTATAAATACTACTTTTAAGTTTTATTTTTGAATTTCTTTATTTTATTATTTATTTTTTAGACGCATTCTCAAAAATCAAGTCAAGTTTTAAACTAAAAGAACAAGTCCCAATAACTATTTAGTATTTTGGATTTTGTTTTTTCTCAATTTCTCTGTATTAATTTTTATCTCCCTTAAGGAAACATTTGAATTTTTAGCCAATTTCTAATAACAAAAACAAGTTTTTTAAAACTATTTTTTTTAGTTTTCAAAAAAGATGGCTTGGTTTTTTAAAGCAATATGTAAAAAGTAGATAACAAAGTAAGTAAATAGTACATAAGTGGGAGTAGTATTTTATAGGCTTAATTTTCAAAAACCTAAAATAAAAAATCAAATGGTTATCAAACGGGGTCGTAGTTTTCAAAAAAATCTTATTTTTATTCTTAGAACTTGGCTAAAAATCCACATGTTTTCTTCATAAATACGAAACTTGTCGTAAAGAAATGATTAGAAAAACCAAACACAATTTGTAAAAACAAAAAACTAAGGATATGTTTGGAACGCCTGAGTGTATTATAACAATCTCGATTAAATAACCTATAGTCTATGAAGTTAAATAACTGTGCACCCCAAACACAGAGACTATTATAACTCATACTAAATAACTATGCATCTTAAACATATTTTATAACTTCACAGACTATTAACATATCCCACATACGATTATAACTCACTCAACGTCTCAAACAATTTCTAAATGGTAATCCAAACGAGATCCATATACTTTTGGCTTTGGTTCATTTTGATATATGTGTACTTTTAAAACGTTCATTTTGGTCATTGTACTTTCAATTTCTGTCCATTTTAGTCCTTGTATTTTCAAAACATTTATTTTGGTCCCTATATTTTTTTTAAGTGGCTAATTTGGTCCTTGTTTGCAAGATTTTAAACATAAATTTTATGCACAGTAAAAATCTTTTAATACAAATTTATGTTTTCATGAAATTTAATAAGTGAAGTATCAGGCTAAAATTATGATGGAAAGAAATGATAAAAAATTCATGAAAATGAAGAGACCAAAATGGTTACTTTTTAAAAGTACAAAGACTAAAATGAACTAAAGTTGAAAGTAAAAGAACAAAAATAGACATTTTAAATGCACATGGATCAAAATGAACCAAAGTCAAAAGTACCTAGACTAAATTAGTATTTAAACCTATAAACAAAAACAAAATGCCAAAAGTACAAGATTAACATTGAATATATTAAATACTAATCAGAAACATAGCTCAACGAGCTAGCTAGTTAAGACATGTACCTTCAATGACTAAATCAAAAGAAGTGAATCTCTTCACCTCCACAAGTTTTTGAACTAGAGAGGAAGAAAAAATGTTCAACGAGTTAAGGTATGCATATACTCTCACATAAGATGTTAGATGATTTGTCAAATCATTAATACAAGAAAAGAAACCTATTAAATGTGCAAAAAAATAATAAAAATTACTCAATAGTTAAGATAACTATCCTTTTTTTGAGGTCAAACGTACAAATCTCCCGCATGAGATTTTTTTATAAAAAAAAATTCCAAAAAAACAACCAGATACAAACAAACGTACCAAATATTGTCTTGATGTAATTTTCACAGGAACAATTGCATATATTGAACCATGATTTAATGAGTTTTTAAGTAGTATGATTATTGTTGTGAGCGAATACAACGAGTGCATGTGGCTGGTGTTAGAGGAACTTCTTGCAGGCATTTTTTGGCGTCGTTGTAGTTCCGGAATTTTATGAACCGAAATTCTTGGTTATCAACAGAGATGGCCTGTATGTATTGATCTTCATCACAGGGATTATTCATCCCAACGCCCTTTAGCAGCTGAAATGGGATAACTACCTGTTTAACAAAAAACAAATATATATATATTCAACTAACATTAACATTGTCAAAATTACCATAAACATGTTAATTAACTAATAAGTTACTAAAAAACAAGTTAAACATGTTTTAAAACCCTATTAATGATTAAATCAACGGAGTTAGACAAGTCACCAAAATTGCAAACTCACATACCTATTAAGAAAATTTTGAACAATAGGATACTAAGAGGACGTTTGGTGCACTGGTTCGATATCAGTTCAGAACTTTAAGAATTGAAACCAAAACCGTATTTGGTATGTGTAGTGTTTGAAGCCTAGAAATTAACAAAATAGTGTTTGGAATAATGCACGGTTCAAAATCATGGGATTGTATTTCAAACCTATTGGATTTGAACATAGTAGCCCAAACAATGATTTGGGAATCACCATCCAAATCCAACACAGTGTTCCAAACACCCTCTAAATATATATATATACACAATCTTAAAATTCTAAAAACATATCTTTTTTTTTTTAAGAATATGTATAAAGACATGAACATAAACCTTTCTCAATTGGTTAAGACATTATATTTTCAATTAAAAAAGTTAGATGTTTGATTCTCTTCCTATGCATAAATTATTTCACTCGAAAGCAGAAAAAAAAGGTACCACGACTAATCAGAATTAGCAGTAACATGGGCTTTTGTAAATAGAGAACTCAAAATCTCTCATACACTAAAAACGTATATATAATTCAAAACGCACACAATGAAACCAAAGAAAAAGATTTCAAGTTCTATGAATCACATAAAATTTTCCCCTAGTAAAGATCAGTACGAAAGCTATGGCTAGGTTGGCCGAGGAGCCTTCAAAACCTCACTTTCACTCCGATCTCAAACCCGGGAGGGGAAAAAAAAGAGATCCCTCCCCCCTTGGAATATTGAGTAGACTAATAAATATTATAGCAAAATACATTTTTGGTTTTTGAGCTTTGAACTTGATATCTATTTAGACCTTAAAGTTTAAAATGAACATTTTAGTCCATGAGGTTTAGAAAATAGTTCAAAATGGTCCCTAGAGTTAGTTGACCATTAGTTAACTAACAGAAAAATGATGTGCCAAAATTTATATTTAAGATTATGCAGTTTTTTAATTTATTTATATTTAAGATTATTTCTTTTCTTTTCTTTTGGGACTTCTCATATGCATTTTTTCCGGTATTTCATTTCTTACCTATGAATTTTGTTTTTTCTTTTTATCAAACCACAACTCTACATAATAAATAACCACCAAAAAATTAAAAAACTCATCGCAAAAATCGAATCAATTAAAGAAAAATTAACACATGGGCACTTTCAAAGTTGTGGACAGAGACACGTTTGTTAAGATTAAGAATGGTGGATTGAGTAAGGCACTACATCAATGCGACGAAAAAGTCTTTTTTGTCACATCGTCATTTTCGATATATATTAGTGTTGGAGCCAAAGAAATAAAAAGAGAATAAAAAAATAGACAAACAATAAGAAATAGAGATGGAGGAATAAGAGAAAAGAAAAGAAGATAGAAGATGAAAAAAAAGTAAAAATAAAATTTAAAAATATGAACTTTAACACCTCATCAAAAAAATTGTCAATTCAACATGCCAAATCATTTTTCTGTTAGTCAACTAACGGTCAACTTAACTCATGGACCATTTAGAACTATTTTCTAAACCTCAGAGATTAAAATATTTATTTTGAAACTTTAGGGACCAATTAGATATCAACTTCAAACTTCATAGACTAAAAATGTATTTTGCCCTTGAGATAGAGTACCTTTTATGGTAATTATGTGTTAGAATGGTATAATTTTATGGTAATTTTAGTAAAAGTACCTTGAGATAGAGGCATTTGGTATTGTGGTGAGGAATAGGCTTGTGACTGCAGAATGCGAGCTTTGCTGTTGATACAAATAAAACACCGGCGAGAGGGCCAACTTCGGTTGTTAACAAATCACAACGAAACCAATTTTGAAGCTTTTCGTGAGCCACTGTTTCAAATGTCCGATGGAATATCTTCTCATACTGACCTTCCCCAAATTCCTTTATCTTTCGACTTGTTTTACTTTTACCTGATTCCACATTTTTAAATTAATAAGCAATATATCCCAATTAAGAATATGATACTTCTTGTGTTTATAGTATAGGCTTATAGCATATATAGAATATTATAATTAAATGTCTTCTTTTGAAAATGGATTGTGTTTGGTGATTAAAAGTAATGTAATTGGCTAAATCATACAAAATGTGGTGATTAAAACAACCCTATTTGAAACTTCGTTAAAAAATTTAATTGAAAATTGATTAAAATAATGTTGAAGTGAAAGTGAAATATTTTACATGCAATTAGGGGGGGGAAATTGAAACTAATTGTATATTTTAAGGCATTTTATATAATTTATAAGGTTTTAATTTTGCCCCTTACCTTACCTAGCTAATTAGTAATATTTTTGTCAAAAATGGAGAAATTAAATGAAGGTTTTGTTTGTAACAAATATTGAAATAGGCAAGGATATAAAATTGAAAATATTTAACGACAAAATCAAAATTAAACCAATTTTACATATATGATAAATACCCACCTTCCTTTGAGCCGTCCTTCTCCTTCATGTGTTCTACAACCCTTCCCAGCAGAGCATCAGTAGTAGAATTTGGACCTGTTTTCCCTGCTTCATGAAAGCATGCCTTTAATTAATTTTCAATAATATCATACAACATAAGCATAACTGACTTTTTTTTTAAGCTCAATAACATCGGTTAAATGAGAACTCAATCTCTAAAGTGCATTTGGTATGCACTCATCCTCGCTTTACGTTTTCGTATTCAATTAAATTGAATAATATGTGTTTGACCGATGTGTTTTCGAAAACTGTTTTCGGATTTTGGGATCCAAATAGTAGAAATTCTGAAAACAACATTTTTATGTTTTCATTATATCCAGATTCTGAATTTAAAATTTTAAAATGCAGAATTATATTAAACAAAGATAAAAATAATAAATACAATATTTCATGTTATGAATTCAATTTACTTTTGTTAAATTAAAATATGTATAATATAATATATTATAAATTATAGAATATTATATTATAAAAAGATAATTCTATAAAATTTACAAAATTATTTCATAAATTAATTAATAATGACTTATATTCAATCTAATAATTAATTTTGCAACTACAACTAATTTCATGATCTATAAATATGTTATAGGGCACACTTTAAATAACTATTTAGAATGAAATTAAATTTCTAAATATGCTACCAAACACATATCTGAAAACATGAAATACAACTCTGTTTTTATTAAATCTCTTGTTTTCAAATTTCTGTTTTCAGATTGCGTACCAAACAGGCCCTAAAGGTCCCAATAGTTTTCATCTTTATCAAGGAAACATTTGACTTTTTATCTAAATTTCAGAAACAAAAACGAAGTTCCTTTTTAATTTTCAAAACTTGGCATGAATTTTGAGAACATTGGTAGAAAAAGTAGATAGCAAGAAAGAAACCAAGTAAATGATTATATAAAAAACATTAAAAATCAAATTGTTATCAACCACAACTAAATAATTATCACTTAAACTTCGAAGTTATAAGCATTAACTTGTTCAGCTACTCAATAAAAAAAAAAAACTTGTACAGATATGCTTTGGTTAATGGAAAGAGTAGTGTAGGTTGTGAAACAAATTATGTATTAAAAAAATAATTTAAAAGTTATTTATTCAAATAGAGCTCTTTTTTGTCTTTGATATATGATATCTTTCACCTAAATTCACTGCTTTTTGTTTTAAAATACATCTTTCACCCGGTCTAACATAAGGTAAGGCATTATAGTGACTTTGTGTTTTCTCTAGGGCCAAATCAACCTCATCAAAAGTTAAAAATATCATTATATTTTTCATACGCGTTATTCAATATAAAGTATATTAGTAGTCTATAAGTGATATAGTACTACTGACATAGCTAATCTAATAGAAAATATATATCTGATAAACTACTTAATATACTTATATGAAGTTTATGAGAATATATATGTCACATATAATATATACACAATATATATAGAGTATATTACTGATACACTATTGATATAGATATGTTATATATACTATTTTTTTAGTACATCAAATATGCTATATATACTATATTGATATACTTTTTTTCATGCATTTTTCAATATGTAGTTTGTCAATAGTCATTTAATGATATATTGTTGATATAATAATGATATACCTAATATAAAGTATATCACTAACATATACTAATGATATACTTATATGAAGTTTATCGAGAGTATATCAGTAATTTTTCATATGATATTTACATATATAGAGTTATATATTAGTGATACACTACTATATTTTTACAACACGCGTTTTTCAATATAAAGTTTGTTAGTAGTTTATCAATGATATATTGGTGGTATACTAATGATATACCTAATAATGTTATTTTATATATTGCTAATATACTTATATTAAGTTCATCAAGAGTATATTAATAATTCGCGTAGGATATTATAGAGCATATCATTGATACAATTTATTTTAGCCTTTTATTTTATTAATAGCATATCATTGATAAGTATAGTTTTTAGTCAATATACTTGTTTAATTGATACACTTGACTAATAGTATATAAGAAATTCATATTTAATGTATGAGATATACTTAAAATGAAATATATCACTAATATACTATTGATATACTCAATGTTAGATATATCAAATATGCAGAATATTTATGATATGCTACAAAGATATATTGAGTATATTATTTAACTAATATACCTAGTATCAGTACTATATCAATAATAACTACTAATATACTTCATTTTAGATTTATATTAATTGACTAATATACCCAATATAAAATATATCAGATATACTGATATATCAAATATAAAATATATTAGATATATCTATTGATGCACGAATATGGTAAAATTAGAATAATAAAAAATAAAAATTAGATTTTAAAAACTTTTGTTATATTTATAAATCTAAAAAAACCATAATTAAATTTACAAATATCCTAATATTTTTGTGCTACCTATAATCATTCCCTTTCCTTTCCATTTAGTGGGTCTCATAGCAAAAGATTTTTATTATTCTGAAAAACCTGGACAAAAAGATGTTAATTAGAAAATATTAAAAATTAATACCATAACCATATATATACAATATTTCAACTTCTTTTTGCCACGAGACCCACGAAAAGCAAGAGTAAAGGAATCACAGTAGCTCTTTTGACTTGGTCGTCTCAATTCTTTCCAAAATAGGTATTCTAAAAGCAAAAAAAAAAAAAAAAAAAAAAAAAAAAACGAATTCGCTTAAAGACAAAAAAGGGCTCTATTTTGCTAAATAACTTCAAGAACAATTTATTTAAAAATTTACTCCAAACTTTCAATTAACCCAGGCTGTGATTTGCGTACCTTTGAGTTGCTTGTCGTGGTAAAACTGTAAGGGCAGCTTGGTTTCAGGAGAGGCATGATTTGCCCAAGTTTGGACACTGCAACTGCAATTAGTCCCCATCACTTTTTGGACAACTATTTTCTTGATCTTGTCTACAAACAACAATAGCAATGTGCAGTGGCCATTCTTATTGATCATAGCTAGTTTCTTCATCTGTTCTACATTCAATTGCAACAACAAATGGTTTGACGCCCTTTGAAGTTCAGCATCGAAGTTGCGAAGCTTTTTGGTGTAAAATGGGGCCTTGGAATACTTAAGTAATAATTTACTCCCTTTGATAGCCTCGCACTTGAGAATCAGTTGCTTCCCTTTGTTCATTAGTTCCCCCAAGTTGTTTGTGTTTTTTGGGCAATCGAGGAAGTCACTTCTAAGCTCATCCAGCTGCTTGATCACAGAGCTTAAAGACTCCAACTGGATCCTGATGTCTTTAAGAACAGGATTGAAATGAATGGCCATTTCCCCTAAATCCAAGATGGCTTTTAGCAGCTCTCCTAGTAAAGCACCCAAAGCTGCGCCGCCCACCAAACCCCCGGCCGCCGCCATTGAAAGTTGGATAAGCTATCCTTGCGTACTCAAATCATCCCCTCAAACCTGAAAGACATATTTAAATTAGGCAAATTAACAATGCCTAATAAACAATAACTACATATATAATACTCGATTCGATATCGGCACAATGGAGTTGTATTTTTAACTATCCGGCAGACGCGGAATGCGAGCTTGTTCTCCAAGTTACCCCCTGCCCCTCGCATCTTACCTTAAACTTTCTTCTCCTTTATAATCGGTGCTCTGCCCTTTTTGTCTTTGTTTTCCTTTTTCTTTTTTCTTTTTAATTTAAGTTAAATTAGAAGTTTAATCCTCAAGTCTAAACTAGTTTTATTTATTCCATCAAGTTTAAAAATTATCTTTCCTACCTATTTTTAATTTTGTGATTTATTTGATTTTTAAAAAAAAAATCATAAATTTATTAGACACCAAAATTTAAAGTTATGGTTTCATTAGTTAATTTAATTCTTTTAAAAATATTTTAGACATAAAAGTTTAGTGACCAACCATTACCCATTAATTTTGAAGTTTTATAATTTTAAAGCAACCAAATAAGTACAATTCTGCCCATTGAGAAACTAAATTGGTAATTTAGCCAAAAGAAAATCAATTATCCAACTAGAAGGCCATGAGCCAAAATGTTAACAATATAATTCCAGTGTTGTATATTCAATTAAACTAGCAGGTACTCATACAATATGGATTTTGAAAATGATTTTTGTTTGGTTGTTTAGAAAATAATAAATTTACTAAACATAAGCAATAGCAGAGAAGTATTAAACGTTCTAAAAATTAAGAAACAAGAAACAGAGAAGGAAGAATATATATGTGTGTGTGTGTGTGTGTTATACCATAGCGAGGGCCAAGCTGAGGCTGTGAGCCACAATACTATCGCCGTAACACACGGCGGCTGGAAGCCTTGATGAGTGGTTTAATTTAAGCTTAAACCACCAGTATGAAATGTTTCTTCTCATTCGTGGCCGCTGTTTTCTGCTGAATTTAATTCCAAACTATGGTTTCTGGTGGTGGATTGATGAACTAGTTGCTGCCACTTGAATAATGAGAAAGAGATAAGACATTTTTAAAATTCATTGTAGAAAACGATAGCGGCTGTGTGGCACCGCCGGAATACTCGTGCTCGGGGATTTGCTGCTGTCGAATCACCGTGGATAGTGCTGCTCCGCCGTCTGGAGTTCTGGGTCACCGTCGGAGGGAGTGGGTGAGACGCTACCGTTACTAGAACGCGGATCTGTTTTCCGTGAGCCGGCGCAGGTCGCTGCGTCATCGTTGGGAGTCGCCGGAAGTTGAGTGAAGAGTTCGAGAAAGAAGAAGATGGTGAAGGTGAGAAAGAAGATAATAATGACGTGGATATAAAGTGGAGATTTCTCGTCAAAAGAAAACTTCGACTTTAATTTACAAATTTTCCAATCTCTTTGTACTTTACTTTTCTATTTAATTCTTCTCATTTGTTTTCTTTTTCTATTAGAAAAAAAAAATCAAATTCTCTTTTTTTAAGTATATAAATATTTGGGGTGAGTAAATTTAAACTCATGACCTCTTAATCATAAGTTTTACTTAATGTCAGTTGAGTTATGTTATTATTAACATTAAATTATTTTAAGTACACAGAGTTATAATTGCAAAACTTTTTAAAGTTTGATGATAAGAATGCAACACTTATTAATCTTTTTCAAATCCCTCCTTTTTTTTTCATTGTGGCTAGCCCTATTTATAAGTTCCCGGGATAAAAAATTCTAATTAATTTTTATTTTTAAAAAATAAAGAAAATTAATTTAAATTTGTGTTTCATATAAAATCAAATTCCTTTAAAAAAGAACAAAATTAAAATTAAAATCAAATTAATTTTAACGAAAAATAAAACATAAACAACTCATAATTTCTACCATTCTTTTTAGTATTTTTATATTTTCCTAATATGTTTGGCGTTCCTCTTCGACCCTAATAAAGAATCAACCCAAAAAGTCTAATCTTCATATAACTTAATCATTCGAAGTGTAAGATAACAGATTCAAGACATTTCTACAAATCAATATATATATAGATTATTTGCCCTAATGAACTTAGCTTATAGTAATTAATATGTACCTTAGATCGAGATGTCAAAGTTCGATTTCTCACTTTCAAATGTTGTTAAACTAAATATATATATATATATATATATATATATATATATATAGTTCTACCAACCTTTGAGAAAGCCATTTCCTTCCATTAATGTCCAAGATCAATCTTTTTCAAACAAAATTTAGCTCCCTAATTAATTGGTCAAGGATATTTGACTGGGCACCGTTATTATTTTAAACTCTTTTTAATTAGATTCATATGGTTTAATATAAAATATTTATATTGCCAACAAAAGCATAATTCAAATATCATTAAATATGATTCATAACTGAGGTTTGAATTCTCCCACTCCAATTATTGATGTACTCAAATAAATATGGAAAAATATCTTTTTAGTCCCTCATGTTTTTAAATTTCTGTCTATTTAGTCTCTATGTTTCAAAATCGGACAATCGAATCCTGAATTTAGTAAAATAGTTCAATTTCAGAGGCTGAGGTGGATGTGTATTAATATTAAAATAATAATTTTTTAAAAAATAAATAATAACAAAAAATAAAATAATAATAATATTATTTTAATATTTTTTCTCTCACTCTCTTCCCTTTCTCCCTTCCTCTTCCTTCTTTCTCTTCGTGCGTCCAACCATTCATTTCTTTTTTTTTTTCCTTTCCGATAGCAGGCAAAGCAGACAAAGCATATCTAATCTAGAGTTGCACGCTAAATCTGGAGTCCGACCATCATTGCACGCTAAATCTTCCAGCCGACAGAGCAGATCTGGAGTTGGGTTTCGTCGTTAGCACACCAGACCATTCGCTGGAGTTGTTCAGGCGCGAGTTCACGCAGTTGGTTGCCGGGAGAACTCGAGCCAGCTTGTCGCGCGCCACGAGTTCGATGCCCAAATCTGCCACCCTACACATGCTACTCCGCCGCCGTCATCGCCGCCCTTCCATTCTTCTTCATCCTCTGTGTTTTCCCTACCATCAGAAGAAGAAGAAAAAATTGGACAGACACATAGAAGAGAGAGAAAGAAGGGAGAAAGGAAGGGAAGAGAAAGGGAAAGAGGGAGAGAAGAAATATAATAATAATAATAATAATAAAAAAAAGAGGAGCTTCGACAGAAGCAACACAGAAGAGAGAGAAAGAATGGAGGAGGGGAGGGAAGGAGAGAGGGAGAGAGAATGATGATGATTATTATTATTATTATTATTATTATAATAATATATATTTATTATTATTATATTAATATTTAAAACATCCACGTCAGCTTCCGTTAATAAAAATTAAAAGTTGATTGTTCTATTTAAACATACCAAATTGAACTATTTAACTAAATTCAGAGACTCGATTGTTCGATTTTGAAACATATGGACTAAATAGACACAAACTTGAAACATGAGCGACTAAAAAAGTATTTTTCCTAATAAATAAATAAATATATATATATATATATATATATTTATATTGAAATTAATTTAAAAATTACCGTTGAAAATTAAATGATACTAAATACTTAAAGGCCTAAAGAGTAAAATTATTAGGAATTATATATCTTTGAAAGAATCTATAAATATTAGGGGTGTACATAAAGTTGGGTTGATGATCAGGTTAGAGAGTTTTTTGGACCAACCTGAATTCGTTCAACCCAACCAACCCTATTCATGAAAGTAACCAAATTCAATCCAACCCAATATTTTCAGATTATGTTAGGTTAGGTCGCAGGGTTAATTTTTTTTATTTTTATTTTTTAATAATTATTTAAAATATTTTTTTTTGAATTAATAATTAAAATCACATAAAATTCAAATATCAAACTTCAAAATTCATAACATCTTAACATTGTTAGAAGTCTGGAAGAAAAACATAAAAAATTGACAAATAATTCATTCATAAGTATATATGTAATTAAAATAAAATAAAAAAATATAAACTTGGGGTTTGGTTTGGTCAACTCGAGCCTAAAAAACACAACCTGAGAATCGACCCGAACTTTTCGATTTTCCAAACTTCTAATCCAACCCAAACAGAAAAAAAAAAAAAAAAAATAACCCAACCCTTACAATTTTGGTTGGGTAGTCTGGGTTACCGATTATTTGTACACCCCTAATAAATATGGAACTTCGTAGATAATATATTTTAAATAAGTTATTGAACAGTTTCTTAATTGAAATATGGGTTAAATTACAAAATTTAGCTCATAATTTTTTTAAAAAAATATTTATAATAGATTCTTAAATTCTTAAATTAATGTTTAATAGACTCCTCACATATTCTTCATCTTCTAAATTATCATATTTATTATATTTAAATTAAAAGTTTTTTTTGTGTGATATATAGAACTTTAAATTTTTAATTTTCTATACAATATATATGGAATACGTCAAAATGTGTTAGACACAAAATTGAAAGTTGAATGACTTAATAGTGATCTATTAGACCAAAAATTAAAAAAAAAAATTAAGAATTACTTATTGAAACTTTTTAAATTAAAGTTCATCAACTTATTAAATGCAAACTTTATAGTTTCAGAACTAAACTTTAATTCAGCCTATAAATATCCTTTGAAGATGCCCTAGTTATTAGTTTATTATACATAGTTTACATCAAAATTATTTTACTCAATAAGAAATATATATATATATATATATATAGTGTGTATGTGTGTGCGCGCGTAACACATGGTAAGTAATAGAATATTTTTTAATTTTTTTTTAACAGACTTCCATTAGAACAATTGTGCTACAAACATGTTCTTCGGGCTACAAAAGTAGAATTCTCATGAGAAACAATATTCAAAAGTAGACTAGTATTTTTTTTTATTATTATTAAAAGGCACAAATGGGTTGACTACATTAATACGATATGGAAGAGGGTGGCATTTTAGGCAAATTTGTTGGCAATGTGGAGGAGGAATTGGCAAAGTTGTTGTGGCTTAGAGAACATGGGCATATGATCAGCTCCCTCAATCTCCATCACATTTTGAATTCCACTGTTTTTTATCATCCATTCCTGATATGGCTTTCTAATCACCTTGTCTTCACTGCAAATCACGTACACTTTCCTCACTCTTCCAAACTTGTCTTCCGAAAACTTCTCTGCTTTTAACAATTGCTCTTCAAATAGACAGCTCCGTCTCACCAAAGTTTTTGCCAACTCCAGATCCTTATTTTAGTATACCAAAATCATGTTATCCAAATTCCCCGTCTAACCTCCATTTTATAATCATTTGATTTTTAGTTTTTGAAAATTATGCTATCATTTCTCTACAATGAGTTATATCATCTTAAGAAAATATTTTTGAATTCTTAATCAAATTCCAAGAACAAACAAAACACAAGTTTTTGAAAACATACTTAAAAAGTAGATAATAAAACAAAGAAACTCATAAGTGAAAGTAGTATTTTTAGACTCAATTTTTAAAACTAAATAATTATCTAACCGGGTCCTTAATTTACATCATTGGAAACACAGAGGAAAAAGAGAATACCTCAATAGGGGATAACTGATAGAGGTAGGAGGCCAAGAATTTGGGGCCAAAGAGTACTGAAGTCAAAGGCTCAGTGGTGCTTCCATTGGAACAAAACTCCATGTCCATCATGTCTTCTATCTGGCTTTTCTCCCCACGCTTCCATTACAAACCAAAATTTGTTAATATATATTTAGTTATGTACACATGAAACACAATTTTCATACTAGCAAAATATAATCCTTTCAACAACCGAACATAAATCAAGTGTTTATTTTGATATTTGTTCTATTATTGGTGTCTAAACTTACCAACGATCTAAGTTAACTCTTAAACTTTTTTTTATAGACCTTTCAACAACTGAACATAAATCATGTTCTAATCTTACTCTCCTCTCCTCCTCTTGTTGAACTAAAAAACTAATTTATTTTTTTTAAAAAAATTAGGGACGACTAAAATAAACATTCTAAATGTTCATGAATTAAAAGGGATAAACTTAAAAATTATATATTAAGATAGATATTTTGAATGATGATGGACTAAAATGAAATATTTCTAAAAGTTAGGGACTAAAAATAAGACTTAAACAAAATAAAGCTATTAAATATTTTTTTTTAAAAAAAAGAACTTGAAAATTAAAAGACGAGTTAGGGTAAGAATGATTTTTTTTTTTTTTAAAAAAAAGTTAGAACTAAAAAGAGAAGTAAATATATATCTATATATATATATTTCCCAGGAAGATCAATATGACTAAACTTCTTTTTTAAAAAAAATAATTAAAAAAAAAACTTGAGGAGCATAAGATAGCTTTGTCCCTAGAAAAATTATTCAATATGGCTACTTTTTTAATAATCGTTTAGTGTGTATGTATGTGTGTATATCTATTTTCTCTCACTTTCTTCATTCTTCTGTTCTAACTTTTAAAAACATAAAAACACATAATAGTGGTATCTAATTAAAATTAAGAAACTATAGCTGCATCTGATAATCATATAAGCTTTGTAGGTTAACCATTTGGTTTTTAGTTTTTGTTTTTGAAAATTGTACTTATTTTCTCACCATTTTCTTATAATGGTCTTCATCTTTCCTAGTTCCCACCATTCTTAAGAAAATACTTGAATTTTTAGTTAAATTTCAAAAACAAAAACAGGTTTTTGTAAACTTCTTTTTTTAGTTTTCAAATTTTGGCTTGATTTTTGAAAATACATCTAAAAAGTAGACAAGAAAATAATAGAAAACCATAGATGGAAGTAGTATTTATAGACCTAATTTACAAAAACTAAAAAAACTAAAAACTAAATGGTTATCAAACAGGTCTTAGTTTTTTATTTTTTGTTTTTAAAAATTAAGTTCGTTTTCTTCTAATTCCTTCATCATGAGTTTCATCTTCTCTGCTATGACTCTCATCTTTCTTAAGAAAAACACTTAAATTCTTAGCTAAATTTCAAAAAATAAAAACAAGTTTTTAGAACCTATTTTTTTTTTAATTTTTAAAACTTGGCTTAGTCTTTGAAAACACATCTAAAAAGTAGATAAGAAAGGGAGATAAACCATGGGTGGACGTAGTATTTATAAGCTTAATTTTCATAAGCCAAAAATTAAGGTCTCATTTGATAACCATTTAGTTTTTGGTTTTTAAAATTGCACTTGTTTTCTTACCATTTCTCTTCAATAGTTTCCATCTTCCCAACAATAGTTTCCACCTTTCTTAAGAAACCACTTGAATTCTTAGCTAAAATTCCAAAAACAAAAACAAGTTTTTGGAAACTATTTTTTTTTTAAAAAAAAAACTTGGTTTTGTTTTTTAAAACAAATCTAAAAAGTAGATAAAAAACATGGAAAGACGTGGATGAAAGTAGTATTTATAGACTTGATTTTCAAAAACCAAAAACTAAAAATTAAATGGTTATCAAACATAACATAAATGGTTATCAAACGGAGCCTTATTTTTCAAAACTTGGCTTGATTTTTTAAAATTCATCTACAAAATAAATAAGAAAACATGAAATGTCATTGGAATAACTAGTACTTATAGACTTAATTTTCAAAAATTAAAAAAAAAAAAAAACAAATGGTTATGGAAAATGGCCTAAATGATTAGTTTAGGAAGGTGGAAGGAGTTAAAATGTTTTTAAAAGTTTAAGAAAGTTTAAGGAATAAAAATGTTTTTAAAGGAAGATAAAATTAAGTATATTTAGGGTCAAAGGAAAAGGAAAATGGATTGCTAGATTTTGATGGTAGATTATTGAGATGTGAAAATCGTACCAAGTCTAAAACATAGGATGGTGGATGGGTGGTGTCGGGAGCAAAGGCAGTCAAGAACACGGCCGCACCAATCTTATCCGGATAAGTTTCCATGGCGAGGGCCAAGCTGAGGCCGCCGAAGCTGTGACCCACCACTATCACCTTTTCACCGCCAGAAATGGCTGCCATCGTCTCTAACAGTGGTTTTGAGTACTCAGAAAACGTCCGAACTTCTTCCAGTGACTTCCGGTTGATGCCGGCGGCGGCCATGTCGAGCACCGTCACACGGTGGCCGGCGGCCTCGAGGAGTGGTTTGAGTTTGTACCAACACCAAGCTCCGTGACAGGCCCCATGCACCAGTATGAAATGTTGGTGTTTTTGGTTCGTCTCAGCCATATTGGGCGCCCGTGCTGTCGTGTGTGGAGATGGATTCAGGAGCTAAGCTAGTTGCTTCCTGTGCCTGTCACTTGACTAACCAGGAAGAGATAAGAAAATTATGTGGCAGAAAACGATGTATGTATGTACACATTTGATTTAACCTAACAACAGCCATAAATTCAAATACGGAATGCCAGAAGTAGATCAGTTCAAACGTATTAAATGTGTCAAAATAAGCCAACCATATTGGATTATATGGGACTTCATCTCAAACCAATTGATAATGAGAAATGACGCCATTATTATAACATATTCATCGTGATCGCTTAAATTTATACTCTTTGCTTTGGTAATAAGAGAATAGAACTCATATATATTTTATATATAATGAGGTGATCCTCAGAAATTTCACATATCTTATAAGTTGTGAGGTTACTCTCCACTTTTTCAATGTAGATCCTAAACAAAGCAAAAACATCAATAATGTTGGATCAAATCATCACTTTCACATTTCTTCTTCTAAAAAGAGAGGAAAAAAAAAAGACAAGTGTAGTAAATATTGTGTTGGATATTCCCGTAGTAGGCGGTAGGACCAATTCTTAACCATTACTGCGCCTAACCAAAAGACCTTGTCTATGATAATGTGACCAATAGTTTTATGAGAAATTATAAAATGCATTTTAATTAAAGTTTTACTAAACCGTTATTATGCGAACATAAAGACTGAGAACATTTAGGGGTTGTTTGAGGCATAAGTTATAATAACTGTATTATTATAACTTGTAAAATACTCTGCACTCCAAACACAGACTATTATAACCCCACACTATACTACTCTACCTTTTAAATAAAATTATATGATTCCACAAACTATTATAACCATCTGTTATTATAACCCATTCAACACCCCAAACAACTTATAAAGAATAATTAAATTGTGGCGGTCATTTTTAATAATTTTTCATGAGTGTGCATATAATATTCTGACAATTTTTTTTTTAAAAGGCAACAAGTCTCTTCCTCCGGATTTACCTCTAATGATAATAAGGAATAACCAAATTGTAGAGGTCATTTTTAATAATTTCTCCCACTCTCCCTTCTCCAGGAGGAGAAATTATTGGAGGAGGCCGGAAGAATAAGGGCTCTCTCCTAATTTTATGCCACCTGCTATGATTAACCAAATAGTAGATCAAGACTTGATTATGATAGTTTTGGAGATGTTGTGGTATTTGATACCACATACCGCTCCATTTGTGGGAATCAATCACCATTGGAAAAATGTTCTTTTTGGATGTGCTTTTCTATTAGATGAAACGATTGCCTCTTTTGTTTGGTTATTTGAGACATTTTTGGAATTAATGGGAAGTCGCCAAGCTGTCGCCACGTACCTGCGACGCGGAGCGGCCGACGTCCTTGAAATAGGGATATTTAAAAGGAGTCGCCACCAATCTTTTTATGGTGTGATTGGGCACCAAAATACAATAAAACAACCTTTCTTTTTTTAAAAAAAAAAGAAAAAAATGGTATGCGAAAACCAGATTTGGATTCGGTAGTTGTTTATGTATGGGGAAGGTGTTAGCACCCCACAACACCCGTTTAAAACGGTGGCCAAATTTAATCTTGAATTGCACAAATTTTAGAAGGACAAAAAAAAACTTATTTAGGAAAATGAGATTTTTAAAACAATGTCTTATTTTACCCCTCATTACTCCAATATTTGGAGTCATGATCCCATAAAATAAGTGGATGAAAATCCATCAATGTGACTACATTGAAATTATTTCCAAGATTTTAGAAATAATATCATCTCAAAAATATGAGAAAATTTTACAATTTCTCAAATCTATCATAGGATAACCTCTTATAAAATATTTTTTTTTAAAAAAAAGTTTTAATTAAATTTATTTTTTATTGGGACCAAGATCTCGGACTCCCAAAGATAATGATCCTCACCTCAAGAATTCTAGAAAATCGGACTCCCAAATATTTCTAGATTCCAGTGTAAGAAACTTTAGGAAAAATAACCTTAAAAGAAAATTCACATTTTAAAAAAAATTAAAACTTAGAAAATAAAATACTTTGGCTTTGAAAACAAACTTTTATAAAACAAAAAGGGGAATTTTAAAGAAATTGAGAAATAATATTACAAAAAATGAGAATAGAGATTGTAAAAAAAAATAGAAATCACTAAGAAAAATCATGAAAATCAAAGTTAAGCAAAGCAAATAAATGCAATGACAAGATAAGTTGAACATGTATGATAATTTATTCATAGCAAATAAGTGAACAAACATAATATACAAATATGATTGAATTTTCTAAAAAAAACAACGTATTGGAGTTGATCTTGGACTTCCAAAGAATCAATTCCTCACCTCAAGAAAACTAGAAAATCGGACTCCCAAATATTTCTAGATTCCGTCGTCGGCATATTTTTTTTATAAATAAAAAATGGTTTTAAAAAAAAAAGTTGGAAATAACATTTTTTTTTAGTTATAAAACATTGTAAACCCCAAAAAAACAAGCAAACTTTATGGTTTGAAAATAAGTTTGCAAAAAAAAAAAAAATTGAAACCATGAACGATAATCAAAATAAATTAAGTTTGAAAAATAAAATGCAAATGCAATATAAAGATAGACCATGCTTAACATAACAAATTGATCATAACAAATAAATATCGAGCACAAATATGCTAACAATTACAAGAAATAAAAATATTGAAATAACTCTATTCACCTATACTCAACTAATCTAAGGTATGTTACATAACCATCTTTTTTTTTAATTTCACGACACTTTGCTTCTTTTTTCTCTTGCTCTTTTTCTCTCTCTCTCTCTCCTTTAGTACAATGAACTCAAGAGCCAAGAAGAAGAAATATGGAGAAAAGAAAATGATAAATAAGTAGGGGAAGTAAACCATAAAATAAAGTTAGTAAAAATCAACATAACAAAAGATGTTAGACATTAATGCAAACAAAAAATGGGCAAAAATTCACATGATAAT
Source organism: Trichosanthes cucumerina (assembly GCA_036507285.1). Lineage (NCBI taxonomy): Eukaryota > Viridiplantae > Streptophyta > Magnoliopsida > Cucurbitales > Cucurbitaceae > Trichosanthes > Trichosanthes cucumerina. The sequence continues at coordinate 71,327,103 of CM071837.1, read as the reverse complement.
AAAAGTAAAAAAGAGATGTAATAAAGAACAAAAATGAAAACAAAACTCATAAAATCCTTACTCAACTATTGTTTTTCAGGGATATTTAGAGATAGAGTTAAAGATAAAGTTAGTAGCAAAACATAACAATAAAATAGACAAAGATTCACATTGTAATAAAAGTAAAGAAGAAATATGTAATGAACAACAAAAATGAAAGAAAAGCTCATAAAACCCTTACTCAACTATTGTTTTTCGGGGACATTTCGAAATAAAGATGAAGATGAAGAAGTTGGTGTCAAGAACAAACCAACTAGCTTGTTGTTTGAGGTGTGGATCCTTGGAACAAAATCCTACCAAATGCAACCTCCAACTAAGCTAGGGTTATTTTGTGCTATGGGATTTTTTAGTATTTTTTTTACAAAAAAAAAACTCTCCATCTTTATGGTTGTGAAGGTATTTGGCTATGGAGTTTTGTAGAGTTGATAATGGATGAGAATGATGTGTGGGAGTGTAGAAGAAGTAGGGTTTTTTTTTAGTTGTGTTTGAAGAAGAGAATGAGATGTATATAAAGACCAAAACCATTACTCTTTTGTGCATAAAACCAAAACCACAATTTGTTGCAATTTGAAAACCTATGCCAAAAAGAACTTACACCTAAAAAAGACCAACAACATTTTGGTCAATCAAATTAAAAAGCAAAACATACTTAATCAAAATTTTGTCTTTTCTTCTTCAAAAAAAAAAAAGATTCCCCCCAACATTTAAAAAAAACACATGGTAAAATTAACAAATAACAAATCAACACATAAAAAAAATGAGCTAATAAAAAAATACAAAAAAAAACATAAATAATGATAATCTAACAATTAATTAAAAATGAGCCGGACAAAAATAGGTAGCTACAACAACCAAAGACAATTTTTACAGACCAAGATCAAGCTATGTCAAATGCAATTTCTCAAATTTTTGATACATCAAGGCATCGTTTTTGTATCTGACATATTTCAAAAAATGTCACACAACACCTTTCATCATTATATGTAAATCAAGAATTTAAGAGATGTTTTAATGAATGTCTCCACTTTTTAGATACAGTTGATGAGTTTGAGGTACAATGGTAGTCTATGGTTACTAAATTTAATCTCGAAGAGAATAAATGGTTGAAAAACGTTTATGACTTGAGAGTTATGGTGTCCTGTTTTTAGTATGGATACATTTTCTGCTGGAATTAAGTCAACTCAAAGAAGTGAGAGTGTAAACAATGTATTTCATCATATTTCTACAAAGACAATGCGTCTTATTGAATTTGTAGTACACTATGAGAGAATGGCTGAGCAAATGAGAGAAGTCGAGTTGGAGGAAGATTTTCGTTGCAACCAAGGCATACCTCCACGTACAAATGAACGTGGATCTATGGTAGCTCAAGTAGCAAGAGTATATCCACGTACAATGTTTAAGAATTTTGAGCATGAGATATCAACGATCTTCACTACATTTATAAGTAAGGAATGTCTTCAAGGTTCTTGCTATTCTTTTGAAGTTGGGTTATATGGAACAAACAAGTTATGGGAGGTTTCATATGACCAATCATCAGGAGCCATCAATTGCTCTCGTTATAGGTTTGAATCATTTGACATTTTATGTCGACATGCACTAAGAGTATTAATAGCAAAGAATGTAGATATGATACCTACTCAATATATCTTGTCAAGATGGACTAAAATAGCAAAAAAAAGAATGCTAGAAGTAAGTCCTATGAAGTCAACAATGGACCAAAAAGAAATTAAGGCATTATGGCGTAATGAGATGATGCGTGATGCTTATAAAATGGTTATAGTTGGAGCAGAGACATAGGTGCTAAAATTGTGAAGGAAAAAATCTCAGAAGCACTGTATCTCCTTGAACAAGAAACACATCATATAAAAATGAAAGATGTTGATCTCAACCAACACACTAAAAATAACTTACCCCATGAATTATCTTCTGAATTTCATAAGGCACATGTATTGGATCCTTCATTTATAAGGCCAAAGGGAGTATCAAATGCAAGATTGAAAAACAATATGGAAAAGAGTAAGAAGAAGAAGAAGATTGTGTCTATTTCATTCTTTTACATTTTCTTTTTTTTATATATATAATTGAAGTTTGTGAAAGTTTGCGATATTAATTTTTGTTTTTGTTTATGTTTAATTTATATATAAAAAGTAAGTTTAGAAGATCAACATATTAGTTTGATTACAAGTCACGTGTTACCACGATAATTTTCTGTTAATGATGGTTTTAGTTTCACCAATAACCATGCAGTCTCAATTTTTTTGAAATATTACTTTCATTATCTTTGTTAGTTCACAAATTGTATATTGATACAATGCAGGCTATGAACACTTCTTCTTCTTCAAGTTTTACAGCTTTAATGCAGATGTGTACTCAAATGTCCAATACATTTCAGGTATCATTTTTAAATTATATTTTAATATGTTAAACACGATAACAATAATTTTACTTTCTTTTCTTTTATTATTAATGAAATTAATCCTAGTTAATTTTATTGATTAGAACTCATCATTTAATAATTTGGATGGAAGTACCTCGAGAGGAAACAATGTTGCCATAAATTTGTCTAATGTAAATCAGGTAATATTATATTTAATAATTAATATTATGCTCTTTAATATTTGCCATATTAATTTTAACTATTTTTTTATTATGCATAATGCAAGTTCTACTGGTTTATGTAATTTTGAAAATGATGATGAACATTGATATTTCGAAGATATAAACTTGCTAGCGAGTATTGTTTTCATTTTTATTTAATATATTTTCGCTAAGTTGGAATATAATAAACAAAAGTTATTGTTGTAGATAGTGTTCTTATTTTAAATAAAATGTTAAATGTGATTCTACTGATTGTAAAATGCTCGAATTTTGTCAACTAAATAATTTATTAAATATTATTTTTAGCAGACATAACATTTTATTTATTAATCTTGAATTGATCTAATAAATTTATAAAAAATAGATTAAAAGATATCATTCAAATTAGTTTAGCTTATTCTTTTTTTTTTACGAGAAGTGCTTAGCATGAAAATTTTAAATGAAAAAAAAGTATAAAACATAACAAACAAATTATTGAAAAAAAAAAATGAATAATCATCTTGGTTAAGAAAAAATCTTAACGAACCTCAAAACAAAGAAAACAAACTTAGAGACATAAATGGCAATCCAAAAATTAAATTGAAAAACAAAATATGTAACTAACGTGAAATCTATATGTGCAATTAAAAAAAAATAACTAGGGTTGGTTAACCACAATAGGTGGCATAAAATTAGGAGAGAGCCTCGTTGTTTCGGCTTCGTCCAATAATTTCTCCTTCTCCAGACTCAAGAAGTTATTTGATGAGGCCACACACGAGGTTATTAACTCCGCATTTATTGACATTTTTCTATCAAAATAAATCCAATTATGATTTTTCTAAAAATAAAAGACAAAATTGTTTTTTTTTTCTTTAGGGTGTACATAAACCGAGTTGGGTTAGGTTGAAAGAGATTTTTGGACCAACCTGAAAATTAGGGTTGATCATTTCTTCAACTCAACCAATCTTATTCGTGGGAGTAACCCGACCCAATCCAACCCAATATTTTTGGGTTGGGTTGGGTTAGGTCGTCGGGTTAATTTTTTATTTTTTATAATTTTTTAAATTGTTTAAAATATTTTTTTTCTAGAATTAATAACTGAAATCACATAAAATTCAAACATCAAACTTAAAAGTTCATAACATTTTAACATTGGTTAGAAGTATAGAAAAAACCATAAAAAATTGACAAATAATTCATTTTAGGTATATATGTAACTAGAATAAAATTAAAAAAATATATAAATTTTGGGTTGGGTTGGGTCAATTTGAGCCTAAAAAGTTCAACCCGAGAACCGACCCGAACTTTTCGGTTCTCCAAATTTTTAACCCAACCCAAATCGAAAAAAAAATCTACCCTTGAATTGGGTAGTCCGAATTGCTCGGATTACCAGGTTAGTTGTACACCCCTAATTTTCTTATATAACGCTAAAGAATGATTTTAAAAAAAAAAAAAACATGAGATAGTGGAATCTAGACTAGTTTTGTAATTGTTTTTATTTTTTATTTTTTTATAATAAAGGGCCAAGGTAGTGTGTATAGCATTGTTTTTTGCAGCTGTTTGAGGTGAATAGAATTTTCAGATTTTAGTTCCAAAAAAATTGAAAATCCAAATTAAATTTAACAGTATAAAAAATGGAAGATGTTTGAGAGTTGAGTTGAAAACAATTTTTTTTTTACTTGAAAACATTTTTTTATTTAAAAAAATGGTTATAAAAACACTTTTGATCTCTAAACTTCTATAAAAGTAATAATATAATTTTAGTCCCGGAACTTTTGCAATAATTTAATCTTTATACTTTTAAATATGTAATATTCTAGTCATTGAGCTTTAGTATATAATAATTTAGATCTAGTACTTTTAAAATTTGTTTAGTCTCTATATTTTAGAAATTGTATGGTAAAAAATCTCATCAAAATTAAGTGTCAATTTTTATAATGTAACAATTTAATTTTTATAATTTATAAACACCTTTGGTCTCTAATCCATTTATTAATCTATATAGGTAAGAAATTCGATTAAATCTTAAAATATTTTGTACGACGAGAAGTAAATTGTTACAAGTTCTAAAGTACACGAACAAATTGTTACCTACTAAAGTTTAGGTACTAAAATAATTACAAAATTGAAAATACTGAGACTAATGCATTACAAACTAAAATTCAGTGACTTTAATGAAAGTTTTGAGACTAAAATTATTTCTTAACAAAAAAACAAAAATATTTGAGTAACAATTATTTCCTTAAAGTTATTTCTAAAAAAAATAGTTAAAGTCAATTCCCCTATACTCACACAAACGGATAAACAATGATTATTGAGAACAAACAATATGAATATAATTAAAAAGAAAAGTGATCCAATATGAGGCAATATAGAAAATACCATGATTGTTTAAGGTAAAATAGGAAGCTACATTGGTTTGGTTTGAAGTTTTATAAAGGATTCTTTGAATTTGAAAAAAAAAACAAAAAAAAAAGTGTGATTTTGGAATCAAACGGGAGAGACCAGAATTAATTATATAGTTAGATTCGGTGGCATCGAGCGGCGGTGCGTGGTTTGATGGGAGGAGATGAAACAAACAGTGAAAGCGGCGATTGCAAACCATTACCTACCAATTTAATATCCATTACCCACTCCGACATCTCACATGTCTCTCATCTATAAATTTATGTTTCATCTTTCCAAAATTCAATAACACACTTATATTTATTTATTTTTTATTTTTATTTTTATTTGGTGGGTTTAATTTGCAAATCCAATATTTCGATTGTGTTGGATTATGTCACCTAACACATTTCTAAAAAGAGTGAAAATCTGATGGGGATTTTTGTACAAATGATCTATTTTTACGCGCATTAATGATATTTGACCTGACATTTCAAAATAATGAAAATTGATTTATTCTGACATGATAGAGCGTGTCAAATTACCCAGAAGGCTTGTGGTCACGCTCTCTCACTCTCGTGAACTCGCTCTCGCTCTCGTGGACTCGCTCTCGCTCACGTTTACTCCCTCTCACAGACCTCACACTCTCGCTCTCGTAGGCGCGCTCTCGCTATGCTCACTCACGATGCGACTTATGCAAATGATCACTCGTAAGCTCGCTCTCGCTCTCATAGGCTCGCTCTCGCTCTCGTATGTTCGCTCTCGCTCACAATATACAACTTTTCAAATGATCACTTGCTCACTTAACTCGCTCTTAATCGATAATTATTACTATCTAAGCGAGCTCGAGAGCGAAAGCGAGCCTAGAGACTTAAAGCACGCTGCCCTCGCGGTAATTTGGACAGAATGTACAGTACAAAAGGGTCATATGTCATTAATTTCAAAATATGGGTCAAACAATATTAATGTGCGTGAAAAAATGTTTTCCATACAAATTTCTCAAATCTGATTGCCTTTCATCTTTTTTTAATTAAATTTCTTGCCGCTAAAAGAACACCATACATTTTTTTTTGTTTTGAGTTTTTATCTCCCTTCTCAAATACATATTTGTGAAATAAATTCTTTAATGATGCCACCACATTGTGACTGCTTCATAATATCCTTTTGATGAAGATTCAATAATTTTCGAACTTTTTAATAATCATTAAATATAAATTCGAGATACTTTTTTTTTACCTCAAATAAAAAAGACGACTAACCACATTGTAGAGGGTCTTACTGAATAATTCATCTCATTTCAAGCTTTCAAAGAAAAAGATACATATAATCAAAGTTTAATGTCATATCAACCTAACGTGTTACTATAAATCAATTTTAAAAATAAAATGTGTGACCAAAACTTCTAGTTAAATCTTACTGACACAATGGAATATTTTGGACTTACTTTTTAAATTGAAAATTTAAACTGTAACCAAAGTAGATATAACGGTAAAAGCTCAACACAAAAATATTTCTTTAAAAAAAGGTTGGAGTATGTTAGTGAAAATATGTATAGGCTTATAATCTAATATAGGCATATATCCATTTAATGATACGAATAGTTGTCCACGTGAAATATTCAATAAATAACCTAACCCATATAAAACTAGCAAGAGCATGACTAAGTGATAATAAGTCATAATTGACTTTTTTTTTTTTAGGTCGGAGGTTCAAATTTCTCACCCTCATATTTGTTGTACTAAAAAAAACTCATTTGTCACTTGACACAAACTAAATTAAGAATTTAATTAGACCTAGTTTTTTGTTTCAAAATTATACCTCTACTTAAAACTCATGGTTGATAACTATTTGATTTTTTGTTTTGGGGTTTAGGAATTTGTGTTTGTTTTCTCCTCAATTCTCTACAATGTTATATATTTATCTTTCTTAACAAAACATTTGAATTATTAGTCAAATCCTTAAAACAAGAACAAAAAATCTAAAAAAGTGCACCTCCATTTGATAATCATTTGGGTCTTGTTTAATAACTATTTGCTTTTTTTTTGTTTTTTTTTAAATTAAGCTTATAGATACTACTTATACCTATGTCTTTCCATGTTTTTTTTTATCTACTTTTAAGATGTGTTTTAAAAAATCAAGCTAAGTTTTGAAAACTACTGAAAACTAAAAAAAAGTAGTTTTCAAAAATTTATTTTTGTTTTGGAATTTGACTAAGAATTCATGTATTTTCTCAAGAAAGATGAAAACTGTGATAGAGAAGATGAAAACTATTTTAGAGAAATAGTATGAAAATAAACACAAAATCAAAACTAAAAATCATATGGTTATCAAATAAGGTCTTGATTTTTGGTTTTTGGTTTTTAAAAATTAAACTTTTAAATACTACTCTCACTTATGGATTTACTTGTTTTATTATCTACTTCTTACTTATATTTTCAAAAACCAAGTCATGTTTTGAAAACTAGGAAAAATAGTTTTGAAAACCTTGTTTTTGTTTTTAAAATTTGACTAAGAATTCACATGCTTCTTTGAGAGATATGAAAACTGTTGTAGAGAAATTGAGAGGAAACAAGCTTATTTTTCAAAAATCAAAAACTAAAAACCAGATAGTTAACAAATGGGACCTACTTTTTTTAGTTTCAAAACTTTGCTTGGTTTCTTAAAATATATATGTAAAAAGTAGATAATAAACCTAAGGAAATTTATGCTTTAGAATTAGTATTTATAGACTTAATTTTCAAGCACCTTAGTTATCAACCGGGGCCTAATTCTTTTCAATTTATACAGTATGTTGTTTACCATTCTTGCAAATATATTTGAGTCACTAGCCATATTTAAAAAAAAAAAAATTAAGAACTACGACCCTTTTGATAACCATTTGAATTTTGGTTTTTGGTTTTTAAAATTAAGACTATAAATACTACTTTGCCTATGACTTTCCAAGTTTTCATGTTTTCTTATCTACTTTTAAGATGTGTTTTAAAGACCCAAGTCAAGTTTTGAAATCTAAAAAAGTAGTTTTCAAAAACTTTTTTTTTTGTTTTTAGATTTTGGTTAAGAATTCAAGTGTTTTCTTAAGAAATATGAAAACTCTTAAAAGATGGAAACAATTGGTAGAAAAATAGTGAGAAAACAAACATAATTTTCAAAAACTAAATGCTTATCAAAGGGAGCCTAGTTTTTTTTTTTTTTAGTTTTCAAAACTTGACTTGAATTCTGAAAACTTTTATAGAAAGGAGAAAACAAAGAAACACATATGTGGAAGTGGTGTTTATAAGGTTAATTTTCAAAAACTAAAAATAAAAAACCAAATAGTTATCCAATAGGACCTTAGAGACTAAACTTATAATTTAACTTTTTTAAAAAAAAAAAAATCACATAAGAACGTATAGAGTAAATGAATTCAAACTTTTAACTCTAGATCAATGATATATTTCTTAATCAATTGAGTTATGCTAAAGTTATAAATAACAAATTGTATAGGATCATAGCATGGTACGTACGAACTCGTCTAGTCTAAATGTATGATCTCTTTGAAAATCAATTTTATGCTTTCAAAGATAAAGAATAAAGAATAACTTCTAATATAAAAACTTATCTGGTACTCTGGACTGGTAGAATATATTATTTAAAGAAAAAAACAGAAAATAAAAACAGTATTTTGTTGTCAGTATGTTCTTTATAAATTATACTTTCTCAATTAATTTTTTAGTTGGTTTCAAAAAATAATAATAATAATTTTTTAGTCCTTAGTAATTTTTTAAGCACATCTTGAATGTACCCATATAATGCGTACAAATTAATGTACATAGGCAAGTAATAGTAGAATAACACACACAAAAAAAAGGAAAATTAGTTTGCAAAATAACTTTTTTTTTTTAAAGAATGCAAAATAACTTTTTAAAAAATAGACCTAAACAACACCTTTTTTTTTTTTTGAAAACTCCTAAACAACACCTAATATTGTGCTTCAACAATTCTTTTGATTGTCTTTCATTTTCTATGATCACAACTTACCTTAAATCACTCTTCTCTTTAACAGAAGCAGATTCATATTTTTTTTTTCAAAGTACAATATTACATTACATTTATAAGATAACTCATTTTCGTAGAAAAAGTTGGAAAGCAAAGTCCTTTTCCAGACATCTTGCATCACTGTCCATTGTAATCCATTCTCATGAGAAGAGAATCAAAAGAAATCAGAGAGTCAAAAAAAGAAAAGAAAGGAAGATTAAAGCCATAGCTAACAGCGTAATCAGGGGGAGTGTTTGGTCCAAAAAGAAACAGAGAAATAATTAATCTAACTTTTGACACTCATTCATTGTTATTGAACTCGCTTCCAATTCAAGCGATTTGCCCTCTCAATTATGAGAAAACGCGTCAACAGCACCGAATACTCCATAAAGTTACAACCTTTACAACATATATACCGCCCCCTACCTACTGTACAGTTCGAATTTCAATACATTAGTATTTTTAAGACTCAAATTGGATTAACAATTTGATTTTAATACAATTCACTTATTCACGGCCACTAGAGAAGCTTACTCGTTTTCTCCCGCCCTGTCTCTATTTAAGGCTTTCACCCACTCCAGTTGTATTCAATCAGCTTCTAGCTGTTACCCACTGACCCTTGAAAGGGTTTTTAAATTAGCAACAAATAAGCCTCTTTTCGAGCTTAAACTCCTCTGCATTCTCTCAATCCCTAGGATTCTGATTGAGGTATCCATGCTTTGAACTCTGTCTTCTTAATTTTGCCCACATTCTGTTTGTGGGGGTTTCTCATGTAGTGCCATTTTGCAGATTCAATGGAGAAACAGAGCTTGCTTCGATTGATTTGTGGAGCTTTGGCTTTGCTGAGCGTTTCATTGGTGAATGCTGAAAACCCATATAGGTTTTACACTTGGACAGTTACATATGGGACTATTTCTCCTCTGGGTGTTCCTCAACAGGTTGGTTAACTGCTGTTCATGTTTCAGATCTAGTTTTTACAGACTGTTAATGGTGGTTTTGTGTGTTTAAATGGTTCCTCTGTTTGATTCTGAAGGTTATCCTCATAAATGGTCAGTTTCCTGGCCCCAAATTGGAAGTAGTGACCAATGACAATATCATTCTCAATCTTATCAACAAGCTAGATGAGCCTTTCTTGCTTACATGGTGAGTTCCTTGATATCAATCCTTCCTTTTCTACCATTGTAGTTTTTTGAGTCCATAGTTTCATTCATACCATGTTGCTAAGCCATCTGTTATCTTTTCAAACAATTTAATAGCTTGATTTGGGGTTTAGTTTTTCCTAGTGTAGATGGAAGTGTTTGGTAGTGCTTTCAAATTTGGTCTTATGTTCTGTAATGTTTGTTCTATCTTAAGGAATGGGATTAAGCAAAGGAAGAACTCATGGCAAGATGGAGTTCTTGGGACCAACTGTGCTATTCCTCCAAACACCAATTATACTTATGCCTTCCAAACCAAAGATCAGATTGGATCCTTTGCATACTTCCCTTCAACTCAATTTCACAAAGCTGCTGGTGGCTTTGGAGCCCTGAATGTATACCAGAGACCGCGAATTCCAATTCCTTATCCTATTCAAGATGGAGATTTTACTCTACTTATTGGTGATTGGTACAAGACCAGTCACAAGGTAATTTAAATTCTTCCATTCTCTGCAAGTTCATGATAATGAAACCATTGAGAAATATAATGTTATTAATGTATTGTCTGTTTATAGATTGGCCTTTAAATTTTCGTTTGTGTATTTTTTGAAGGTTCAAACATGGTAGTTTGAGATCGAATGTCTTTAAATTAGATTATAAATTTTAGGATACAAGATCTAAACATGGTTTACTATTAATGACAGAGTTCTTTGTTTAGTCAATGCTTATATTTAGTGATGTAATGTTGGTTTCTTTACTTTTCAGTCCCTGCAAGAATCTCTAGATGCAGGAACATCTCTTCCCTTGCCTGATGGTGTCCTTATAAATGGCCAAACTCATAGTACTTTCACTGGCGATCAAGGTTATTTTCGAAACATATCTATTTTGTTTCGTGAAATTCTACGCTTTCCCTTTTTCGTTAAAGTTTGCAAAGCAACCTAACATTGACTCCTGTAAATATTTCAGGTAAAACTTACATGTTCAGGATCTCAAATGTGGGTTTGTCAACATCTCTTAACTTCAGGATTCAGGGACATAAACTGAAGTTAGTAGAGGTTGAAGGATCTCATACTCTCCAGAACTTATATGACTCTCTTGATGTACATGTCGGTCAATCATTATCGGTTCTAGTCACCTTAGATCAGGTCCCCAAGGACTACTATATCGTTGCATCGACACGCTTCACTGAAACTGTACTCACAGCAACTGCAGTGTTGCACTATTCAAAATCCAACTCACCTGTTTCTGGGCCTGTGCCTGCTGGTCCTACCATTGAGGTAGATTGGTCTGTGAAGCAAGCCAGAACTTTCAGGTACATCGAAAAATGTAACGAAACGAGATTTCTTTTTGTTGATATCGACAATGCAACTGATCTTTTACCATTGATCTCTTGAAGGTGGAACTTAACAGCAAATGCAGCAAGGCCTAATCCTCAGGGCTCTTTCCATTATGGGAAGATTATCCCAACAAAGACAATCGTTTTGGCGACATCTGCTCCTTTAATCAACGGAAAACAGCGATATGCCATCAACAGGGTCTCATATGTTAATTCTGATACTCCTCTAAAGCTTGCCGATCACTTCAACATCCCTGGTGTTTTCTCTGTAGATTCCCTCCAGAGCCTTCCCTCTGATGGCCCTGCCTTCATCGCTACTTCTGTATTGCCAACAGCTCTCCACGATTTCGTCGAAATTGTTTTCCAGAACAACGAGAATACCATGCAATCTTTCCACCTTGATGGTTATGATTTCTGGGTGGTTGGGTAAGTCAAATGTGCTGTTTTCTACTTCTACAATGTTTCATTTGCAAATCTTAGACATTTTTCCTTTGTGGGCAATATTGTAGGTATGGATATGGACAATGGAGTCAAGCCAGCAGAAACTCCTACAATTTAGTAGATGCTCTTACCAGACATACCGCACAGGTAATAACTCTACCGAGGTCGTTTCTATACGAATGAACTCGGTATCAGGTGTCATTGTCAATACCATAATGCAGTGACAAATCCTCTAAGAAAGAGGATCCATTCTATGACTTCAATTTACATCTGCTATGACATTTCGAGCTCGGTCGTTCACTTCGATAAATATCCTTAGAATCTTGTGTGGCTTGTTGGTGTTTCAGGTGTATCCTAATTCATGGACAACCATATTGGTGTCATTAGACAATCAAGGGATGTGGAACTTGAGGTCTGCAATTTGGGAAAGACAGTATCTTGGCCAACAGTTCTATCTCAGAGTCTGGACTCAAACTCAGAGTCTTGCCAATGAATACAACATCCCTACAAACGCGTTGCTATGCGGTAAGGCCGTGGGACGACATCTATGAATCTTGCATCGATGATCTACTTTTAGTCATGAGAGTTTGACTACATAACATGGAGAGGAGATAAAGATAGGGGAAATAGAGTGAACCAAGCAATGCAAAAAATTTAGAATCATTTACCTTATTCTTTCAATGGCTTGGGAAATCTTACATGTATTGTTCTTTGAAGTGACGCAATCAAGTCATGCTTCTAAATTGTTCATTTCACTATTGATTCATATACATATAGATCGAGAAAGTACATGAACTTACAAATGGAAGTTGGAAGTAAAAATTGGCATTAGAGGTGTAGTTAGCTCAAAAGAAACCTATACTTTGGGTAAGAATTGTTGGAGATGCCAAGGCATGGATAATATATAAGTACAGACATTTTTGTTAATATGCAATATATTTGGTGAAATTAAAAATAAATTCATGGTGGCTTAGACTTAAAGTGAGGTTCCATGTAAGCAAATTTCAAGATTCCAGTAACTTTTAATCTATGAATCATTTACCCATTACTACAAAATTTGGCATCTTGTATCAATTTTTTCTCTAAACTTTCAATTCCATTAATTTATGTAAACTTTAAACTTAAACAAGTATTTTAGGCTCCGTTTGATGACTATTTGGTTTTTGTGTTTTGAAAATCATGCTTGTTTTCTTATCATTTCTTTACAATGGTTAGTTTTCATCTTTCTTAAGTAAACATCTGAGTTAGCCAAATTCAAAAAATAAAAAACAAATTTTTGAAAACTATTTTTTTTTAGTTTTCAAATTTTTCCGTAGTTTTTCAAAACATATATAAGAACTAAGAAGTAGAAAAGAAATCATGGAAACTATTATGGGTAAATTTGGACAATTGAGTAAAATCTTCCTATAAAAGACAATTGAGTCAATTACAGGCCAAATTCAAAGATCCATAAGGAAGACGGGTTAAAGGAGTCCATGGAGCGCATTTGAGCTAGATCGCATTTACTAGTCCAAATTTCCGACCCGATTCGACTGCATGAACGACTGACACGACCAGATAAACTCCGACCTGGCCCTCGATCGGTTCGCTTCATCTTCTTTTCCTTCCATGCTCACGATAGATCTGATCCATTAATTGTTAAAACCCTAGGTTAGGAGAAGGTCTCACCTATAAATATCTCAGTATGACTCTATTAGAGATAACTCAATTCATCCACAGTCTTCTGACTAGCTTGCAATACTCTAAAAACCTCTTTAACTTAAGCATCAGAGTGGTTATGGCAAGCACCAAGCACCACACCGGTGTGCAGTCTCTTTTCTTTGGTTTGCAGGTCATCTCTTTCTCCCAAGAATACAAATTCACTGTTGGTCTCACATACAAATTAGGTGCGTACCTTCTGTCCAGATTTGTGCATCAAGAGAAACCTAAAATTCATTTAAATTCATTCATTAATTTTTTTATTTAAAAAATGCAGGCAAAAATCTTTCGGAACTCATGAATTTCAAAGGAACCTCTCATAAAATTCAGTTTGATTAATGCACAAGTTCCACACTTGAATAAATCTCACAAAGCTCACTAATTTCAACAAAACCCAACTACAATTTTGCATCATTTTTCTTTCAAGTCCCATCAGTTTCACACTTGATATGTATGTAAAATTTGTTAAATGCACATGAGAATGTTTTTTAGTTTGTACGATTTTTCAAATGCAAGCCCATTAAAAAGTGTAAATCGTAGTATTTATGTCAATCTGGATATACCTCAACTAGTTAAGACATTATATTCTCAATTAAAAAAGTTAAAATGTATGAATTTTTATCGACACTCTTTTTTTAATTCAACAACAATATTTAGAATGGGGGATTTGAACCTCTGTCTTCCTACTCGAAGACACATGCTAATTATGGTTAAGTTATATTCACTAGTCACTTTGGCTCATCCACACATTTTGTTGAACTTAAAAAAAAATGTAATATTTATTTAAGTTTAGGGTAAAGACTACGACACTTGTCAAAGTTTAAAGTGCAATATTATAAAACTTATACAATTAAATTGATACAACTTATCTAAGTCGGTAAAAATTAGTTAGTTTTTTGTTTTTCAAAGTAGGAAAGAAGGCAAACATAATGGACCAAAATACAAGACTTTTGTTGAAAATTACAAAAATAATATTATAATACAAGATTGTTCCACCGCTAACATTTATAGTAAACATTATATTAATTCTAAAACCTTAATAGTAAATATAGTTGAGCTAGCTTGGAGTTTTGAAAGTGAGTAAAGGAAAATTCTAAAGCACATGTTGAAAAGAGCAATTTATGTTTTAAATATTCATATCCCTTTTTCTGTGAGCTTAGGTTCCAAGTTGGGTTAAATATGCCCAATTTGTTGGGCCCAACCCCTCATATTTGCATGTGGCCAACTTGTAATTTGTAACAAATTATACAAGTGGTTTCTGAAACTGTATAACAATAATATGGTGGTAATAATGGTGGATCTACCAAATTCAAAATTAAATATTTTAAATATAATCACTGAAAAAAATAACTATAAATATATACGAATGAAGTACGACGCATCGGGCTATGAGTTATTGCTGTCATTATAATCAATCAATATTATTTTGGGAGAAATTTGCATGGAAAACTACTTTTTACGCGCATTAATATGATTTGACCCATGTTCTGAAATTAATGACATTTGACTCTTTTTGTATTGTGCATTACGTCCAAATTATCGTAAGGGCATCATACTCTAACTCTAGCTCTCTCGCTCTCGCTCAAGTCACGTTCTTGCTCTCGCTCAAGTCTCGTTCTCGCTCTCGCTTATGATAGTAATTAAGTTGTCAAAATTCTGGAGAAAAGAAAAAAAAAACAAAAATCGCACTATAGTTGACTCGCTCTCGCTGGCTCGCTCTTGCTGTCTCGCTCTCGCTGTATCTCTGCTCCAACTCTTCTCTGTCTTTTTTTTTGTCATTTTTTCTTTATATTTTTTTCCATTCATTTGAGCGAGAGTGAGACAGCAAGAGCGAGAGCGTGAACAGCGTGCGAGAGCGTGAACAAGAAATGTTACCCTTATGAGTCATTTTGCGCGCATTGTCATGTCATAATGGGTCATATTTCATTATTTTGAAATGTCAGGTCAAATGCCATTAATGCATGGAAAAATTGGTTATCCGTACGAATACCTCATATTTTGATAAAGAAGTGATCTCAAATCTAAATTAGTCATTAATTATGTAGATGATATTTATATAATTTTAAAATAAGTTAAATTACAAGTTTAGTTAAGTTTTA
Organism: Trichosanthes cucumerina; assembly: GCA_036507285.1. NCBI lineage: Eukaryota > Viridiplantae > Streptophyta > Magnoliopsida > Cucurbitales > Cucurbitaceae > Trichosanthes > Trichosanthes cucumerina. The sequence continues at coordinate 71,311,378 of CM071837.1, read as the reverse complement.
AATGAGTTCTTAAAGTTTTAATTTTGTGTCTAATAAATCTGAATTTAAAAAATATCAAATAATTAATTTCTTTGATTTTTAATTTTGTATATAATAAATTATTGAACTTTCTATTTTATATCTCTAATAAGTCTTTGACATCTATTCACAATTTTTAAAACTCATAAATCTTAAAGACAAAAATTACAACTTTAATGCCCTCTTAAACACAAAATTCAATTTTATGTCTACCATATTGTTAATTTTAGAAAATGTTGAATATGTTAAGAACGTATAATTACACATATAATTAGAGTTAAAGAGAATTAATTGACATTTTAAAAGTTCAAGAATGAATAAATAATTTTAAAAATTTAAAAATCTATTAGACATAAATATAAAAGTTGAGAGGTTAAACTTGAGATTTAACCTTAGAAACACACATATTAGTATATGTTAGAATATGTTGATATAATTAAATTTTTCACTACCAATCAGATTAAGCTTTTGGGTTGATTGATAATTTAACATGATATCAGAGTAGGAGGTCCGAGTTCGAACTTTCATAAAATCTCACTTCTTCCCCCAATTAATCCACTTGTTTGCATTTTCTTCAAATTTTCAAGCCCACAAGTGAGCAACCAAAATCAAGCTATCCATTCACATGACCAATTTCTTTATTGTCCAATAATTTAGGTCTTATTTGATAATTATTTGATTTTTTTTAATTTTTAAAAATTGAGTTTATTTTCACACATTTTTTTGGCATAATTTTCATCCTTTTCAAAAGAAATATTTTAATTCTAAGTCAAATTCCAAAATAATATATATTTTAAACAATTATCTATTTTTTTAGTTTTCAAAATTTAGATTGAATCTTGAAAACATTGGTAAAAAGTATATAATAAAACATATAAATTTATAAGTGAACAATAATTAAAATTTGGTTATCGCTTAATATTTAATATTTTAAAATTTTACCTTAAAAGAACTTTAAAATTTAAATGTGTAAATCTCTTAAACATTTGATTTTTTTTTTTGAAACATAAACATTTAAAATTATTTCAAAAATCGCAACTATGACTAAATTATGAGAAATCATTAATTATTTTAAACTTGAGAATTTAGACCCGTTTGATAACCATTTTGTTTTTTGTTTTTTATTTTTAGTTTTTGAAATTTAAACCTAAAAATATTACTTCTACCAATGAGTTTATATGTAATCTTATCTACTTTGTACTTATGTTTTCAAAGACCAAACCAACTTTTAAAAACTAAAAAAAGTAGCTTTCAAAAACTTGACTTTATTTTTAAAATTTGGCTAAGAATTCAAATGATTACTTAAAGAAGATGATACCTATTGTAGAGGAATTAAGTGAAAATAAGCTTAACTTTCAAAAACTAAAAACGAAAAACAAAATGGTGTTTAATTTTTTGTTTTTGGTTTTTTAAAATTATGCTTATTTTTTCACAAATTTTCTCCATCTTTTTTACCATGTTTTTCATCTTTCTTCATTAACCATTTGAGTTTCTAGCTAAATTTTAAAAATAAAAACAAGTTTTTGAAAACTACTTTTTTTAGTTTTCAAAACTTAGTTTAGTTTTTGAAAACCTTAGTAAAAAGTAAATAATTAGAAAACATAAAAACTCGTATGTAGATTTAGTATTTGCAACCTTAATTTTCAAAAATAAAAAACTAAAAATCAAATTGTAATCAAACGGGCTTACTTTTTTTACTTTTCAAAATATTAGTATTTGAAAATAGGGATAACAAGTAGCTAACTAGCTATTAACTTCGTTTCCATAGTCAATAATTTATTATATTAAGGAAAAAAAAGAAAGTAAATTCGAAAACCACTTTATAGATGATTGGTTTTAGACTATAAATACATGGTTGCAATTTTATCTATTCCTGGTTGGACTTGAATAAATTAAAGACTTGTTAGCATAATAATGATTGTACAAAAACTGATATTGTCTACTCAATGAGAAAGTTGACAAGACATCTTAACTATTCAAGACATAATCATTAGGACGCATTTAGTATTATATATGGTAGTTGAGATACTTAAGAGTGTATATATGTTTGTGATGCTGTTAAAATAAAATGTGCTGCAGCTTTTCATAGAAATCTTCAAAATAAATGGGTGTATATATGTGTATAACAATATATAATGGACATTAAAGTTTATATAGCTGTTGACAAAACTAGTGAGAAATAAACACAATCATTTCAAAATTTCTCTTTGATGATCCTATCCCTAGCTAAGCCAACAAGTGCTATATACATTTAAATTATTGTGATTATTTAGTTGCTTGCATGAGATGATTTAAGAATAATATATATCTACAATAATTCAAAATCTATATTTAATTATCATATAAAAGAACATTTATTTATTGATTATGTGAAAATGAAAGATTTTATAAGTTATCGTACCAGAGTGAAAAGTATATTGATAAGAGAAATGATGCTAAAAGTGTCTATGAAATAATTTATTTGATAATTAACCACATAATCTAGTTGATTGAAGACTTCATATCAAAATTTTGTAGTCGATTTAGGTGGAATAATATTTATAATTCATCCAACTAAATTAATTTAATTCATAATTAATGTATTAAGAAAACTTAAAATTTTCTTATTTTTATAGTAAAAATAGAGTTTTTTTTTCTTGTGTTAGATGCTACATTGATATATTACAAAATATCGAGTAATGACAAAAAAAAAAATCCTCTTAAATAACATATACAATTAATCTAATGAGAGTGATAATAACTCACCTCAATTAGAATTTTTATATACGACTTATATCTATGTTTAAAGCTCAAACAAATTTAGTATTTCGTCTAGGACCAAAAAGCAGTAAAATAAGGACATATCAACTTGAAAGATAATTGTTTTAATTAACAAAAAGAAAGATAATTCAACAATTAGTTTACTTTTTATTTCGTCAATATTTGCATTTGTACCTAATAGATAATTAATCTATTTTTTACTTCATTGTTAAGATCACTTAGAGAGTGTAACGCCTTGAAAATACCTATTCACTATAGTTAAAACATTAAACTAATTTACAAATTAGAATCTAATAGTTTTGGTTTCTAGATTTTATTCATCCGTGTTATTTGTTAAAATTTTCATGGTACATGTAACATGATTTTTACTTGAAAAAAAAGCCACATGAAGTTGTGGTTTAAACCATACGGAGTCTAATATCAGATTTTATAACAAAGTTGGTAAAGATCAATCTTAAAATTAAAGCAATAGTCATATTTAAAATGAATTTTTTCTATAAAGATCAACAAACAAAATAAGCAAAGTTTAAGAGGCAAAAGGGGGTTAAACAAAATATTTATAACACAAGAATTTGAATATAATTAATTATAAAACTAAAAGGAAAGCAAAGTGAAAAGCTTGTTATTAGTGTTTATTAGAATAATAATAATTAAGGCATGCATAATGTAGGTAGAAGGCTAGATATAGAATAGCATGGGAGCATAATATTTAAAGTAAAAAGTAGATTTGAAAGGCAATAAAACTGAGAAATATAATAAAGTAAATCTGAGACTGAGAAAACAGTAAGAATCAGAGAAGATGTTGTTGAAAGAAAACACACACAACACTTTCTTTATTTCCCAAAAGGCTGCCTTCTATCTCTTTTCCTTTCACTCTCATTCACTTCCTCCTAATATAAAAACTATCAACCAACCAATTTTTTTTTTTTCACTCTCATTTCTCCCCATTTTTACATTTCTATTTTACAACCTTAGCTTCTCCACTACCCCTTGTTATTTTATTATTATTATTTTTTTTTCTATTATTGAACTACACAAAAGAGATGTGTTTTTGAAAAAACCAAGAAAGAGAGATCTGATCTCTCTCTCTCTATTTTCATTTTGCAAATCTTGGTTGACTAAATGCTCTATATATATGGAATAGTGGTTTTTCTTTCTTTCTTTTTTTAGTACATATGGAATAGTGGTCTACCTATTGAGTTTAGTTAATGGTTTATCATTTCTCCATTATTGAGAAAAAAAATATACCAGGTAAGATTCACAACATTATTTCATAAAAATAAAGAGATAAAAATTTGAACTTACAACTTTTAAGGAAGTATATGTGTCTTAACTATGGAACAATAGTGTTTAGGTTCGAAGTAAAAAAACTTAGACTTATTTTTAATACGCACGGAAATTTTTTTTTTCACCTAGAAGAACTTCCTTCTTATATATCAAATAAAATCTAATGTACTATAATTATCTTGAGTTAGAGGTCGACACATTTAGGTTCTGTTTCATGTTCATGGGGGGAAAATGTGTGAGATTTTTTCTTTTCTTTTCTGATGAAAGTACAAGTAAAAGTAAGAAGAATTTGAATAAGTAAAAGTAAGAAGAATTTGAATGTTGAATGGAAGAAACTTTAGTGGGTTTGAAATTTAAGTTTTTTTAAAATAAGCTCTTTGTTTTTTTAAAAAAAAAATCTAAGTACTTGTAAGAAAAGGGTAGATTCCAAATTTTAAAAAAAAATTAAAATCTCTTAAATATAATATCATGTGCAGAAAAAGAATGGTATAACTTATAATAAAATCCTAATCCCATGAAGTTCTGAAAATTTTCATATCATAACGTCTGAGAGTCTGAGTCCTGAATACATTTTCATTAAGTTAATTAAATTTAAACACAAACTGTAATTAATTCCAAAAAAGAAAAAAGAAAAATCACTGATGCTAAATAAGCCATTAATTTCATACATCACAAACCCAAGCAAAAAAAAAAAAAAAAAAACACAGACAAAAACAAATCCTAATATGGAAAAGAGAAATGGCCAAATTAGGGGAAAACAAAACACAGTCCTTTTTTTTGTTCAAGGATATGCTCCATTAGCACTAGCATGAACATCAGACCAAGAAAAAGCTGGGTTCCAGTAACCTGTCGTTTCGCCGCCTCCCACCGGAGCCGTCTCCAAAATCGCCGACGCCGCCGCCGTACTCACACTCGTCGCCCCCACCGATCCCTGGTGACCGTCCGTGAAATAATTGCTAGGCGACGACTTAAGCTTCTGATACAGCTCCTGAATCCCACTGCCGCCGCCGGTAACCTGATCGCCACCGCCGCCGTGGACATACCCATTTTGATGGCGAAGAACTTGGCTCTGATTGTTCCTCCAGTAAGAGCTGCAGAGCCCCAGAGAAGAAATATGGTTCACCGGATCAAAACCCATCGTCCTAGCATGAAACGGCGTCGTTGTGGCAGACGCCGGCGGGTCGTTGATGACGTGGGATCCAGCGAGATTATTAGGGTTAGGGTTTTGATTTTGGGTGGCGGATCTCAAAATGGCCAAAAGGTGAGAATTCTGCGGCGACCCCCACAGAATTTGCGTTGGCGATATAATTTCGTGATCCAACGCCGACCCATTTCCAAACCCGACCCGGCCCAATATCTCAGACGACACCGTTTTCATCTTCCCAGCCGCCGATTTCCCCACCGCCGCCGCCACCGCTGCCGCCGCGCTCTTGTTCTTCCGACACCCACCGCCGATCGGAACATTCCTGAGGGCCCCACCTTTGGTCCAATAACGGCGACATGTTTTGCAAAAGTGGCGAGGTTGAGTGAGGTTGTAGTTGTTGTAGTAACAGAATTTGGTGTTTGAAGAATCGCATCTGGGGCAACGCAAGTTTTGACCTTCGGAATTTGAGGTGGTTGTGGTGGCGGTGGCGGCGGCGGCTGTGGCGGTGTTTATGGCGGCGGAGGTGGCTGCAGAGAGGGAAGTGGAGGGGGAGGAATCTAGAATTGAACCATTGATGGAGATTTTGGTGTCTCCAGCTGCAGCTAAAAGCCCTGAAACACCAAATAGTTCTTGGATCATTCTTTTTTTTTTTTTTTTTTTTTTCTTTTGGTTTTTCTTTTAGATTTCACAACAATCCAAAAACTAAAGGAAAAAAAAAAGCAAAGGGATGGAAGTGTGAGTCTTTTTAGTTAGTGGGAAAAAGATAAAGAAAGTAGGTTTTGTTGGATCAATGTTTTTGATTTGGTGATATGAGAGAGAAAGAGAGAGAGAGAGAGAAAGGAAATGAAGGGATTTTGAGTAGAAATGGAGCTTTTGGGAGTGGAAAGAAGAGAAGGGGTTTAATATATAGGATTATATTATTGTACAAAGGGAAAAAGAAAAGCAAACTACTGTTTTTAGGTTTTTCTTTTTAATAGCAAGTCTATATTGTTGGTTTTGTAATTTGGTACCAACTGATTCTTGGACCAAAAACATATCCCTTTTTTTTTCCTCTTCTTCTTTTTCTTTTTTCCACTTCTCTTTTGTTCACTGATATGCCTTTTTTTTTTTCTTGAACTTTGATATGCCCATTCTTGATTCTAATGTTTCTTCTTATTGTTGTCTGTCATTTAGTGGTTCTTTATTATTTTTTTATGGCATGTTTTAAATTGAAATGATATGTATATATCGCCAAAATATTGGAATAATAAAAAGTTTAGGTAACTTATCCTAAATAGTATGGTACAAATGTTATCGCTATAAATGTAGTTGTCATTCTTATTCTTATGATGGTTAGCTACATGATTAAATTAAGAGTATTTCTCGATTCTCTTTATTACGTCTAATGGTTTTAAAAGTTCAGTAGTATTATGTCAACTACATTGAGTTATTTTTACAAGAAATGATATAGTTGAAACTAAACCACTCAAATTAGCCTAAGTTAATATAGAAGCACACAAAATTTTAGATGTATGAGAGGAACATTTACTCGACAAGACTGTAGGTGTGACATCCGATGTAAGAAGGGGTATATGAATGAACTGTGACCACATCCGAATGAGAGGGATTCTGAAGGTATGAAAGTATAATTGAGAAAAATAAATGTATGGTTGAGAAAAGTTTAAAAGAATTGATAGCTACTACCTATACCAACAATGTGCGAATTTTCCTAGGGAACATGTAATGGAGACATAGCATGCTAAAAGGATCCGTGTTGGTTTGTAGGAGAAAGTCTTCACTCTCGCAAGTGTCTCTAGGATAGTATGGTGACGTGGCTAAGTTGTAGGAGACGGTGGAGGAGAATGTCAGGGCCAATAGGGACTAAATTCGAATTCCAAATCCTGATCTGAATCTTGGACCTGGGGCATTACGGTAGGCAATGAGATCACCACTTCAAAAGTCCAATATGAACTCCACAAGTGATATAATCTTATAAGTGAGGCCAACAAACAATGCCTCCAAAACACACAATTTTTTAAATATATTCAACATAAGATTGCCTCAGGTATCATTAATTTGTTCAAATTTGACAACATACCACACAAACCTTTCAACCAACTACCTTATTTGACTCTAATTGAGTAAGCTTGCTTGACCCAAATACTAAAACTCTTGAGAAAAAAAAATCTCCATCTAAAGCTTAAAAAAAAATCTCCATCTAAAGCTTCCTATTCTTACAAGTGAATCTAAAAACTTTTCGTCACAACTAATTGATTTAATTCTTATCCTAAACTAATTTATTAGATAACTGTGTCACCTAATTACAACGAGTTATATACTTCGTGAAGGGAATAGGGCAACAACTAAACTATAGGCCTTGACACTAAATAATTAAAGAGAGGATCTTTTTAAAGTACACTAAATATAATGCTTTACCCTCTTTTTTTCTCCTCCTTTTACCATTACTACTGTGAAATCGATCATTTGAGTCACTTTAAAACCCACCATACCTCAGCAAATTGAATATTGTGAAAGTAATAATATAAAAAGTGAGAGAGAGATATTGGAAATATGGGTAAAGAGTTGAGAGTGTCCCTAACTACGACCCCACAAATTAAAGGCATCTCCTCCGGGAGGGTCTTCAAGTTTTTGGCCACCTAAACTAAAAGCAACCAGAACCTGCATGCTATGGCCACTCATCTCGTCGTCTGAGCTTAGCTGCACATTGAATCACTTTTTAATAATCCTTTTTTTTAATCAAATCCATTTACACGTGTGTTCAATAAAGAGCACAACTTGAAAAACTAAGCATCAACCATTTAGTTTTTAAAAATTGTGTTTGTTTTTTTTTATCCTTTCTCTACAATTCATTACCATGTCTTTTACTTTTTCTTAAGAAAATATTTGAATGTTTAGACCAATTCTAAAAACAAAAATAAATTTTTAAAAACTATTTTTTTTAGTTTTCAAAATTTAGGTTGATTTTTGAAAACACAGGTAAAAAGTGGATAACAAAATAAAGAAACTTTTGAGTATAAATAGTATTTATAGACTTAATTTTCAAAACCAAAAACAAAAAAAATCAAATAGTTATCAAACGGGGCTAAAGATGTTGTTGATTTTTGTGGTGGTGTTTGATTTATTGTTTTTTTTTCAGCTTGATTTCATGATTTTTGTAGTGGGGTTCTAAGCTTTTATACATAATAATTAGATTTTGGGTATTTTGTAAGTTGAATTTGAGCGATTGCGTGCATCATATAGTAGAGGATCATACAAAGAAAATAATTGTGTTTCTTACTCACTATTAATCTTTTTTTAAACTTTGGATTGCCACAAATTATAAGAGAAGTGATCCTTGATTATTAGTTTGGTTGTATTTAATTTTGTTCAACATTCATTAAATTCTTCTTAAAAAAAAATAAGTTAATTATGTATACTTGCAACTTTGGTTTTAAAAATATAGAATAGACGTATGGGATCGAATCATTAATTAATAGAGGAAATCAAGTATGATTTTTCCATTGCAATATGTGCAAAAGATTAGATGTTCTCATTATAGACCCAAGTTGACTACTGTTTAATTTCTTTTTTTAAAAAAAAAATACCACTGTTTAATTGGCTGATTTTAGTTCACATAGTGACAGAGAAATATTGAAGAAATTACTTGAAAACAACAATTCAAAAACACATGCCGATCTAGACATTGACACATGAGAAACATTGATTGATGATTAACTTTTTTTTTCCCCTCTGCATTTCAGACACTGTTTTACCTAATGATATTCAACGTAAGACAAATTTTAGACCAAAATCAATATATGCAAAACTTTTCCCACGTAAGCCATGTAGTCATTCTTTATAATCTTTCTATATTTGTAATAAAGCAAACATATAAAAAGAATCTAGAATAAATATGAAAGAGATAATTGGACTAGAATGAATAGTTTCATGTTTGTTTTGAAAACTACTTATCGAGCATAATATGAAAAAGAAAATGGATTTGTGTTAATCAAACCAAAACGAAATCAACTCTATTTCATCTTTTTCTCAGATTCAGCATACACTCTACATGAACTTGATCCATCATATGCATTTAGATACGTTAGTTATATTACAAATATAATCTCTAAGGCCGTGTTTGATATTTATTTGGTTTTTTATTTTTGAAAATTACGCTTGTTTTTTTCACAATTTTTCCTTATTTTCTCTACAATGATTTATATGTTTCTTGAGGTATCATTTAAGTTTCTAGCCAAACTTCAAAAACAAAAACAAATTTTCGAAAAATATATATTTTTTTAATTTTCAAAATTTAGCTTGGTTTTTGAAAAGATAAGTATAAAGTAGATAAGAATACATAGAAACTTATTGGTAGAAGTAGTATTTTTAGACTTCATTTTCAAAAACCAAAAACTAAAAACTAAATGATTATCAAACGGGGCCTAAGGCTCCATTTTTTTTTTTTTTTTGAAAACTGTGCTTATTTAATTTTTTCACAATTTTTTTATAATGGTTTTATATTCTCTAGTATGGTTTTCATCCTTTAAGGAAACATTTGAGTTTCTAACCAAATTAAAATAAAATAATAAAATAAAGCTTTTAAAAACTACGTTTTTTTAGTTTTCAAAACTTGGTTTGATTTTTTAAATCATATGCAAAAAGTAGATAGAAAAACATGAAAACTCATAAGTAGAAATAGTATTTATAGGCTTAATTTTTTAAAAACTAAATAGTTATCAAACAAAACCTAAATTTTTAAGTTTTTGTATAATAGATCCCTCAACTTTAAAAAAGTATCTATCTATTAGGTCTTTTTACAATGAAGGAAGTCATTAGACATAAACTGAAATTTTATATCTTACAAGATTGTAAACTTTCAATTCAATGTTTGGTACGTCTATGAAATTCTCTTTTAAACAAATCGAATATGTAAAAGATCTATTAGAAACAAAATTCAAAGTTCAGGGATATATTAGGCACAAAATTGAGTTTTTAAATACCTATTAAGTATGTTTTATAATTTAGAAAATTATTAGACACAAAACTGAAATTGTAATGACCTATTAGATACATTTTTTAAAATTCAGTGATATATATTAGGTATAAACTTAAAAATTTAGAGATTAAACTTGTATTCAACTTAAATTTTGTTGTCAACAATAAGTCTCATACAACATTAGGTATGTTTGAGAGTAATTTTATGGTCATTCCAACTTCACTCCCAAATATGCCCTTACCCTATCAAAATCAGAAATTATATTTTTAAAAAAGAAGGTTAGGACTTGGTTTTTCCATATTAATTTTAAGAATTGGGCTAGAACATTGTTTTATTTTAGGATTGGCTTCAATTGAGTGGATTCAAGAAACTTAAAAAGAAAATAATAGGTAAATAAATAAAATATTGTTGAGGATCCTTGGAAAAGTGAGGAGAAACCTCACAATATATATGATATATGGGTTACTTCTCTCATTACCAATTGGTTTTGAGATGGAACCCCATATAATCTAATATGGTATCAGAATCCATTAAACCTAAACGGATATTCGATCCAAGAATGGTGAACCTAAAAAGGCACCATCTTGAGGGGCATGTTGATACCGATTGGTTTTCTCATATAATCTAATAAATACAACTATATCTCTACATATAGAAAATTATGTTAGGTTAAAATATCATTTTAGTCCATGTATGTAGATTCATTTACTACTACATTTTGATATTCTATGACACCACAACTAAGCCAAATACGAGGGAGGGAGAAAAAAAGTTGTCATAAATTGTTGGAGGCACATTTTTTGCGGGGAAAACAAAGATTTTCTATGACAGTTTTAAATATCTAAATTTAGTATCTATACTTTCAATAAATCTTAAAATTAGTTTTTATGGTTAGTTTGAAATTAATTTGTATTGATTGGTAAAATAAGAATAATAAATTTCAATCAAGAAAAGGTAGGGAGGTTTCCAAAATTTATAGAAGGAAGATTAATTTTTTAAAAAAAAAATTAACCCTAAATCAAAAATAAATTAAAGACTAATTTTAAGATTTATTAAAAGTACTTCGACTAAATTAGAATGAATCCCTAAAATACATAAACAAAAAATATTGCATCAAATTGCAGAAGTAAAAATTAAACGTAAACTCTTTTATAAAGAAAGTAAAAATTTTAACAGTTAGCTATATACTTAAATGTGTGGATTCGAACATAATGATAATATATCCATTATCATTTTAAAAGTAGTTGGTTCGATCTCTCACTTTCATATCTGATTTTTCTTTTTAATCAATCCCTTCCATTGTTAAATTCGAAGAAAGAAAAAAAAAAAAAACAAAAGTAACATACTAAAAAATTTCCACTCATCAAAAAAAAAAAATCTTCAAACCGCAGTTGATATATGTTTATCATTTAGAGATCAAATGAAACAAATTGGATTTTAGTTATTTGAAGTTCTAGAAATGGTCCAATTTTCATTCATGATATAAAAATTTTAAGTACAAATTGCAATCAGAGAAGATTTTATATAAATTCATGATGGTGGTTGTTGTGTTGGGTTGAAGTTGAAGTTGAAGTTGACCACTCATACTTAAGACACACAGAGAATGCGACACATCATCAGTTTTTTAGTCTTATCTTAACCATTTTTTAATTTATGAAAATCTTTGTTTCTCATTAACTTAATTGTGGTTTAAGAAGACAATGAACGTTGCCATCACAAATCAAATTTTGAATTCAAAATTTAAAACTAAAATAAAGATGAAGGGGCCTACATGTCTAAGATTTGTGGGGTATTATGGTCAATTTCTTGGTTCCATATTGTTCATTGAATGATACCAAACTTCAAATCTTATCGCTTAAGTTACACGATAATTTTATTAATTTTGCCTAATTATTGCCTTTCTTGAACCTTCATGTAATTATCCTTATAAAGTTAGTTTGTACTATTAGCCTTGATCTCATATTGACTTTATTTTCCTACCCTTTCTATTTTCCTTCTCAATAATTGTATGTGTTCTTCTTTCTCGTCTCTCTCCTTCAATTGTGTTTTTTAATGGTCAATCTAGACCTGATTTAAATAATAAAACACCTATGTTTGTTATATATATATATATATTTGAAGGGTTAAAAAATACTTAGGGTTCCTAAACTTTATTTTATAACAATTTAGTTTTGGTTCTTTCAAAATTGTAGCAATTTAGTCCGGAAGCTTTAGTACGTAGCAATTTAGTCCATGTACTTTTATATTTGTAACAATTTTTGTTGGGAGTACGACCAAAGTCTACTAGAGAAGGAGAAGATCATGGGTATTTAAGTGAGGGATAATATCTCCATTGATATGAGGACTTTTGGGTGAAATCAAAAGAAAAGTCATGAGATCATATACCCAAAGTGGACAATACCATACCAATGTGGAGATCTTATGCAAGAACCCTCATTAAATCTTAACGATAATTTCCATGATAAAAATTAAATTGTGCATTAAAACATTGTGATTTTTAAGGGTCTGTTTGGTAGGCAATCCGAAAAAAGAAATTTGAAAACAAGGGATTCAATGAAAATAGAGTTGTATTTCATGTTTTCAAATATGTGTTTGGTAGCAGATCTAGAAATTTGATTTCATTTTAAACATGAAATACTATATTTATTAAGATATTTATCTTTGTTTAATATAATTCTGCATTTTAAAATTTTAAATTCAGAATCTGGACATAATGAAAACATAAAAATGTTGTTTTCAGAATTTCTACTATTTGGATCACAAAATCCGAAAACAGTTTTCGAAAACACGTCTGTCAAACGCGTATTCACTGAATTCAGTGAATCTGAAAACATAAAACAAAATTTGGATTGCTAACCAAACAAGCCCTAATTTATTTGAATGTATTTGAATCTATTGTTGATAGTTTTTCTCAATGATATCTTAGTTTGTTTATACTCTTAATTAACTACCTAAAAATAAATGATAGTTATATATGTATCTCAAATTTTGATATAATTTTACCCATTATATGATCGTTGATGAATTTTAACGGGAGTGTGTATAAGGAATAAAAGACCATGCGATTATTAAAAAAAAAAAAAAAAAAAAAAAAAAAAAAAAAAAAAAAAAAAAAGACCATACGAAGCTTTTTAGCTTAATTGTTTTTTTTTTTCTTCGACTTCACAGTTCCCTAATTTAGTTTTTATACGTTAAAATATTTTATTTCATTTCGAATCTTTGGATGATTTTTTAAAAAAGATTTATACTAAAAACATAGAATATGGTCAGGAAAATCCTGTTTTAAGTTTGTATATGTATATGAGAGTTATGTCCCAAGTCATAATATCGAATTGGTATTAAATTTTAGATGGATAAAGATATATTCTAATTTCAATATAAAAACTTAGTAATAATTAAAAATAATGTAGTTTTACCCTTCAACTTGGCATGAAAATTGGATTTCCACCCTAAATTTTTAATTTCATTGAATTAAACTCTAAGCTTAAAATCATTGTTCTATTTTTTTCGTTGATTCAATTTCCACTAAATCTACCAACCAATTTTAACAAAATACAAATAAGGATATCTAACCATTCACAAATTTCAGCCAAAAATCAAACATTAAACAAAATTAAAAATACATCTGACTATTGAACAAAATATATCCCAAATCTCCCAATTAAATTTTAACAGAAATCTAGCTTTAAGATCGTTTCCTTTGAAATCTCATCAATTTCACATACCATACAAATACTGCACAATTCATTAAACACAAATAAGAATATAGATCTTAATAATTTTTCAAAGGAAGAAAAACTATTAAAAAGTCAAAATGGTTATTATTATTGAAATTTAAGTTAAAGACCACTCCAATTATAAAAAAAAAAAATATATGATCTCATTTAATGAAATTAAGGACATGTTTAGAGGCAATTAGAGCACTGAATGAGTTACAATAGTTTATAAAATTAAATAATTTTGTACCTCAAACACAAACTATTATTATAATTCAAATTATATAATTTTGTATGTTAAATATATAATTTTCATTCAATATCTAAAATAGTTGTAAAAAGTTGAGTACATAAAAATAGGGTGTTTTTTTAAGAATAAAGGGGGGAAAAAAGGTAAAGGAATTGAGGGTTAAAAATGTAAATGGGATTGGGAAATAGTAAGAAGGAAAAGAAGGCGTTGAAACTGAAAGAGAAGAGTGAGTGATATAGATATATACCTGAGCGCGCGTGCCGTCCGGAGCGGGAGACTTTAAATCAGAGGGTACCCCCTGCCCGTCTTTTTACCCATTTTACGGGCAGCGCAAAACGACGAGAGATTTCGATCCTCTGAATTTCTGACTCTGCGATCGGTGTCGGGCAGACCCTCTGGTCAGTTAGGGCAGTCTGTGTGGGCCACCCCCCTCCCTCGATCCTCGGGCGCCATTCCTTCAAACTTCAATCACCTCCTCCTCCAGTCTCTTTCATAATTTTCCAAATTTTTTAAGATTCTTTTTCCACTCTATTAAACTAAACCGAATCTTTCTGAAAATTCTTCCTCTCTTATCTATATTCTATACTGTTACTGTTTCCCCCTTCCATTATTTTCTCTTTTCAAAGTTCATTCTCACCTAATTAGTAACCACTAGGGACCCATTTACATATATATACAAATATTCCACCATTTAATTTGTTCTGATTCTCTTACTCCCAGCTTCTCATTAATGTTCATTCTGATTTGATGCTAATGTACATTACCCCAACTAAAATTGTATTTGATAGTGATCATTATTATCTAATATATAATCATCTCATCTTAATAATGTATTGTAAACAAATATAATGGTTTATCAAATTTGTTTTAACGTCTTTCAGCTATAGGGATTGTTTGAATTGATAAGTTTGAATGTTGTAAGTTTCAAAATGAAGACTTTTTAAAATGTATGAAGACCAAACTTATTACAACCATGAAAAATATAGATATGAGATATGGTTTAACTTCTTTAAAAACAAAGACATAATTTTACAAATATTTACTTTTCATAGGTGTTTTTTTTTTTTAGTACAACAAAAAAAAAATAAAGGTGTCGGTATATATTTTTAATGTTGAGCTATGCTTATATATCTTGATTACTTCTCATAAATTGTATCTATTAATTCAACTAGAAAAATGAAAGTAATAGATGTACTAAAAATAAAAGAAAAATGAAAGTAATATATTGCACTATAATTTAACTAAAAAGCAATTAATTTTTTTCATTACGTATAGTCTTTTTTTAAAAATAAAAAAAAATCATTGAAGTTATTTGTCTAAATTTACATTAATTTTCACTCCCTTCATATTAGGTTAAATTATATATTGTCTTTATAATTAATTTGACTTTTGTGCTTTTTTTAATATAATACTTTCAAGGTTAAAATACCATTTTAATCTTTGTAGTTTTGTTTTCATTACATTTTGGATGTCTAAATTTATTCATGTACTTTCCATAAAACTTAAATTTGGTTGCTATTGTGTTAGTTTATTGTTAACTTTTCTATATATATAAAAATTCATGTCTATCGATTTTTCTTCTATAAATTTTGAAAATATGTTCACATTGCGTCTTTTTTACATGAAAATTATTATTGTTATTTAATCAATTTCAATAAAAATTAACTTCAAAACAACAATATGGATCAATTTTAAGTTTTATTGAAAGTACATAGACTAAATTTGAACAATTAAAAGTTCAATGACCAAAATAGAAAGAAACCAAGAACCAAAATGGTATTCTAACCTACTTTTATATATTTGGATAGCCCCGACAAGAAGCAATAATGTTAAATGTAGCAAAAAAAAAAAATTATACATAGCACCAATGTCACTTTAATATGAAACGCAAAATAAATGTAACTTTAAGTGATCAAGAATGTTTTAACACACTCATAACAACATAGACCATTCCTATAGCAGCTTATATCTATCAAACAATTTAAACTCAAATAGGATTATCTTTTGATATATTATCTTTTTCAAATTTTCTTGCGGCTGTAATTTCATTGAGATTATAAGTAACAACATAGAAATTGATTGAAACTTTCACAATAAATATATGGACGGATTTGAAAAAGTGCCACACTAATTTAACGTTAATATTATGTACATGCAGTGAAAATAAGATAAAAGATAATTTTTTTTTTTTTTTAAAAAAAGGAAGATGACAAGGGACCAAAAGTAAACGGGCCTGGAATTTAAAAATAGCCAAAGTAAATTAGAAGAACTATTTGAAATTGACTTGGTTTGTCTAGATATGGCTACTTGCCACTTAAAATATTAGGTCTTGGGAAAAGATTTCGTCGTAGAGGTAGTTGTTGAAAATAGCAAGAAAAACAAAGATTTCCCAATAACATTATTAAATAATGTGCTCCATCAATAAGAAATTATACATTTTTTGTTTTGATTTGTACCCACCTTCTTTTTTTCTTTTCTTTTCTTTTGACTATAATTGAAATTTGTAGAAAATTCTCTTTTTCACAAAAAGATAAGAAGAGGGGGGAGATTCTCAAGAGGAATTGTTTGATTGGTGCTTACTGAAATCTGTATAGTACACTTCATTAAGACCCTCTTTCTTCCATATTTTTATTTCTTAAAATTATATAGGTTGTTGCCAAAATTCGGATAGATAACTTACTCGACTTTCACGTGATAACAACTGTGAATTTGTTTGAAGGGAAAAAACGTGGCCTGCAAAATAGAGAAAGAATCTGAACACCGATGTGGTATTTGTCACATAGGTTCCCATGCTTAAGCCAAAGAATATTTATGTGTGTCAAGTTAGGATTTCTAGAATGAGGAAAAACTTACCTTCTCTCTCTTAAGAAGAGTATTATATATATGTGGTTGGCCTAGGTTGTCAACCTTAATCCATAGCAAAGTACGAGAAGAAGATGGTTCCCTAGGATTCAGATCGGGGCTAGGAAGAGAAAGGGAGCATGCCTGACCCCAAGACAGGGTTGACCCATCCTGGTCGGCCTCGACCAAGTTGAAGCCAACCAGAAGAAAACAAGGTCTGACCCCATAATACAGTTTAGGTCGTCCAAGGTCGAGGTCGACCCGAGGATCGAGCCTTTGGAATCGATTCTCGCCTCTTCAGTCGTCTGGAGGTTCGTCTCCCTTTTAGTCCAGTTGGATCCCTTTGGTTCTGTTTTGGGTCATTCTATGTATATTTGCCCTTCCATTTCCTCCCTATTTCGAATTTGTTCGTATGATCAAATTTCATCTCTAACAATATATTTATTTGCATCCACTTTATTTTTCAATTTTATTTTATTTCATTTTAAAAAAATCCTTTTGAACTCGTAGTTAAATTTTTAAAACAAAATATAGCTTTTTGAAAGCCACTTTTGGCTTTTAAAATTTTGAAAATATTATTATTACTAAAGTAGCACAAATTATTTCTTCCGTACGTATTTATTTAAAATACTATTTAATAGGATTTTTCTTCCTTACAAAATTTTCTTGTGTATAATAAAAACTCATTTTCGCAATAATACAAATAGAGAGACATACTAGATGAACATAAATAATGATAAGATAATTGAATCGAGTAGAATTTTAGCAAAGAGGGAAAAGAAGAAAATAGTACAACATCCAAAGAAGTAAATGTATTGATATGAATAGAAACATCAAAACTATTAAATCTTTGAAAATATTTTCACAAAAACCAATAATACGTATTTTCCTACCTTCTTAAACCTTCCCCTTTATTTATTGGTTAAATTACAAATATGTTGGTGTCTTTTTTATTTCTAAACATTAAAAAGTGTCTAATAGTTTCAAAGATTTTAAATTTTATGTCTAATAAATTTTTAAATTTTAAAAAATATCTAATAAGCCCTTAAACTTATAATTATGTATCCAATTGGTCCTTACCTTTACAATTTTGTGTCTAATAAGTTCATGATCTATTGACTTTATTTTTAAAAAAAAAAATGCTATCCTAATGTACACAAAATTGAAATTTTAATGATTAAGAAAATTATTCAATGAGGTCGTCACATAATTAATAACGGTTGGATATGCATACAATAATTTCTATGCTCCTTAATGACTATTAAATATAAAATAAAAGTACTACTCTTTTATCAAACGGTAAAAAATTACAAGTTACATCGTGACGATTTGACGGTATAATATTGGGATGAGTGTGGTGGTGGTATATGAAATGACGTGACAACAATGCATGGGATGTGATAGAATCCCACATTCTATATGGACCCCTTCTTCTGTCTCCCACTCATATGGCAACCACACAGCTTTTTGTTTTTAAAACTCTCTCTCTCTCTCTCTTTCATTTTTCAATAACTCCACCCATTGCCCATTTCCTATACCCTTTTCTCTCTCCTAATTCCAATCAATACCCTCAATCATTCTCTCTCTTTCTCTCTCTCCTAGCTTCGGTTTTGGATTTCTTTACCTAGCTACCAACTTCTACTTCTAATATAATATTATTAGATCCATCGATCTAAACAATTAATTAAGATATATATTTTAAATTCTTGACTAAAATGAGAGAGATTTCGAGTGATCTCTACCTGAACTAAAAAGAAATTAATGTTTCTATTTGCCACGCCCGATAATTATTGAACAAAAAAAAATTATTTTTCAGTTGCATAACCTCTTATATTGGAATACGTAGCCTTTTAAATCTTGCTTTGTTCATAGTTTAGTTTTTTTAATCTTAATTTGATCATTTACTTAAATATAATTTTAGGTTTTTAATTTCTCTTCTTACCTTTAGGTCAAAGATATTGTTTTTTAGATTGATAAGTCTGGCCTTTGTTGGTAAATTATAGAATTTTGTAATGTTGAAAGTGGAAATCTATTTGATTGTTTTTTGAATTCTATAGTACACTTTACAAAGAATTCATTACATCATAATTCGTTTGGTCTATATTCCACTTGATTTGAAAGTTTCATCTAAAGTTTGAATTCCTAGAAAAATATGCTTTTGAAAAATATATTCAACATTGTTTCTTCGAGATGTCTAAACAATTTTTTTTGTTCCATGTGATCATTACTTCTAGGGTTGAGATTTATTGAGATATATACAAAATTAAAAAAATAAAGATTTCTGCGCCATAATATTTCCATTTTTTTTTTTTTTGAAGTTTGTCAAAGATACCAAGTAAAGACATATTTGGATCACTTCCAACTATTTTTTTCAATTGAAAATAAACTATTTATTTAAAAAATAAGCTATTTGTTGTCTCGTCTATTTTCAATATCTTCTAATTTAAGTCTTTTTTTAAAAAATATTTTCAATATAAATACTTTTATATCTTACATTTTTTAAATTAATATTAAATAACAAATTTGCACTATATTCAAAAGTAGTTATATTAATTATAAATATATATTTTTACTACATTAAAAAAAAATTTGGTTAATCACTTAAGTCATTTTTGGATAATCTATCTCTCTTTTTAAAAATACAAATATTTTAAATTAATCCAAAATTTATTTATTTATTATTTAAAAAAAATATTTTTAATCATTTAAAATAATTCAATAAGTTATACTAAACCCACCTTAAATTATTAATTTTTTTTCAAAAAATGCTTATAAAGAAATCGATTTTGTTTAAAAATTATTTTTTAAAAGCACACTAATAGTATTCCATGTTTTCATTTCTCATATTATTTTCGAACAGGTTCAAAGTTATGCTTTCAAACGACATTGCTTAATATCGTCCCTTTTCTATTTTCAATTTTCCTTTTTAGTTCAATGATCTAGAGTGAATATTCCGACATCTAATCTTTTAGTTAAAGTTATAATAGTTTTACTAATTGAGTTAGGGTCAATTGACAACAAAACTACTAGTTGATTCTATATTTTAAAAAATAACATGTATATGTTACTTTTTTAGTATATATTATGGTTACACTAAATTAGTGAGAGAAAATTCAAACCTATAACTTAAATTATATTTTAGAGATCTCAATTATGCTGTGTTAAAACACGAAATGACTACCAAACATGTTGCAAATCAAGGGTTACGAGATTGATTAATTAAATGAAAATGAAAAAAGAAAAGAAAAGAAAAGATAGAGATAAAAATAAGTTGGGAATGATATTAATTGGTAAAAAGGAAGAATCTTGCGAAGAGTGTGTGGGATAGGGAGAGACCCCAGAGATGGTCGAAATCAGTCTATCAAAATACAACAAATATTCGGTGTGTTTGGGAGTGGTTTGAAAAAAAACAGAGAAACAAACGTAACTACAAGTTAAATCCTCTTTCTTTCTTTCAATAATAAATATTACACCAAAGCTTTTTAGTCTTTTAGGATTTGTAACCATTCTATCTCTTGGGATTCTCATGTCTCTTTTCCAACCGTACCACTTTGATTTGACATTTTTTCTTCTTCTTTTCTTTTCAAATTCCCATTTTCAATTATACAATCCATGACATTTTCTTACATGACAAAATAATAATAATAATAATAATAACATAATTTTTTTAAAATAATTTCCTTGGTGTGTTTTTATTTTCCAACATTCCCTTCCTCTTTCAATTTGCCTCCTTTGTCCTTTTGACGATGCATTTCCATAATGTCAACAACACAAAAACAACCCAATCCCCAAATTCTCATCCCCTTTTTCTTTCTTTTGTTATTTTCTAAATTTCTTAATGTCAATTTTTCGTACAAAGTTTTCATTCAAACACACAGACCACTTTTACTGTCTTTGTTGCTTTCTTCTTCATTGTGTAAATAAATTCTTCCAATTTAACTAACTTGTAAGTGAAAATGCCTCAAATAACAAGCCCCACTCCACTATAATTTTAAACCCTCCAAATTTACCACTTATTTCTCTTTCTTTCCATATTAATTCCCACTTAATGAATATTTAAAAATCCCACCATAAGCATATTTAAGTTGTTGACCAAAAAAGTTTAAAAAGTTTAAATTATTATTATAAATGTTGTTGAACTAAATCTTTATATTTTTATTTTAATTTATCTTTTAATTGTTTTTTTTAAAAATATTGTCCCAATTTTGAAAGAGAGAGAAAAAAAATGTTTCTTTTAACCCCATTCGATAATCATTTAGTTTTTTTAAATTGTACTTATTTTTTCATCATTTCTCCACAATAAATTTCATTTTTCTTAGGAAAACTTTAAAATTCTTAACCAAATAATTCTAAACAGATTTTTTTAAAAAAAAATTACTTTTTTAATTTTTTAAACTTTCAAAATTTGGCTTGGTTTTTGAAAATTCATGTAAAAAGTAAATAACAAAGCAAGAAAAGTCATTAGAGGGAAGTAGTATATTTATAGCCTATATGCGAGTCAAATGGGATGGGATGGAGTCTTAGTTTTTAAAATTTAGTTGAATTTAAAAGATACTTTTTTAGAAAAGATTATTACAAATAAATAAATAAACCATGGGAAATTTAGGATTTGTAACTAAAGAAAAAACTGAAAAAATAAAGATAGTTGTAAAAAAAAAAAAAAAAACTTTAAAGTTATTGTATGCAAACCTTTTAAGCTTTTAAATCTAGCATAATCTAAGATATTATATCTTAATAAAATTAGACTTTTAGATCTAACAAGTAACTAAACACATGCCACTTTTAATTAACATAAAAATAAAAATCAACCATCTAGAAAAATCTAAACTAAAACCCAATACATGAAATTTAACATACACCCTAATGCGTGTTACAAGATTTTCTAATAGAAACCCCATTACAAGAATTAAATAGCACTAAATACAACAATATTAAAAAAAAAAGTGGTAAATTAATTAACACAAAATTTAAAAGGTAGGTTAACGAATTTTGCTACTACATTAAACCATCGCGAAACTGAAGAAGTATTAGATGACATGTTAAGGCCGTATAATAATCAAAGCAAAATGGAGCTAGCAAGAATAAAAAAAAAATGATATAAAGAGAAAAATAAAAAGAGTAAAAAAGAATATAATGGTAGAAATGGGTAAGGGAAAGATTTAGAGGATATATCTAAACGTGACAAAAGCTGGTAGATGGACAGAATCGTCCTTGCAGGACGACCCATAGATCTATCATTTCTTGCCTCTCTTGCATGTGCTCTGCTCCTCCCCTTTTTTTTAAAAAAAAATTATATTAATATAATTAATTTTCAACTATTTACTATATATATTAATTAATGTTACTCTCTCCAAAAAAAAAATAAATAAATAAAAACTGAGTCAGAGAGAGAATGAGTTTTAATTTTCTCTGACACAGAGAATTCTTACTGACAACCTTAGCAGCCCTACCATTCCCCAACGTGTCCCCCCAAATTAATAATCGAATTCCTTTTCTCTTTTCTTCTCCTCTTTTATCTTTCAATTTTTCCCAAAGTTTTAATTTAATTCCCACACTACTACCATTATTCTAAATCATTTTCTTCCTCATTCTAATTATACTAAAATTTTAATTAAAACAACGCATACACACAACAAATAATAGTCTCACGTTAGCTAGAATATATAAGTAAATGACGACAATATTGTTGTTAGAATGAAACCTTTCAAATAAAATCAAAAGTATAGTCATGAAAGCGACTTATATCTAAAGGGTAGAATATCATGTTTATTGTAGGATTGTAGGAGAGTTTGGTTGTCCCTAGTAACACAAAATACAAGTGAGTGAATTGCATAATGATGTCATCAGATTTCTTGAGATTCAAAATAAACTATGATTTGATTGTCTTCTTGTTTATATGTCTCGAATTACACAACTAGATCTTTGACGTCAAAGACATGCTACTAATGTTATATATATATATATATATATTCAAAAGTAAAATTATCACAAAAAAGAGTATACCTTAGCCTAAGAATAATACCTTGACCCTGGTCTATGTATCACATACAATAATTAATAGTGTTTGTGGAGTGATAAATCACCAATGTGAGAGAGCCACACACATTTGAATCAAAATTCTTTTTTTCTTATTTTGTGTACGTGAAGAACTTTTTTTTTTTTTTTTTAAATGTGCGTACGTACGTAATGAATTGGACATTGAAGAGAGAGAGAGAGACAGAAAGACAGAAGGGGACATAAATACAAATTTATGACATAATAATGAAAAGAAAACATTATCCCAAAATCAGGAGTCAAATTTTCAAAAACGTAAAGAAGAATTAATAATTTTTTTTTTAAAAAAAATAATAAATAGGGCATAGAAGGCAGGCACCCAATCATATCAGCAACAAAAGGAATCCAATCAGAGTCCCCACCTTCACATTGTCTTATTAAAACTCACTGTACAAAGAAAATCCACTGCCCAATATTCACTCTTTTTTTAAATATATATGTATACACTTATCATATTCCTTTTTATAATTTCCATTTTTTTCAAACCTATGTAAATTATTTTATTAAAAATGTAATCATTACAATGTTGTTTCACATTCAAGCTAAATGCCTCACTTTTTCTTTTATGTTGTTATTTTTTTGATAATGACATTCTAACTTCCACATATATTTATCACCCTCTCACAGTCACCACCATGTGCTCGGCTTCCTCTTTCTTAAGCTTCTCTTTTTCCTCTCTAATTATTGCTTAATTAATCTTCTTTTAAGCTCTTAATTTTACAAATCGTAATTCGAATAATAGATTTGAAATATTTTAGCCTAAAAAGTCGTTTTAGTTGTCCTTGTTATATTGTCATGTAAATATTTTAGTACCTATGTTTAAAATTAAATTTGATGTATCACATTCTCTTTCTTCATGTATATACCCATAACTTTTTTTTTTGTTAAATATGCTATAGAGATATTAATGAAGATGGATTGATATTCATAATTTTAATTCTCGAGATTAAAATAAAATATTTAAAATTATATAAATATCACAATGAAATAATTATAATTTTCTTTCCTTTCCACCTAAATTTTAGTGTTCTGAACCTTTTTTGTCTGCCTTGTCATCTAAATGAGATTTATATATAACATTGGCTAAAATAACTTATCTTGTATTTCTAACAAATTCTAGCAAGTTATAGATCTTCCGAATTTCTTATCATTACCATGGGTCCATGGTTAGAGGTAAGTGCTCAAGCAGTTTAACTACTATGGATAGATGTCAAAGTGAGCATAGTTGAAATTAGTATATATGTACCGTTCTTAGAGGTTCGAATTCTTTCACTATGTTGAAGTGTTGATATATATAATTAAATTTACCATCTAATTTATCGACTTAAATTTTTTGGTTGATTGATAATTTAACATGGTATCAAAGTATAAGGTACTATGTTCAAATTCCACCACTTGTTGGGTCTTTCTACAAATTTCCAAGCCCATAAGTGAGAGAGTGTGTTGCAGTGTTGATATAATTAAATTTATAATCATAACCCGTAAACTTAAACTTTTGGGTTTATTGGTGATTTAACACACTCCTAATGTTGTTGAATAAAAAAAAACCATTAATATGTAGACCCTGTTGGATAACCATTTGATTTTTTAGGCCCCGTTTGATAACCATTTTGTTTTTTGTTTTTTGTTTTTGAAATTTAAACCTAAAAATACTACTTCTACCAATGAGTTTATATGTCTTCTTATCTACTTTGTACCTATGTTTTCAAAAACCAAACCAATTTTTGAAAACTAAAAAAAGTAGCTTTAAAAAACTTGATTTTGTTTTTAGAATTTGGCTAAGAGTTCAAATGCTTACTTAAGGGAGATGGTCTCTATACTAGAGAAATTAAGTGAAAATAAGCATAACTTTCAAAAACTAAAAACCAAAAACAAAATAATTATCAAACGGGGCCTTAGTTTTTGGTTTTTGAAAATTAAGCCTATAAATATTACTTTTATATATGAGTTTTTTTTATTATATACTTTTTACCTATCGTCTCAAAAACCAAATCAAGTTTCGAAAAAAAAAATAAAAAACTTATTTTTGTTTTTGAAATTTAGCTAAGAATTCAAACGTTTTCTTAATAAAAATGAAACTCAGGGTAGAGAAATGATAAGGAAAACACACAACTTCAACACCAAAAATTTAAAAACAAATGGTTATCAATCTGGGTTGTAATTAATGGTTTACCATGTTTATTTGTATCCATATAATTCTGTAATTGATTGATTGAGATTACAACATCTAAAATGAATACTACATTTTAATTTTCATTTACACTAGAGAAACTCATACATGTTATGATATATGGTTATAAGAAAAAAAAGAAGGTGGAGGGTGAGGGAATCGAACCTCAAATTTTTTGGTCGAGAGTCTATGCCTATAACTAATTAAACTATGCTTTTGATTTTTAAAAAATGATGCAATACAAAGACTTTAGTACTATTGTCGTCTATACACACTTAACTATCTACCTAGTTTTGATAGGATCTTCTTAATGATCAAAATAGATACATAAAATGTAAAAACAATAATTCTCAAATCAACCTGAGAACAACTCGGCAGTTAAGACATCTACTTTTTCTTTGAAGTTAAAGCTTTGAATCTCATCCCTTCAAACATTCTGAGATTAATTTACTCTTGCAATTAGCATAGAATTATGAGGGTGTTAATTGAATAGCAATAATGATGGGCCTGTATTCTTTCTCATGTCCTAGACCACAAGGGCTGAGGGCTCCATGACCCAAAAACAACCGTACAAATTAAAGGCACAGGCCCCCCATAACGAACACCCTTCAAAACTCCATCACCCCTACAGAACCCTACAGGATCCCTCACACGCCAACTTCAGAACCCACACCCTCAAAAGATCAGTGACCATACCATACAGCTTTTAAAAGAAAAAAAAAAAAAAAAAAAACTAGAGAGGAGATACAGTTATATGTGTACTCCCACATATACCCTATATATGCCTACTTGCCTATAATTTTAATTTATGTATGACACTAATCAAAGATGACCCAACCGCTCTCATTGTATCTCTATATGAACGAATGCACGATCCACATCCCTTGACCAATTAGAAATTCATTAGAATGAGCTCACATTACTACATTACGATGCAAGGGTTATGGTCTCCAATATGTTTTCCGTCTGACTGAGAGAATTTAAAGCTATGATGTGTCTAGCTAAAGAAAATCTCTCTAAATGTTGAATTTGATGTCAAAATCAATTTGGTAGAACGATGTCTATGGATTTAGGTTCGGTCGTTCTTTTATGTTCTTAATTCTAATAATTCAATAGGTAAGATTTTGGTATTATTACTATTATTTAGCAATTGTTGAACATAAGCTTCTACTTCCATGGAAGTATAAGAGATATCAAGGTCGTAGGAAGTAGGGCAAGATTGCTTTGAGAGAAATAAGAAAGGCAAATTCTTTTGTGTGATTTGTAAAAAGGTGAGACATTTGTTGTGTAACTTCAATCAATTCCTAGTATGCAAAAGACAAGATATAGACCACATTAGATGAATCGTTATAAAATCTCATGTGTTCCGCTATACCTCGTTGGTTTCTTTTTCTCCTTCGTTGCTCATTTTAGTAAAGAATTGATTAAAGTCACGATTGATTAGGTGAAAGTAGTCTAGAGAATGCCCTTAAATTTTTGGGGTATGTTTCAATTATGAATGTTATTGGATGATAAATTGATATGGTCGTTTGTGTGTAGAAATAGAAATCATTTACAACTTCATTTATATATGTTGTTGCCAGATTTTGGACAGGAGAATACACCTGATCTCCACGTGACAACGACGGTAAATTTGTAATTCTTAGGGGAAGAACAATCTGCAAGACACAAGGAAAACCTGGACACGGGTATGGTGTAGGTCACACAAGCTCCGATACTTAAGTTAGTGAGGGTCCCTAAGAGAATTATAGAGAAGTTTTGTATAATGGTGGCTATAATCAACTTCCCATGCTCTCCCCTCCCGAGAGAGCTTAAATAGCTTTCTTCTGGGGTTGTTTGTGGGTTTTCTTAGCCTATTGAGAAAAGGAAAGGTCGGGAGAGGGCTGGAAACAATTCTATGGGTCGTGTGGGATTGAACCAAGACCCAGGATATATATGACCTTGGATCTGGTCGGCCTCGGCCTCGTCCGAGGCCTACCACGGGCTTGGGCTTAAGCCTAAGCCTAGACTCTTTTTTTGGGGTGTTGGGCGAGGGTAGAGCCCAAATGGGAGGGCTCTACCCTGGTCGGCCTCGACCTCGTCCAAGGCCAACCATGGGTTTGGGGCTTAAGCCCAAGCCCAGACTCATTTCTTGGGGTGTTGAGCGAGGGTAGAGCCCAAATGGGAGGGCTCTACCCTGGTCGGCCTCGGCTTATGCCGAGGTCGGCCACGCGCTTGGGTCGAAGCCCGAGCACGTCCTCTCGTCTCGTTTCGCCTTGGTTTGGTCTCCCGTTCGATTTCGGCCCGTTTTGACCTCGTGTTGGGCGTCTTATTTTGTCTGACTTTTTGTGTTGGTCATTTGATCTGTCCATTCTCGTTGGTCCAATTTAACCCATAACAATTTATACATTGACATGACAACAACTAATGGGTAAAAATTGATTGGATGAACAATGTTATTAGTGATACTACGATATATTTTGAGTTGAGAGATAAATTGTAACAATGATCCTTAATTTTTTTTTAGTACAATAAACTGAGGGTACGAGATTTGAATTCTCGACCTCAAGGGAAGAAAAATCTTAATCTTTGCATCTTTCAAATTCTACCCCATTGTCATATCAATTTTAGTCCATCATTTTAGAGGAAAAATTATTTTATAGAAAAGCTATCTTATGCTCCGTTTGGTGGATGAATTTTGTAATATATGAATTTCTAGCATTTTAAACGATGGAATTGATTTTAAATTATTATTTTTGTTTGGAACCAAATTGATTTAAAATCACCAAAATTAAAATTTGTTGTTTGGATGCCTATGAGAAATAAAAAAAAGTGCAATATTTTACTGTTATATCCTTATAAATTTTGCAGGAGATTATTTTAATTAACAATAAAATATTTTAATATAAATTAACAAATACATATAATCATGAAAACATATCATTAATTAAAACAAATCAACTTATCAAATTAAAATTTGTAAATATTATCATTATTGTTAAAAATGAAAATTAAAAAGAAAGTTACAAATGTCTTAATTTAAATGAAAAAATAGAGATTGACACAATCAAATATAAACAAAATCCATAAAAAAAAATTGATTTGTTCTATTTAGCAAAAGGAATCAAACGAGAAATTCTTTTTTTTTTTTTTTGTTGATTTCTTCTTCGACATAAAGTTTAAAAAATATATATAGATAAAAAACCAATTGCATCCATATAAAAAGAACAAAAAAAAAAAATATTTGTATGAAATCAATGAATTAAAAAAGTTGGTTATAAAGATGAAAAACTCCACTGAAATGATTGAAATTATTGTTATCATTTTTTTAAAGAAAAGCAACATACAATGATGCTTAATGTCATTGAGTCTTAGATATGAAGTTGAATAGAGAAAAATTATAGTAAAGAAACTACCAAAAATTATAGTAAAGAAACTGCCTGTGGGATAAAATTGGAAACAACTTCTTCTAAACTTATAATCCTGCTAAATCCAACCTATTTGAAACATAAACTTTTGTCAATAAAACAAGATTTGAAATCACAAACGATGTCAAATCACTCACTTTTTTTGATGTCCAAGTACGTAAAATGATTTTAAATCCTAACTGATTTGAAATCATCCCAAATTAGAGTTTCCAATCGAGGATCAAGGAGGAATAAATTCAAAGTTCAATGAAAGGAAAATTTTTTGAAGTCTAAAAATTCATCTCAAAATTTAGAAGTATTTTGTATAAAAATTTTAAAATTATTTTTCAAACAAAAAATTTCGCACTTAAAAAGTTATATATTTTTCTTATAATAAAAATACAAATGATAATATAAAAAATGAACTAAAAAACGATAATATAAAAAGTAATCAATAGATATATGCTTACAGAGTCAACCACTTAATTCAATTTTACAATAATGGTTTAAATTGATGTGTTTCCTTTTTAGTTCCAAAAAAAATAATTTGTAAAAGGAAAGATTTGAACCTCTATAATCGATATCAATATTATATATGTGTTTTTAATTAATTAAACTATATGTTCAAGTTGATGGCGAACTATATTTTATTTTATGTATGGATTCTTTCATTTTAAATTTTAAATAGAAATATATGTTTCAACCGAAAACTACATACCATAACACAATGGAAACCTAAATAACTTTTAGTTACAATATTTTTATCTCATAATCAGGTAAACCTACACATTTTAAAATATTTAATATAAGTTGACAATTGTGTAAATATTTATTAATAATAGATCTTTTAAAATTTAGAAGAAATTTTGATTTATTCCTTAAGCTCAGCATGATGTATAAGTTTACATCATCAAGTTTTAATTTTATAAATTTGAATCAATTTTTACCCCTTGGTCCATTCTTACTAGATTCACCCTACTAATTTTAATATTAAAAAAACAAGTAAAAAAACCTTTGAAAATCATAAATAACAACAAAATTCAGCTTCATTTTAATGCATAAGTCCAGCCATGAACAAATCTTCCAAAACTATTTTTTTAAGAAAATCCAACTTATGTGATGGTTCTCTGAGTTTCTTCCATTTTAATACTTAATATATGTTTTATAATTTATTAAATGTACATGAGAATATATTTTTTGATGATTTTTTAAAATGAAAGTATACTAAAAAGTAAAAATTGAAACACTTATTAAAGTTTAAAGATAAAGATTATGACACTTATTAAAATTTAAGATGCAATTTAATGAGTCAATTATATCATAGTTTTGGAAACAATACATCAATTATCATCTCAAAAGTTGACGATTTGATTCTCTACTTGTAATTATTCAACTCAACAAAAAAAAAAAAAACCAATTTAATGAGATTAAACATCTAGGTAAAAGTTGTGCACTTTGTTTTGTTTTCTTGTTTAAGAGTAGACATTAATTTTTTTCCAATTTATCATAACGCACCGTAGTAGACTCCTTCAAGGGTCCAGTGGGCTTGAACTACAACCCGAACCATGGCTTATTCGTTTGAAAAATTATTTTGACAAATAAACTAATTATTTTAATTAGAAACAATTAAAATTTGACGAATAAACTAGTGACTTGTCAACTAAAACATCGTGATATTAATTATTTCAAAAAACAATTACATTCATCTAATCAATTTGAAAAATTAGAAAATAGAACTTCGATTGGGAGAATATAGATCAATTATTAATAATTGATAAGTCACTAATTTATTCGTCAATTTTAGAAATTATAAATCATTAATGAACTATTTTTATTATTGAAAAATTATTATATTATATTTTTCTTTTTAAAGTTTAAAACAAATAACATCATTACTTCTAAGTTGATCTTAAAACATAAATTAAAAAAAAAAATAAAAGATTCAATCAAAACAAAATTGTATTATATGTTTAGTACTAGTTTTAAAATTTTGATCACAAAGTGTGTATAGCAATATATGAAAGAGTCTAGATTAAGAAACTGGAAGCAATTTTGGATCTTGAACACTCTAAGTTGATCAATTTTGTAAAATAAAATGCATGCTCAAATCTGAAAAAACTGGGAGTTAAGAAACTCACCTTTGAAGATCAAATTCTCTTCACCCGATGGACGCTTTGCAACACGAACACTTCGTGGACCACCGTTAGTGTCTTCCCTACTATCTTCAGGACTTGAAACGGATTGTGGGATCCTAGAATGAGAGAGTTTGGAAGAAAAATTTCCAAGGGTCACAAAACAAGATTTCTTTGAATTTCTACAAAATTCTCTCAAAACACCTCAAAACATCATTAAATAAAACTTCATCAAGCTTCATTTGAGTGACAACTCAAGTGTGATGAGGATGGTTTGAGATGGAGGTGGTCAATTTTGGTGAATTTGAAGATGAGAATGATTGGGCAAGTTGGCAAGTTGGCAAGTTGCCATCCATGAAAAGCCTTGATTTTTTTCATTTAATTTTAATTCAAAAATCAATATTAAATTGATTTTTAATTAAAATTAATTAAATAAATTAAATAATTTTTAATTTAACTTAATATCAAATATTAAATTAAATAAATTGCGCGATCCCGATCGATTTTCCGAACATGAATCCTGATTCATGCTATAAACTGATTCAATATTTAAATCATATTTAAATATATCCACCTCTTTTTAATCATAGTCTAATTCATAATCAAGCTATGACTCGTTAAATATATCACATATAATTAACGATTTCTCCCAAAATCGAAATTGAACAATTCAAATTCTTTTCTCTCAAAATATTACAAGGCTTAGTTCGAGCTAGTAAGGAGAACCTAATGGACCTACAGATCATGAGCTCCAACGATACGAGATTAACCAACCAAACTCTTTAGCGTAGCTAATCAACATTCGTTAACCACCGGGACACTCCACTAAAATCCAGTGGTTGCACTCTCCTCACTGTAGATATATTTATGTCCACTCGATATAACCATGATTAGTAAGTCGATCTTTCACAGGTCGTTCGTAATTACAGCTAGGTCAAAAATACCGTTTTACCCCTATAATTATCTATTGTTCCTTAAGTCCCATTGATCCTCTAATGAACAATTGGTTTGTGGTCCAACCAACAAACTGAATCCCTATCGGGCCAATGAGAGGGGTGGGCCCTTTGTTCAAGACCTGGAGTCAACACTTAAGGGAATAACCTCTCTACTAATCCATAAAACGGGTAGGAGTGAATTCCATCTTGTAGAACTATGTTTCCAGCTATTTACCCAGACTTATCCCTGATATGGGAGGCTTATTGAGTCGACAATCTCGGGCCACTACTACCCATACAAATTTAAGGATAATTCGAATAAACAGGAGTTCATATCACGCTTAGGATTAAGATCGAGTTACCTAGGTTATCGTATGAATATAGTAAGTTAAGCCAGTAAACGAAGTTATAAAGTCTAAGTGACTATTTCGCGTTCCAGTCTTATGTAAACTTATTACATAGGATGCCCCCACTCGCATGTCTCCACATGAACGATTTAGGATCACATCGTTTGTACTCTACTGAAAGTGGGTCGCGTCCATAGTGTCCCACGGATAAGGTATCAACCTTATCCTTATACTATAGAATCGCTTACCATAACTTGAACTTGATCCACTTTTATGCCACACATAAAGTTCAAGTATTCATCCTATAGCTAAGGGGTTTTTATTGGATTAAGGTTACACAATACACAATTCACTTTATTCAATAACACATTTACTGAATAAATCTCAATAACATCTTTATTGCAAAATAGAATATACATTCAGTTTACAAAACCACGAGTTTTAAGACATAAAACCCAACAATATATTCATAAACAATAATATAATAGTAATTACTTACTAAATATTTAGTTAATATAAATTATTATTAATTAATTTATTAACATATATAATGCCATATATATTTTAATTTTAACGAAAATAAAATAATTTTAAACGTGAAAATAATATATTTATTTTATTTTATTTTTAAGTGTAATTCTACATTCTCAAAATTCAAATCTAAAATTTGAAAACAATAAACATAAAAAAGGTGGTTTTTAGATTACACATAATAATAAAATTTGTTAATGGACCGTGAAAGTTTACCTTGACTTATAGAATTTTATGTGTCAAGTAGTATAAAAGAATTGGATGAGGCATTTACATAATTAACATAAATACAGATATATTTTCAAATACAAGAAATAGTTTGAAATTTTACAAAAGTAGCACAATTGAAATCAAACTGATCAAATATAATATAAACAAAATAAATAATATACATAATTTACAAAATTAAAAAATTGAAAAATTTCTTAAGATATCTATTAAATTGATTTATCATTTTTTAGTTTAATAATTGTGAGTATCAAACTAACAACTTTTGAAATAATAATTAGTGACTTATTTACTAAGTTGTGTTCAAATTGATATAGAGAGAAATTTATTATTCTTATGAGACAATGAGACAATTTTACAAAGTTTAACAGCTGAAAATGATATTCTAATTATATAGAGGATATCAACAAATTATTTCTATACCAATCTAACCATAATTCTTAAAAGAAAAAAAAGTATAAATTAATTGATTAAGGTATAAATTCGACTAGAGGGTTGGAAAAAAAAATTATTTTTATCAAGTTTCCCAAAAAAGTCATTAAACAAAAATTTGACCTTTTTAGACAAATTTTAAGGAGAGAGAGTTGAGAAAATAAATGAATCTTAGAACAGTCTGGTTTGAAAACCTTCGCCAGGAATTCTGCCCAGAAACAATGACTTTGTAATTCGGAAACCTAGGGTTTTACTTCAGCGATCAGACTGCGTCAGGAATCTCCCCACATCCAAGTGCAATGAATTGTGAAGTCTGTCAACTCAAAGAACTGGTATTCTGTTCTTTTCTCCTCGCGTAATTTTGTATATGAATTTAAAGTATGTCATTTTGATCATCGGCGTCGTTTAATTGATTTTAATTTTGGTTTATTCTATGTAGGAAGTCGAGCAGTTCGAGATACGCGAAGTTCTGCGCTGTAAGCTACAGTTCTTTGCCTTTGGGCTGATTGTCTGAACAAATTATAAATTTTATAAACTGCGTAATCGGAAGATCTTTATGATATTTAATCATGAAGTAGTTCTAGCAGAGAATTAATCGTTCAGTGTGGCTATCGTCTTTGTTCTGTATGATCTGATTAAGTTCAGTTTAGACTATTCAAATGAGTGCCATAGTTTTGGTAGAAAAAGAAGTATTTATATACCATCATGTTAGATCCTGAAAGCTCTACTGTACATTTGCATTTATTATGTTTTTTACTATGTGAGAAAATATGCTTCAATTTCTCAGTCCACTGAGGAAAAGTTTAATATGCACATATGAGAGTGAGGAGAAAACGTTTAGGCTGTAGTTGATCCTATTCCTGCCGAAAGTACAAAGTGCTCTCAGCAAAAACTGACATGTGGTTGAGGTTACTTAGTGCACTAAACAGGGAAACTAGAACTCAAGCAACATATAAATTCAATTAACAATATAATTGTAAAAACTAAAATCACAACTTCAGGGCAGTGACGCATCCATTCGAGCCTGTTGCAGAAGCTTGATTGACATCGCAGAAGCTTGATTGACATCGTAGAAGCTACCAACTTGAAGCTAGAAGAAGGTTGCTAATAGGGTTAAATTAGTATGTGGAGTTGGAGGTGATTGTTAGAGTTTGTTAAAATGGTTAGAAAGAGTTGTTACTAGGGAGTTGTTAAGTTGAAAGGAAAAGAAAATAAAGTGCAAGTTTTCCAAATACTTCCATTATCAATGCTCTCAACAATCTGGTAAGAGGGGAAGTCAAATCTACATCTACTAGAAGGAAAATGGAGGGTGATGACATTTGGCCATTCAGATAGCACTGAGTTGAGTTTTAGTAGTGGCGATAATTTCAAGAGGAAAGAGGTATGGAAGAGACCTTTAGCTTGGATGGGGGGCTTGGTTTCCTTATTCAATTATTCTATTTTGGGAAAAGAGTACTGTTGCCACAAA
Source organism: Trichosanthes cucumerina (assembly GCA_036507285.1). Classification (NCBI taxonomy): domain Eukaryota; kingdom Viridiplantae; phylum Streptophyta; class Magnoliopsida; order Cucurbitales; family Cucurbitaceae; genus Trichosanthes; species Trichosanthes cucumerina. The sequence continues at coordinate 71,276,704 of CM071837.1, read as the reverse complement.
ATAGAGTTTGTTTTCTCTCTTCAGATTCTTTGGGCAAAGGGGATGTTGAAGTTTCTATGAAGAAGGTTGATAGCTTAGGGGGGTGTTTGCAAAGAAGGCTGGAATCAGTTTAATTCCCATTCAAGGCAAAAGGAAAGCTAAAAAGACAGCTCTAAAGGGTGAGAAGGCGAAGGCTGTAGTGGCACGATGGAAGGTGTGAGGAAAAGGAAAGGAAAGAAACTGTATTTTTGGAGGATCTAGCTTGTTTCAAGAGTTGAGCTGTAGCTGTTTTTTGTATCCTTGTTCAGTCGGGGTCTCCTTTCACCTTAAAGTACGGGTTAGATTATAAAGTTTGGGTTTTTTGGTCCCTTCGGGGATATCTGATAAAATTTGGGTTTTTTAGTTTGGTTGGTATTTTTGATGTTTTTGAAGTTGGTTTCCTCATTTTCAATTTAGTAAGAGTTGTTTAATTTTGAGTTTTGCTCGTCGTGGGGGCAGTGTTGTTCCATGTATCTTTTTTTGGATTTTTAGGCTGTTTATCGTACCTCTGAATTGGAGTTTGTACCTTTTCGTTTCATCGATGAAAAGTATTATTTAAAAAACTAGCAAATCGTTATGAATAAAGGTGGTAGGCAATGACAGTTTTGTATTGAGCTTGTCTTAAGGGGAGGGGAGGCTTATATGTTCCACCTACCTTGAGAAATATCTTTCTACTTGTTTGTTAGTTCAATGTATTTTAATGGATTTTTTTAAATAAGAAACACAAAGAATACCTTTAAAACAAGAAAGCTGTAAAAAAACTGCTCCAATTGATTTTAGTAAGAGGATGGTTATATTTACGCAAGACTGTAAGAGATAAGAGTGTATGCATCAACAGGATCTAAGTAAGTTATTTTTCTCCCAATGAGTTTCCTAGTCCATCATCTTATCTTGAAAAGTTTTATTTTTCCTTTCCAACTACTATTTCCAAAGGGGTGGTCCTCATGGCTGTATACAAAAGAATTTTAGCCTTATCTTTTATGGAGCCGCAGAGAAGCTGTTGAAAGCACGGGTAAGTATGTTTAGGAAAACACCATGTCCCACCATTCAAATAAATGGGGTGCCCATGTATTTTGATGGCTAAGAAATCTGATTCCTATGATAACAATGTGAGACTACATGCTCAAAGTTTTCTGCACAAATGACACCATGGCTTATTACCATTATGGAAAAACTTCCTAGCAGGCTCTTCTTTCCCTCTGCTGTCAGAACCTTCTGTGGCTGCATCATCTATTTGAAATCCCTTTTTTAAAATCCTTTTTAATTATTGTTTTGTGGAAAATTCTGAGGGCTAGGATTTTTTCTGAACTTGTGAAGTAGTTTATATAGCCAAGTTCACCTCGAAAAATGCTTCATATGACTTTTCAATCATGCCTTGAGGTAGAAGGAAGGATTCTTTTTCTTCAACAGTCTGATCATCCTCTTAAGAACTGACAGTGATTCTGTTCTAGTCTATTTGTAAAACCTTTTCAAGTCATGACTGCACGTTAAGTTTTAGGTTCACATCCATTCACTTAGATGTGGACATGAAATATCGAATTGAAATTTGAAGCCAACTGATACCAGTACCATTTTTTTTTAATTTCTGCATATACTCACTTCTAGTAGGCGTACCTTTTTATTTGTTCCTTGGAGCTGCAGTTCATGATATTTTAACTTTCATCGCAGAAGAAAAATAGAGTTCTAGTACGCCCCAAACTGGATCTGCTTTGTCACATCCTACTATTTTTATAAGTATTGTCTATTGATCAGACATTATACCAGCTAAGATACTAACCGATCTTTCTGCTCCCAATCCTGATAGTCTCAATGAATATTTCTTTACACTTAATCTTCTGCCAAAAGGAACGGTGGATGAACCAGATTTTCTTCTCCAAGAACTTACTTCTGTTATGCATGATCTTTAATTGTTGTGTTGACCTATTGGCTTCAGATCAAAATATTATTATTATTCTCGAACTTCATAGGAGATTATTGTGAAAATCTGACTGGTGCAAAATTTGAAGTTAGAGAGCTCAATTCTTCATCGCTGAAGAACTGGGAGTTCTCGTTATTTTTCCTATGGTGCTCAATGCTTGTCAAGTTTTCTTTAGTAGGATTTCCTTTTGTGGGCTTGGTTTTTTGGGTACCCATGTATTCTTCCATTTATTCTCAATGAAAGCTTGATTCTTTATCAAAAAAATGTTTGTCAAGTTTTAACCATTGTGTATTAAGCTAGACGTCTCCACTCAGGATTTCACCTAGTAGCTCTGGCGTCATGTCAGTGTGCAGAAGAATAGTTTTAAAATATAGTAGCAGAGAATGAGAAAAAACACCAACTCTATTACTGCTGAAAATGTTAACACAGATTGCAATGCAATGTGATTATCTCCTGGCGGACTAACTAAATCAGTAGCAAGGACTAGAGACTCAACAAACTAATGAACTCTGTTAACAGTACGATTACATATTTTTATCCTTACACAACTAACCTATATTGGGTTTCCTCGAGTTTTTGGGAGAATCTATTTGCTCCACATGTTTAAGTCGAAGTTGAAAAGAGAAGTATTGTTTTTTCATGTCCAGGATTTGCAGATTATTATGTCTCTGATACTCTTTGGATGTGTGGTATGCCTGTGTTTTTGGGTTACATGATTATGTTGCCTCATAGCATAACTTTGTTGTTTGCATTTTGCTATATTTACTGTTGAGCTCGAGAAATCTTTTAGTTGTTTCATTTCATGTGAAGAACTACTATTGTGTTTGTTTATATATGATAATGCTCGTTCAACACTACTTCAGGCATACTACACACAATTGTATTTCATCGAGCTTTAGGTCTTGTTCGGCCCAAAGACATTGACTTGGAGCTTTTTGATATTACTTATGTAAGTTTCAACCCATCGATTGATTCGTTCTTCTGTTTGAAAGTATTTTCAATATTCGAGTTTTTATTTTCAGTTTCTTGTGGGTAGTAAGATAACGAAAATTGTGTCCACGTCGTGTCTCATATATACTATCATACAACCCCACAGCTTTCTGCTGGATCTGCAGTGTCAGCTTTTAATATCTATTTTTTTGGGTTTCTACAATTCTATTTATTGCTGTATAGGTGCAATGTGGCGACATTGAAGTTGAGAAAAAGATAGATGAGAAGATTGAGCAGTTCATTAATTGGGTAGAGAAACACCCGAACAAGAAAAGCCAGGTTTTAAATTGCTGTTGAATTTTGACTGCTGTAATTTTCTTGTAAAGTTTTTGGATATCATATTGGTTATATCTTGCTTTTCCTTACTAGTATGAATAATTAATTCCCCATTTTTGTTGCAGATATGTTTATCTTTTTATCAAGAGAAAAATAAACAGGCCTCTTGGTTTACTAACAAAATTGAACGCCTATATTGGGAACAATGGTATATCAATTTGCATGTGGCTCAACACACAAAAATACCTTCTGGCAAGACTCATCAACAGAAAATTCTAGCTGACCCAGAAGGTATTATTGATTTTTTTCTTTCATTATTATTATCTTTAACGGTACCGGTCTCTCAGGGGCAAGTTGTTTCTACTGAGCTTGCCTTCTCTGTGCAGAGAGTGCATTGGAGGAGAGAAGCATTCGTAGGACAACTCTGGAAGCTTCTCTTCGCGAGGTGTTGTTTCAAGTAATAAAATTTGTGAATGAAAAGAAGGACCACGTTCCTGCTATACCAAATATCGAATGTTTTATTACATTCCCCTATGAAATAACAATTCCTAGGTGAGTTGAACTAATGAAATCAATGACATGGTTTTTTTCATGATTTACCCTCAGCTTCTGTAATCTATATCATATGAGTTTGGTGAACCTTGTTAGACCCTTAAACTGTAAAAGATTGTTACTTGATCTTGGAACACGCGTTTATTTCATCGAAATTATAGTTGTGAGATAAATTGGAAAAGAATATGTATGTTCTGATAGTGAAGTATTTGCTTACGTAAAAGGCATTCTACTTGCTTCGTCTTCATCTTGTTTTTCTAAAGACAACTTGTCATTATTAATTTGTTGTTCTACTGACACGACGCTTTATTATTTATGAATAAGTCTATGAGTTTGTATTGAAAATCAGTTAAATTTTCTGGAGTTCATGGTTTCTTCCTCTTTGGTGGTACCACTCCATTGATGGGCTTATTATTAGATTTCACACACTTTTTGCTTCAAGCATGTGAATGTTGCAGAGATTTATAGCTTTTGTTACTTTTCAATGGATTTCCAGTACTTTGCGGGAAACCTCCTTGATTTTTTTGAGTTTTTGTTGCTAAAGAGTGGTTTACACCTTCATGTCATGCTTTCGTCTTTACAATTTCAATTCACTATCATTTATATTTTGATTAAGAAAGCTCTAAAGCCCATGGCTTATCGTGTGCATATTTAATGGTTATGTTGCCAATGCTCAGTTCATCAGATTCTGCATTTGGAATGGACATGATCAAGAGGATGCTGCAGACTGGACACCCAACTATGCTAAGCTGATAATCAGAGCTCTAGAGCTTCACCAAGAATCTACCACATCTTGTCTATATTACCATAGAAGGTTCCCTTTCTTTTATATGCTCTCTATGGATTATTCAGAGTCATATAAAAAAAATGATAAACAAAGTAACGTAGTCGAGGAAAAGGTCTAATTTTCCTAGCATAAGGGAATCGATCCTTCATGCATGCACATCCCCTATCTATGTTAATACTCTGTCTTCTTCCTTTTCTCTTTCTTTTTAGTTTATCCTATTGTGAATATTGACACTAATCATTGTATATTATACCTATTTGATATTCATATGGTTAGTTGCCATAAGATTATGTAGCGAGTTAGGGTCCATTTGAGTGTGAATCTTCATCTGTTTAGGGAGATTCAAGTGGAAATACTTCAATAACAACCTGATTAGTTGTGGGAATTGCGACTTCCAATTGACTTTTCATTTTCTTAGGTTCATTTTAAGATTTCTTTTTGATAGGAAACAATACATTTCATTAAAATAGTGATAGTTGAGGGCAGAGACAAAGATTTATATCGAAACTCTCATATTGTTGGCAATGGGGTTTTCTACTTTACATTCTTAAAAAAATGGTATATGTGTTGGTCTTGTCTCTTTAGTTTTAACATTTAACCCTTTTTTTCCATGAAAAGAACATTTAATCTTTTTGTTTCGTTCATAATTCTTTTTTTTCATTTGAATTCCGTTTTGAATTGTTCAAAACGTGTTGAATACTAAAATTATAATAAAAGTTGACTTTTACCATAGAAATGTTTAGTTTGTTAAAACCTACAAAATTATCACATTTTATTATAGTTTAAGGGGTTAAATTACAAGTTTGGTGAATTAATTTTTAGCACTTGTCTAGTTAATGCTCATACTTTTAAAAAAATTTATTGTATCTCTTGACTTAGGTGCCTATCTAGTTTACGAATTTAAAATTTTTTGTTTTGTGCCAAATAGGCACTTACGTGTTAGGGACATAGTATTCTTTGATTATGCGGTGATTGATTTTGAGCAAGTTTTAGCACTATAGTGGCGCAAACGTTAGAATAATGGAGTTAAGGGTATGTATCTATTAAAGTTTAAGGCCTATTAGAATTTCATATAATTTTAAAAGTTCAAGATTAAAATAAAACTATAATTGAACTTAATTGTATATTGTATCTGGGATGACTATATAGCAAAGTAGATAACCATTGTTTAAAATGTTTTTTTGTTCCGAGATAACCATTGTTTTAACAACTCGTATTCGTCATTGCCAATAAGCATATTTATAAAGTGAATGATTAAAGTCGACTTTGTTGAGCTAAAAATATATATCGTTGGTTAATTGACTAAGAAGTGGTTTCTCTGATGTAAGCCATTAAGGTAAGGGAAAATTTCTAGTCCCACCGTTGTAGGGAAAATCTCAATACCTCTTTCATTAACTATATGACATGTATGTATCATTTTAAATTATTTTTTTTTGCGTGTCTCACCAACTTAAATGATTTTTCCTCTTCCTTTTTCATGTTTTTCTCTCCAAATACAATCTCTCTCTTTATTTATATTTCTTTCTTCTTCTCTCTTTGTTCTTTTTTCTTTTTCACGATTTCTCTCTCTAATTCTTTTCTCTTTTGCCTCTGCAAACTTGAAGCAGTTTAAAACTAAAAAAATTGTTTTTTATCTACCTTATCTATGATTGTGTTATCTGGCTTTAGCTCGTTCTTTTGGCTTATTTTTGGTTTTTTTCTTCTCTCTCAGAAATTTAAACTCACATTTCAACAAAAAAAAAAAAAAATAAAAAATAAACAAAAAAAATTAGTGAACTACATCGGAACCAAACTCAACCAATTAGATATTTAAATTTTGGGTTTAAACAATATTTGTTATACTATTTTATTATTCTATTTCTTACTCTAAAAATCAATCCAGTGGATCTAAGTTTGAAATTGAGTAAACTGTGAGTTTGAGCCAAGGTGAAATGAGGAGAAAAAAAAGAAAGATAAATAAAGAAAGAAGAAGAAAGAAATATAAATAGAGAGATGGTATCTGGAGAGAAATTCAAGGGAGAAATACGCGAAAATGAAGAAAAGAATTCATTTCAACGGGCTGATATTATTAACTGTGCTAATCTTGGTATGAAAGTTGAATAGTCATTCGATAAAACATCGATCATTTGAATATCTCATTTCCTATCAGAATTGGATCTAAATCCAATCACTCGAATTATTTAAATTGGTGGGACCCGCATAAAAAAATTATTTAAAATAATACACACATGACATGTAGTTAATGAAAGATGTATTGAGATTTTTCCTACCGTACTAGAAATGTTCCCTTAACGTAATTTGTTCCCTCTTATTAATAAGAAAATACTAAAAAGAAAACATTTTAGAGAGATTGTCATAATTAATTGAAAAATTTTCATAGTCCAATCAAGAAGCCTCGAGTAGGAGGAACTTGTATCCACGACAAGTTCATTAGCTTATAATGAAGAAAATATTATTTCTCCTTTCATTTTTCTCCCTTTTAAGGGGCGTTTGGATCGTAGAGTTGGGTTGAGTTGAATTGAGTTGGGTTGAGTTGTGCAGAGTTGTTTTGTCAGTGAGTTATGGAAATCAGTGTTTGGGGTGCAAAGTTCAGTTGAGTTGAGTCAGGAAGTGTTTGAGGTGCAGAGTTGAGTTATTATGTCAGAGGTATCTGGTGCAGTTTTTTGTAAAGTGAATAAATTTGATTTTTTGTGACTTTTTTCCTTACATTTTTTGTTTCCACCAAATCAATGGCAAACATATTTGCCTACAATTTCAAAACTTCATTATGAGATCAACTACAAATTTACAATATATATTACCATTTGCAAGATTAAGAGATATTTAGAAAAGTATTAGATATTGGGATTGATACCAATTTTTCATTTCCAATAAAATTTATTTTTTATCTTATGTTATTGAGATTGAGAATATATTCTTCTTCAATATGAAGGAGTTTCTTCTTTTTAAGCACATGTTCACCATTAATCTATTTATTTTAATGTACTTAGGTATTAGTATTAATACTTTGCAAGAAAAACGTGTATTCATTGTCTACAAATCAAATATAAACACATTTGTTTACAATTTCAAAACTCAATTATGTGATCAATTATAAAATTACAATATATATTACTATTTTCCAAATGTATGTTAGGGATATTTGCAAAAGTAATGGATATTGGGTTTGGTATCAATATTTATTTTCCAATAAAATTCATTATTTAGAACTTTTACTCTTCAACATGAATTTTATTCCTTTTTTTATACACATATTCACCATTACTTTTTTATTTTAATTTAGGTAGGTATTAGTATTTATACTTTGCATATGAAGAGTGTTTATTTAAATTTTTCTAAACACAAGCATTGTCTATGAACATCTTTAGAATGAAATAATTAAATAGTTTACCTCGTGAAAATGTTAAAAATATGCCAACATACTTAAATATTTTATGTCATATTGAAGTTGCATATCTACAAAATATTAGATATGTCATCAAGGTTCTACTTGTGTAGTTATCTTTCGCCAAAATTTTCTATGTGCGGCGGTGTTGTTTAATAACGTCCCTAGGAAATTTTGGATTTGAAAAATTAGGTCAGATTCTGATTGGTATAAGAGCATGAGTTTTAGATTTTGCATACTCGCCTACATTGTAGGTAACGATCATCATAGCCTCTCGTAGGAAGTCGCCTCGTCATCTCCAAGTTTGCTTTTTTTTTTTTTTTTTTTAATTAAGTTAAAGTTATTTGAGTTGCTTGTGTGTTAACATTTGTTATGCTATGCTTTTGACTTCTTTGTTCTTTTGCTTAGGTAGTTTAGAGTTTAAGTTTAGATTATGGTTCGAGGACGTGGTCGTTGTAAAGTTCTAGCAACTTTCGAGGATGAAAGTTTTTCTTAGATAGGTATATTGTGACAACCCGTAAAATTAGGTGCTTTAATTGTATTTGTTTTAAATTTGAATCTTTGGATAATCAGATCAGGATTAGGAAATAGTGTTTTTTAAGTTTAAAAAAAGATTAGGATTTCTGTTTTAAAAAGGTTTAGGATTCATTTTTCTAAAAGGATTAAAATTCCTTGTTCTAAAATGATTAAGACTTTTTGGTGCCTATTTAAACTAGAGTATTAGTAACTTATAATGCACACTTCAAAACTCTTATCTTCTTCTCATTTTTCTCCTTTTCTCCACTTTCTTCATCTCGTCGGACCGTCGTCGGAAAGTCGCCGGATCGTCGACGAAAAGACCATCGAAAAGTCGTCGGAAGGCTGCCGTACTGTCGTCGAAAGATCGTAAGAAAGTCGTCGGACCACCGCCGGAAAGTACTGTACGGTGAGTTAATAACTCAACTCCATGGGGTTGAGTTATTAAGTCACCGATTATAATTGTTGGTAGGCCAAACAAGGAGTTGTGTTATTAACCGAACTCAACCTAATTCAACTCCATCAACCAACCACCCCCTTAGTTATTTTTTATGAGAACCCAAAATTAGATTGACGCTCAAAAATAAATTTTTTTAGAAAATTCAAAAAAAAAATGAAGTTTATCTTAAAAAAAAATCACAAAAACCATTTGAATCTCCAATTTCATTACAGATTAATTATTTTCAGATTCCATAATCATACACTTGCATATATCATATATAAATGGGATGGTTGTAAATATAGCAAAATCAACAAAAAAATAATGGTAAAAATAGCCAACCCTATAATTATTTGTAAATATGGCGAAAATTAAATTCATCTCAGGTAAAAAAGACTAAAAACTCCTCCTGATAGGAGTGCTGATAGACTATAATTATGAGTGAAGTCTGTTAGTGATGAAACCTAATACGAATAAACTTTAATCACAATTGCAATTATTGCTGATTAGATGTTAGTCTATCAGTGAAAGAAGTGATACAATGCTCTCACTTATAGACTTGTACAAAAGACATGTTACATGTTGTGAATGAAGTCTATCCGGTGAAGTAATCATAATGTCATTTTCTATTTATTTATTATGTTTAGTTGCTTCAATATTAAGCCCACAAAAGTCTAAAGACTATAATAGTATTTTAATTGTCATAGCCGTCTTTAACATCTCATCATCCACCGTAAAAATAAAAAACTATTAAAAGCTTAACCATAATTTCAATTACTGCAAAAATAATAATAATAAAAAAAAAGTAAGTTAATGAAAACCCATCCCACCACCTGACTTTTCTCTAATTTTTTTTTTTCGACCTTTCTCTTTTCCTTCGTAACACCCCTCCATCCCACCACATGTCTTCTCTTCTAACCTCCATTATTGAAAACCCATCATATTAGCCTCTTTTTATCTTCACTCTCCCACCATCCTTTCTTTCTTAATGTTCTTCTCTTTCTCCTAACATCCTCATCTTTATTCAATTTCTATAATAAAAAAAGAACGTTATTAAAAGTCTTAATCCCTTTTTTATTAATCTTTTTTCCTTCTTTTCTCTCGTTATCTTTTCTACTATAGATCTTTCTCATTAAATTTTTTCTTGCATTCACCAAATTCTAAGTAGTTATCTTCTCCTTCTACGACGTCATCTATTCTCCTCTATTTTCAAGCTTGCTTACCAAGCTCATTGTCCTTCAAAGACAATGAAAGCCACGTTCACTTGTAGGGATGTTAGAGTATTTTATATTATGTTATTTATTTTATGTTTATTTCTTATATGTACAAGTCCATTGGGTCGTTAGCTTTTATACCTTAGCTAGTATTTAAGGTTGTTTTACCACCTCAATTTAGTGTGGTTGAAACCCTAATTCTATATCACCTTTATTATCATTCTTTTTCTCTTTACTTTCTATTATGGTATTAGAGCCTGTAGCCACCTATTTTTGTCCGGCTCATTTTTTTATTAAATTGTTAGATTACCAATATCCTTTTTTTTGTATTTAAATTAGCTCACTTTGATTATTTATTTGTTATTTGTTAATTTTTTTTTTCTATGCTTTTTAGAAGTTTGATAAATCTTGGTTTTTAGGAGAAAAGACAAATTTTTGGTTAAGTGAGTAAGTTTTGGTTGTTTATTTTGTTTGACCAAATTCTTGTTGGTCTTTTTAAGTGTAAGTTCTCTTTTGGCATTGGATTTTCAAATTGCAACAATTTTGGTTTTTGGTTTTATACACAAAAGAGGAATTGCTTTTAGTCTTTATATACATCTCTTTCTCTTCTCCAAAAACACAACACAAAAACCTACTTCTTCTACACTCCCACACATCATTCTCTTCCATTCTCAACTCTACAAAACTCCATAGCCAAATACCTTCACAACCATAAAGATGGAGAGTTTTTTTGTAAAAAAAAATACTCCAAAATCTCATAGCACAAAAATAACCCTAGCTTAGTTGGAGGTTGCATTTGGTAGGATTTTGTTCCAAGGATCCATACCTCAAACAACAAGCTAGTTGGTTTGTTCTTGACACCAACTTCTTCATCTTCATCTTATTTTGAAATGCCCCAGAAAAACAATAGTTGAGTAAGGGTTTTTATGAGTTTTTCTTTCATTTTCGATGTTCATTACATTTTTTCTTTACTTTTATTACAATGTGAATAATTGTCTATTTTATTGTTATGTTTTGCTACAAACCTTATTTTCATCTTCATCTCTAAATATCCCCAAAAACAATAGTTGAGTAAGGGTTTTATGAGTTTTGTTTTCATTTTTGTTGTTTATTACATCACTTTTTACTTTTATTATAATGTGAATCTTTGCTCATTTTTTTGTTTGTTTTAATGTCTAAGATCTTGATGCTACTAACTTTATTTTATGGTTTACCTTTCCTACTTATCTATTATGTTTCTTTCTCCACATTTATTCTTCTTAGCTCTTGCTTTCATTATACTAAAAAAAAAAAAAAAAAAAGAGAGAAAAAAAGCAAAGTGTTGTGAAAATGGTTGAAGAAGAAAATGATAGGCATTATGTGAGATAGTGAAAAGATAATGGAAAAAAAAAAACAAATGTAAATGGCTAATAAAAAACAAAAGTTAAAAAAAAAAGGTTTAGTTTTGATTTTTTTTTATTTTTTTATATTTACCTATGAGTGCTCCTTTCAAAACTTTTGTTTGGTCAAATCATGGATAGTTGTCACTAATACATATTTCATTTTATGTTATTTAATCCCTCTTTCTTGTTTTATTATTTAGTTTTTTCTTTTTTTCTAAAATTTGGTTTTTTTCATCCATTTACATACTTTTATCTTATCTATTTATTTATCATTTTGTTCTTAGTAGGTTCATCATGTTGTTAATTTCACGTGATTGATTTTTTTTTAAAAAAAACTTATATTTCTTGTTATAAAAAAAACTTACCGACGACGGAATCTAGAAATATTTGGGAGTCCGATTTTCTAGTTTTTCTTGAGGTGAGAAATCGATTCTTTGGAAGTCCAAGATCGATTTCAATATTTTTTCTGTGATTGTTAGCATATTTTTGCATAATATTTATTTGTCATGTTAAGCATGATTTATCTTTAAATTGTATTTGCATTTTATTTTTCAAACTTAACTTATTATGATTATCGTTCATGGTTTCAAATCTTACTTTGCAAACTTATTTTCAAACCTTTAACTTGGTTTCTTTTTTTTAGTTTATAAAGTTCTATAACTAAAAATGTTATTTTCAACTTTTTTGTAATTTTTTTTTAAAACCAATTTTCTTTCTAAAATTTTTCCTCTGACGACGGAATCTAGAAATATTTGGGAGTCCTTTTCTAGAATTCTTGAGGTGAGGGATCATTATCTTTGGGAGTCCGAGATCTTGGTCCCAAGAAAAAATGAATTTAATTAAAACTTCTTTTGAAAAAAAATATTTTATAAGAGGTCATCTTATGATGGATTTGAGAAATTGTAAAATTTTCTCATATTCTTGAGATGATATTATTTCCAAAATCTTGAAATAATTTCAATGTAACCACATTGATGGATTTTCATCCACTTGTTTTATGAGATCATGACTCAAAATATTGGAGTTATGAGGGGTAAAATAAGACATTGTGTTAAAAAATCTTTTTTTACCTAAATAAGTTTTTTTTTCTAAATATTTTTGCAATTCAAGATTAAATTTGGCCACCGTTAAAAACGGGTGTTGTGGGGTGCTAACACCTTCCCCATACACAAACAACTCCCAACCCAAAATCTGGTTTCGCATACCATTTTTTTTATATATATATAAAGTTATTTTATTCTATTTTGGTGTCCAATCACACCATAAAAAAGATTGGTGGCGACTCCTTTTAAATATCCCTATTTTGAGGACGTCGGTCGCTCCGCGTCGCAGTGCGTGGCGGCGACTTAGCGACTCATCAGGGGAGATGAGGTTCCACCTCGAGAGTTTGGCCATTTGTTATTCTTGATTTGTCTTTTTATTTTATTCTTTTATTTGTGCATTTGTGCATTTGTTTTTATTGCATGACTAGTTTGTTTTGTTTCACACACCCACACAAGCCTCCTACCCGGTTTTTTCCTAATTGGATTAGATTTGAGGATGGAGTAGTGTCGACCTTCGAGAAGTTTATGCTTAGTGTAGGCACATGAAAAATCCTCACTCAATTTGGTCACATGATCATGTATGATTGTGAGACCATTTTGAGGACTTTGTATTGTCTAGGTTTTTAGACCCAACCTCACACTGTTTGAAGGTCTTGTTATTTATTTCTTTGCTTTAATTGTTTATCTATTTTGTCTCACACACTATCACGAGCCCCTCTGCCCGGCTATTCCTAATAGGACTAGAACCGAGGATGGAGTAGTGTCGACCTTCGAGAAGTTTATACTTAGTGCGAGCACCACGAAAGATTCTCACTCAAGATGATCATGAAACTATTAAGACAATGATCATTTTGGGGACCTTTATCATTTAGGATTCCAGAGTCAACCTCACTTGTTTGAAGCTTTTATGTTTTTATTTGATTGTTTTGCTCACATATTATCACGAGTCCCTGCCGGACTTTTCCTAATAGGATTAGATTGAGGATAAAGTAGTGTCGACCTTCGAGGAGCATATGCTTTCGTGCGAGCACACGAAAAATCCTCGCTCAACTTGGTTATTTGTCATATGTATGACTTTATGACCAATTTGAAGACTTTGTCGTCTTAGACCTTAGAATTAACTTTACTTGTTTAGAGCTTTTATTGTCTTGTATACTTACTTTGCTCTATTTTTGTCATCTACTAATGTTTGTTTTCCTTGACTTTTGTATTATTCGTTTCTTTCTTTCATACATATACCCTCTCATTGACATTTGCACGACCTAATTAAGTTGAGAGTCATTTCATTAATTATCATGTCTAATCCTAGATTGGTAAGCACTCATTTACTTGTTGTGGCATCACTAGGCTACATAGTCATTAGTCATTGTGGTCTTTTTCTTTTAAATTCATCATTTAATATCCATCTTGAACTTTTTTGCATGGTCATTAAAATAAACATTAAGTTGTGAAACCTTGCATACATGCACTTCATGCTAGTAATAAGAAATTTGGAACTAATTCAATCCTTCTCTCTCTTTAAAAAAGATTAAAATGTCAAAGTGTTACGAAATAGCTTGAATATATCTTCGCTCCACCGTCATTATTGGATTAGAAGGAAAGTAAGATCATGAAAGGTCAGGTTAATAACCAAGTATAAGCAACCCAACCAAACATGGAAGTGTGTTAAAGGTTCAAATGGAAAATATTTTGGGAAAATCTTGCCACAATAAAGGAAAAGTTAGTGGCAGGGGCATTGCTACAAGCAGGAATGAGATGGAACCAAGTATCGAGCGATACCTCTCTTTTTATCCTCTGTGGTCTACACCTCGGAATTATCAAATCCAGAATCGGCCAAGAATGACGTCGTACCCTACGTTTCTAAAGCAAGATCTTGATCAAGTCCTTCAACAAAAAGTCGGAGAATGTTTTAATATCCAATCCACACAAAGGAGAACTGTAGTAGAAGTTACGAAGATTTAGGCGGTATAAGAAGGTTGGGTCTTACAGAAGAAATATTGTGAGTAGTAAAAGGAACTAATGACTATGGTCTTGTTGACACAAAGCAAGCGTGTGTTTGATCTCATACGTGGTTATTCCTCTCAAGTTCAAGTTGCAAGACTTTGAGCTATGTAATTGAGATTTCAAATAAATTGTCAATTGTCGAAGAAATGCAAGAATAATACTCATTGATTACATCTAAGGTGGTTTTGATGCCTTTGTAATGGGGGCACTTTAATCTTTTGCTTAAAAGAGAGTCATGCATGGTTGGCCCTCTGTACTTAGAATGAATTTTGGCTTCTTTTATGTTGTGCTCGTTTATTCAATTTTTCTAAGGAGATCAATCTAACTTATGTCGCTAACCTTGGTCTTTTGTGCCTAATTTAAAAAGAATCTAGCAAGTCTCTATGTTTCATGCTTGACAGCTGTTGATCTCAAGAGAACTTGCTCCTTTAGCTTTAGACTAAGAGCTTTTAAACTCCTTATCTCTAAAAAAAAAAAAAAAATGAAGGCTTTACTATAGATTTTCACTCATTAAGGGTCGATTGTTTGGGATAAGGTGACTCTACAAAAATCCATCGTAAGAAAGTGCACCTCGAAGAGCACTCCTCTTCTCTAATAAGCACTCACTCCTCTCCCTTAACAAAAAGAAAAAGAAAAAAATGTTGAATAAAAAGGGATGAGTGATTACACATTGTTGCAAACCTCCCAAAGCTTAGGTGAGCTTCATACAAAGATGTCGCCACTCTGAGAACTAAGGGGAATACAACAAGAGGGTTGGGTCTAAAGAAAAAATTAGGAGAATGAGTGTTTTGCCTAATAGGTCATAAGCCTAGAAGCTAGGGTGAACTTCATCACCAATGTTGTCATTCCAAGAAAAAGGGCTATGACCTGAAGGATTCTTTGTGTGCATAAAAAAAACATAAAAAAAAACAAAAGTGCTTACTTGAAGAGTTAAGGAGTAAGGAGATTAAAAGTTCTTATGAAGAAGTTTAAAGTCTGCACAACGAGTTCAATGAATGAGTGAATAGTTAGACAAGCTGTGAAGTTTGAATACAAGCCAAACATTTTTATATTAAGTGCAAAAGAGTGAGAACATGGGTAATAAGGAATGGTTGAGCTCTAACAAAAATTGAGTGACCGATAAACTAATATATTAGTAGCCATTATTCTGTAAAGAGTACATTGTGGTTATAATTGTGTATTCCTTTTGGTAGAATTTTTGTAACCAGAGAGCGAATCTGGGGCATTGAACAAGAAGGACATTAGGATTGAAATTTGTGGATTAATTTTAAAGATCATCTTTGATCTTAAGTGAAACATGTGATATGTTGTCCAAATACCTGAAATTAATAAAACCAGACGAAAGAAACCATGTCATGCTAGGAACTTCTGGAAGTAGTTAAAACTCTACTTCATGAGTTCAAATCTGGATACAATGTTTCAAAAGCATTATCTCTTGTATACTTAAAATTGAGTTGGTGTAGTGGGAGCACCTAACCAAGTATAGAGAGATTTTCGTCGACAAAATGACAGTCGTATAAAGACCAGTATATGGTTATTATATGTCAATTCACATATAAACCCAGAAGCGATTCCTTTCCTTAAATGGCATGAAAGTTTGTTTCTCCATTCGAAGTTGAAGTATCATCCTTCTGAATATGAATTGTCCTTCTGAATGTGATTGCATGGAGTAGAAGACAATTATATCAAAGGGAATTGACCCAAACTAAGGCAAGAAAGTTCGAGAACATAAGCGTTTAGTGTTTGAAGAGGGTCCCCCATTTCAAAATTAATGATCATCATGAAAAATTATGAAGGATTTATCGGGTGAAACATTCAAGAGAACGAATCATCCAACTTGGAAAATGCAAATCTTGCTAATAAAGCATTATGAAACTGACCTGTTTCATCCACCATTTTGCCATCAGTTCTACAATTTCTAGATGGTGTCAAATAACAATTCCCAATCATGTCTTAAGTTTCGAGTCGAGAACACAAGTTAAGCACAGTTCAATCCCATGTTACATTTAGGGAGAAGTATAAACGAGTTATTTTGTACGCTTTAAGTTTTCTCTTTTTCGAAATAAATATGAAAAAGAAAAAAAGATAGCAGTAAATGAACATATCAATCAATCATATACATGCATGCATGCTTTCATGTGTGATTTTCGTATGTAAGCTTGATTTTCTATGATGGTGTTTGCATCCATCGTGTTTCATTTTCTCTGTCATGTGGCGTTTGTTTATCCCTGGCCCTTGACACCCTTTTGCTGCAGTGGCGCTTGTTTATCCCTGACCCTCAGCGTGTTTTATTTTGTCATGTGGCGCTTGTTTATCCTCGCCGCTCGACACGCTTTAGCTGCAGATGGCGCTTGTTTATCCACGACCTCAGCGTGTTTTATTTTGTCATATCCTCGGCCGCCGGCACACTTTTTCACTGCGGTGGCGCTTGTTTATCCCTAGCCCTCAGCGTGTTTTATTTTTGTCATGTGGCGCTTGTTTATCTCTCTCGCCCGACACCTTTTGCTCTGATGGCGCTTTATTTATCCTCGACCTCGGCGTGTTTTATTTTGTCATGTGGCGCTTGTTTATCCTCGCCTCGACACCTTTTCTGCCGCAGTGGCGCTTGTTTATCCACGGCCTCAACGTGTTTTATTTTGTCATGTGGCACTTGTTAATTCCTCGGCCGCCGACACCTTTTCTTTGCAGCGATGGCGCTTGTTTATCCACGGCCTCGGCGTGTTTTATTTTTGTCATGTGGCGCTTGTTTATCCACGGCCCTCGACACCTTTTCTGCAGATGGCGCTTGTTTATCCACGGCCTCGGCGTGTTTTATTTTTGTCATGTGGCGCTTGTTTATCCACGGCCTCGACACCTTTTGCTTTGCGATGGCGCTTGTTTATCCCTGGCCCTCAGCGTGTTTTATTTTTGTCATGTGGCGCTTGTTTATCCCTGGCTCTTGACACCTTCTGCTGCAGTGGCGCTTGTTTATCCCTGCCCCTCAGCGTGTTTTACTTTGTCATGTGGCGCTTGTTTATCCCTGGCCCTTGACACCTTCTTTGTTCTGTGTGACGCTTGTTTATCCACGGCCCTCGGCGTGTCTCTTTTACTTTGTCATGTGGCGCTTGTTTATCCTCGGCCTCGACACCAAATTTTTTTGCTACGATTGTGCTTGTTTATCCACGACCTCAGCGTATTTTACTTTGTCATGTGGCGTTTGTTTATCCTATCCCCGACACCTTTTTTTTGCCGCAGTGGTGCTTGTTTATCCTTAGCCCTCAACGTGTTTTATCTTGTCATGTATCGTTTATTTTTCTCGGCATTCGAAATGTTCGTTGCGGTGGCGCTTGTTTATCCCTGCCCCAACGTTTACCTCATATATTTTACATAGTGTTGGTTGCATTCTTGACTTTAAAAACTTTCTCTTTTACACTTTCATAATATGGTCATGTATGCACCTAAACTTTGGCTGATACAAAATTGTGTCTATACCTTCGTCCACCTTTTACTTCTACAAGGATGTACGAGAGGGGGCATCTTTGTAGCCACCTATTTTTGTCCTACTCATTTTTTTATTAAATTGTTAGATTACCAATATCCTTTTTTTTTATTTAAATTAGCTCACTTTGATTATTTATTTGTTATTTGTTAATTTTTTTTTTCTATGCTTTTTAGAAGTTTGATAAATCTTGGTTTTTAGGAGAAAAGACAAATTTTTGGTTAAGTGAGTAAGTTTTGGTTGTTTATTTTGTTTGACCAAATTCTTGTTGGTCTTTTTAAGTGTAAGTTCTCTTTTGGCATTGGATTTTCAAATTGCAACAATTTTGGTTTTTGGTTTTATACACAAAAGAGGAATTGCTTTTAGTCTTTATATACATCTCTTTCTCTTCTCCAAAAACACAACACAAAAACCCTACTTCTTCTACACTCCCACACATCATTCTCTTCCATTCTCAACTCTACAAAACTCCATAGCCAAATACCTTCACAACCATAAAGATGGAGAGTTTTTTTGTAAAAAAAAAAATACTCCAAAATCTCATAGCACAAAAAATAACCCTAGCTTAGTTGGAGGTTGCATTTGGTAGGATTTTGTTCCAAGGATCCATACCTCAAACAACAAGCTAGTTGGTTTGTTCTTGACACCAACTTCTTCATCTTCATCTTATTTTGAAATGCCCCCCGAAAAACAATAGTTGAGTAAGGGTTTTTTTTATGAGTTTTTCTTTCATTTTCGATGTTCATTACATTTTTTTCTTTACTTTTATTACAATGTGAATAATTGTCTATTTTATTGTTATGTTTTGCTACAAACCTTATTTTCATCTTCATCTCTAAATATCCCCGAAAAACAATAGTTGAGTAAGGGTTTTATGAGTTTTGTTTTCATTTTTGTTGTTTATTACATCTCTTTTTACTTTTATTATAATGTGAATCTTTGCTCATTTTTTTGTTTGTTTTAATGTCTAAGATCTTGATGCTACTAACTTTATTTTATGGTTTACCTTTCCTACTTATCTATTATTTTTCTTTCTCCACATTTATTCTTCTTAGCTCTTGCTTTCATTATACTAAAAAAAAAAAAAAAAAAAGAGAGAGAGAAAAATGAGCAAAGTGTTGTGAAAATGGTTGAAGAAGAAAATGATAGGCATTATGTGAGATAGTGAAAAGATAATTGAAAAAAAAAAATGTAAATGGCTAATAAAAAACAAAAGTTTAAAAAAAAAAGGTTTAGTTTTGATTTTTTTTATTTTTTTATATTTACCTATGAGTGCTCCTTTCAAAACTTTTGTTTGGTCAAATCATGGATAGTTGTCACTAATACATATTTCATTTTATGTTATTTAATCCTCTCTTTCTTGTTTTATTATTTAGTTTTTTCTTTTTTCTAAAATTTGGTTTTTTCATCCATTTACATACTTTTATCTTATCTATTTATTTATCATTTTGTTCTTAGTAGGTTCATCATGTTGTTAATTTCACGTGATTGATTTTTTTAAAAAAACTTATATTTCTTGTTATAAAAAAACTTACCGACGCAGCGGAATCTAGAAATATTTGGGAGTCCGATTTTCTAGTTTTTCTTGAGGTGAGAAATCGATTCTTTGGAAGTCCAAGATCGATTTCAATATTTTTTTCTTGTGATTGTTAGCATATTTTTTTGCATAATATTTATTTGTCATGTTAAGCATGATTTATCTTTAAATTGTATTTGCATTTTATTTTTCAAACTTAACTTATTATGATTATCGTTCATGGTTTCAAATCTTACTTTGCAAACTTATTTTCAAACCTTTAACTTGGTTTCTTTTTTTAGTTTATAAAGTTCTATAACTAAAAATGTTATTTTCAACTTTTTGTAATTTTTTTTAAAACCAATTTTCTTTCTAAAAATTTTCCTCTGACGGAAATCTAGAAATATTTGGGAGTCAGATTTTCTAGAATTCTTGAGGTGAGGATCATTATCTTTGGGAGTCCGAGATCTTGGTCCCAAGAAAAAATGAATTTAATTAAAACTTCTTTTGAAAAAAAATATTTTATAAGAGGTCATCTTATGATGGATTTGAGAAATTGTAAAATTTTCTCATATTCTTGAGATGATATTATTTCCAAAATCTTGGAAATAATTTCAATGTAGCCACATTGATGGATTTTCATCCACTTGTTTTATGAGATCATGACTCAAAATATTGGAGTTATGAGGGTAAAATAAGACATTGTGTTAAAAAATCTTTTTTTTTACTAAATAAGTTTTTTTTTCTAAATATTTTTGCAATTCAAGATTAAATTTGGCCACCGTTAAAAACGGGTGTTGTGGGGTGCTAACACCTTCCCCATACACAAACAACTCCCGAACCCAAAATCTGGTTTTCGCATACCATTTTTTTTATATATATATAAAGTTATTTTATTCTATTTTGGTGTCCAATCACACCATAAAAAAGATTGGTGGCGACTCCTTTTAAATATCCCTATTTTGAGGACGTCGGTCGCTCCGCGTCGCAGGTACGTGGCGACAGAGCCCATTAAGCCTAAACGGGCATTCGGTCCAAACATTATAATTGAGATCCGATCCAAAAATGGTGAACCCAAAGGGTCATCTTGAGGAGGCATATTGTTGAGGATCCCGCATTGGAAAAGTGGAAAAGAGACCTCACAACTTATAAGATATATGGGCTACTCCTTTCATTGTCAATTGATTTTGAGATGAAACCTCATATAATCTAATAATACTAATATCGGTGAGGTTTCAATCCCATATTAAAGTCTTTAACAGAGTTTCGTTTGTTTGACTGACCAAAACTAGAGTTTAAGAAAGTAGTTTACGAAAACTTATTTTTGTTTGTAAAATTAAATTGTTATCTTAAAATAGAGGAAACCAATGGTGGAGAAATAATGAAAAAATTAGTACAATTTTTAAATTGATTCTTAAAAAAAAATGCTATTTACTATGATTAAGTCCTGAATCAATTAGGAGTGTAAAAATAACCTCGTAAATCGAGCAACTCGGGCTACCCAACTCAAATAGGTTGGGTTGGGTTAAGTTTTTTTTTTTTTTTTTTTTTCTTTCGAGTTTGGATTGAGTAAGAATTTTGAAGAACTGAAATTTCAGGTCAGTTCTCGAGTTAGCCTTTTTAGACTCGGGTTGACCCAATCCAGTTTAACTCAATTTTTTTTAAAAAATTTATACACTTATAAATGAATTATTTGTCAACTTTTAATGTTTTTCTTCAAGGATTGTAACAAATGTTAAGATGCTATAAATTTTGAAATTTAATATTAGAATTTTATGTGATTTTAGTTATTAATTTAAGTAAGAATTATTTTAAATAATTAAGAAAATTATAAAAAAATTCAACTCGACAACTCGACCCAACCCAACTTAAAAATATAAGGTTGAATTGCAACTCATGATCGGATCATTCCGATAGTCAATTTGACCGACTCGAATTTTCGACTTCAATGAAACCCACATACACCTCTAGGATCAATGGATCTAAATTAGTTCTCATTCCTTTTTTTGTTCGTACATTGAACCTTGGGATATGTGTTTTCCAACACTCTTAGTTTGTCTTTTGAAAAAAATATATAAAAATACCTTGAATATATATATAAATGTTGTAAAAATAGGATGAAAACCGGGTATAATTTTACCAATATTAAAATACTAATATAATAATATATTTATAATAATAATATAATAAAAATAATATAATAATAATAATAATAATATTAAAATAAGTGTTTGGAAAGTGGGGGCAATATATATAATATAAATAAAGAGATAGTGGAAATTTATGGAAAATTAAATAAAGACTAAAAAGAGAAAGTGGGAGAGAATGAAGAGAATTGGAGAGAATTTCACCAATGGATGCTCTTTCATAAACCACCATAAGCCACTATTTATATAAATTAAATGGCAAGAAGGATGTGGAACAATTGGACACTTTAAGAATTGGTGAGAAATGGACACATGGAGGACACTATGTCTAAGTATAATTTGCCACATGGCATGGGTGATATAATGGCATGTGGATGAGCATTTATCCTACACATGTTTACAATACTCTCCCTTAAATGCCCATTTATATAATATATGCCTCGTTAAAACCTTACTAGGGAAAAACTGATGGGATAAAAACCCTAGTGAAGGAAAAAGAGTACATATTTTATATAATACATTTACTCCCCTCATGACGACATCACTTGAGATCTCCGAGTCTTCGCATCCCAATCATCATGAACCAATTTCTCAAATGTTGTAGTTGGTAATGCTTTTGTAAATATGTCCGCCAAGTTATCCTTCAACAAATCATTTGTATCTTGAGATCTCGCCATTTTCTTCAAGGTCATGAGTGTAGAAAAGCTTTGGAGAGATATGCTTGCTCTATCTCCTTTGATATATCCTCCATTGATTTGAGCTATACATGTTGTGTTGTCTTCGTATAATATTGTTGGAGGATGTTTACTAGAAGACCATCCACATGTCTCACGAATGTGTTGTGTCATCGATCTTAGCCATACACATTCTCGACTTGCCTCGTGGAATTGCGAGGATTTCACATGATTCGAAGAAGTGGCCGTGATGGTCTGCTTTCACCGATCGCCATGATGTAGCAGCTTCCCACATGTAAATAAATAACTTTATCGAGATCTAGCTTTGTGTGGATCGGATAGATAACGAGAATCTGCATAACCAACTAGATCAAAGCTGGATTTGTTAGAATAAAATAAACCCATATCAATCGTCCTTGAAGATATCGGAGTACATGCTTAACTCCGTTCCAATGTCTTTTTGTAGGACATGAACTATATCTAGCTAATAAATTTCTTCAAAATGCAATATCTCAGTCTTGTGTTATTAGCTAGATACATAAGTGCACCAATTGCACTAAGATATGGTACTTCAAGACCAAGTAGTTCTTCATTATCATCTAGAGGTCGAAATATATCTTTCTTTACATCCAGTTGAACGAACCTCCATTGGAATGTTCAATGGATGTGCTTTATCCATATAGAATCTTTTTAAGATTTTCTCTGTATAAGTTGATTGATGAACAAATATCCCATCTGCTTAAATGTTCAATTTGCAAACCAAGGCAAAATTTTGTTTTTCCAAGATCTTTCATCTCGAATTCTTTCTTAAGATATTCTATTGCCTTGGATAACTCTTGAGAGTTCCAATTATATTTAAGTCATCAACATATACTGATTATAATAGCAAATCTGATCGAGATTTCTTTATAAAAACACACGGACATATTGGATTATTTTGATATCCTTCTTTCAATGAGATATTCACTCAAAGCGATTATACCACATTCGTCACGATTGTTTTAATCCATATAATGATCTCTCAGTAACTTTATCGAATACAATTCCGAGAACTTGATTCATATGTTTTACGTGTTTTAAATCCTTCAGGATTTTCATATAAATGTCATTATCCGAGATCCATATAAATATGCCGTGACTACATCCATTAGATGCATATCAAGTTTTTCATATACAATCAAAGCAATCAAATATCTTAATGTTATTGCATCCACCACGGAGAATATGTCTCCTCATAATCTATACTGTGCCTTTGCGAGAATCCTTGTGCAACAAGTCTCGCTTTATATCTTAATGACTTCATTCTTTTCATTTCTTTTCCTTACAAATACCCATTTGTATCCCACGAGTTTAACACCTTCCGGTGTTAGGACTCATCGGTCCAAAACCTTACGTTTTGAAAGTGAGCTCAACTCGCTTGGATTGCTTCTTTCCATTTCACCCAATCCTTTCTACGTTTACATTCATCGATAGATTTTGGATCAAAATCGCCACTTTCATTAATAATATCGTGAGCAACATTATAAGCAAAAATGTTGTCAACAATAATATCATTTCGGTTCCATCTCTTTCTGTTGTAACATAGTTTATAGAAATTTCATTATTATCCTCAAGCGTTTGATTTTCATCAATACTCTTTTGAGTAGTTGTATCTTGGATTTCTTATGGAACATCCATACCTTTTATCGAATCATTTTGATTCTCAACTACTTTTCTTTTCGAGGATTTTTATCTTTGGAACCTATTGGTCTACTGCACGCTTCGGCGTGCTCCGCACTCATTATTGATAACTTGTTCTCGTGGATTATCAATTTTTGATGGAGCATTTCTTTCTTTGTATATATGATTTAGTCACCCTTTAGCATCTATGAATGCATCCGTAATTGATTTGCTATATTTTGCAAATGAATTATCTTTTGAACTTCAAGTTCACATTGATCTCTTCGAGGATCAAAATGAGATAATAATGATGCATTCCACGTAATTTCTTTTTCCAACTTCTTAATTCCTCCCTAATGTTGGAAAATTTATTTCATTAAAATGACAATCAACAAATCGTCACGAAGAAATACATCACCCGCCGAGGTTCAAGATATTTAATAATTGATGGGGAATCATATCCAACATATATTCCTAACCTCCTTTGAGGACCCATCGTGAAGACGTTGTGGTGGAGCAATTGGAACATATCTTCGCACATCCAAAAATTCTCGGATGGGATACATTTGGTCACGCCATAAGCTAATTGCATGGGGAATATTTATTATAGGCTCTCGCCTAATACGTAATAATGATGCAAATGTGTAAAACTGGCATGACCCCGCACCGATGTAGGGAGTTTAGCTCTCATAAGTAATGGTCTTGCAATTAATTGCGACGTTTTATAAATGATTCTACTAGACCATTTTGTGTATGAACATGAGCTACGGGATGTTCAACATTTATCCCAATTGACATACAATAATTATTAAAAGTTTGGGATGTAAATTCATCAAGATTATCAAGTCTAATTGTCTTAATTGTATAATCGAAATTGTGCTCTTAACTTAATTATTTGAGCAAGTAATCTTGCAAATGCAAGATTTCGACTTGATAATAAGCATACATGTGACCATCTGCTGGATCGTCAATTAATACCATAAAATATCTAAATGGACCACTCGGTGGATTAATGGGTCCACAAATATCACCTTGAATTCTCTCAAAAATGTAGGTGATTCAATGCCCACTTTAGTGGTGATGGTCTAATAATTAATTTCCGCTCGAGAGCAAGCATCACATGACAACTCATTTGATTGAAGAATCTTCCGGTTCTTTAAAGGATGTCCATGTGAATTTTCAATAATTTTCCTCATCATTATCGATCCTGGATGACCCAATCGATCATGCCAAACATCGAATATTTACGGATTCATGAACTTCGGTTCATTGTTGCATAACTTTCGATTACTCGTATATGAGTATAATATAATCCGGAAGAAAAGATGGCGATGTTTTCCAATATACGTTTTCATGTGAAACAATAGATGTGATATAGAGATACTCTATATTATTTTTACGATCGGTTTCAACATGATAACCATTATTACGTGTATCTTTGAAACTCAATAGATTTCTTTTTGATTTGCTAGAGAACGAAGCATTATTAATTGAAAATTTTGTTCCTTTAGGCAAGATAAAACTTGTTTTTCCAAAACCTTCAATCAGTCTGCGAACCTAATATAGTATTGATTTTTGCTTCCAAATTGTCAATTTAGAAAAATATTTTCTGCTTTATGAGTATCGTTAATGCGTAGTTGCGCGATCTGCTGACATAAATCCTCATTGCTCATTTTCTTCATTACTTTCAACATATTGAAATCGTCCATATTTCTTCATTGATAAGAAAGGAAAAACGATTACAAAAAGTTCTAAATATATATACAAAAATAAGAAAAAACATATTATAATTATAAATGATGCTTTAATTATATATCTTCATACAAAACATCCTCTACTTGTTTGATTGCATCAATTTTCTCTCCGGAGATTCAAAATAATCACCACATCAAGATGCACCATATTGGAGGATCGAACACATCATCTTCTTGAATGGCAAGATTCACCTCCACATTCTTCCCTTTTCCTTTTTCCTTCAAGGAAGCTTGATAGAGATCAACAAGGTGTTTTGACGTCTGACGATGTACATGACCAAAGCCCACCATTCCACACCTAAAACATTTATGTTCATCACCTTTTGAACTCCTATCTTGTGGAGCTTTTCCTTTATGATCATCGATTCGTGTGGGTTTTCTTAAAATTATAATGCCCCCACGAAAATAGGTATTTCTTCCTCTCCGCGGTCCCGACCTGACCATGACCACGACCTCGACCACGATTATTGAAATTCACGGCATTCACTTCCGTGGAATGGTGTTGCTCCAGATTGGTCGAGATTCGTGATTTTTCATTAGTAGCTCGTTATTTTGTTCAATACACGAGAAGATATGAAATTAGTTCGAATATTTTTAAAGCATTTCTCTCGATATTGCCACTGCAGAGCATATTCGAGACATGAAAAGTAGTAGAATGTCTTCTCTAACATATCAACATCAATAATTTTTTCTCCGCATAATTTTAGTTTTGAACTAATTCTGAAGAGTGCGAAATTATATTCACTTATTGATTTAAAGTCCTGCAACCTCAGGTGCATCCAATCATAACGAGCTTTTGGAAGAATAACTGTTTTTTGATGATCATACCTTTCTTTCAAGCCTTGCCATAGAATGTAGGGATCTTTTATTGTAAGATACTCCATTTTCAATCCCTCGTGAAGATGATGGCGAAGGAAGATCATAGCTTTGGCTTTTTCTTGATTTGATGCATCATTTCCTTCTTTAATTGTTTCTCCAAGATTCATGGAGTCTAAATGGATCTCAGCATCAAGGACCCATGACAAATAGTTATTTCCATTAATATCCAAGGCCGCAAATTCTAGTTTTGCAAGATTTGTCATAGTAATACTATATACAAAGAAATTGCATTTACATTAGGAAATCAATTAGACATGCAAAATAACATTTTATTATTAAAAAAAATGGCTTACCCCGAAGACCTACCTTCAATGGAAAAATCGGCAGAGTTTCGTGCTGATAACGTGTTGTAAAAGTAGGATGGAAACCGGGTATAATTTTACGAATATTAAAATACTAATATAATAATATATTTATAATAATAATATAATAAGAATAATAATAATATAATAATAATAATAATAATAATAATAATTCAAGTATTTGGAAATTAGAATTAGAATATATTATATATAATATTATAATGAGATAGTGGAAAATTATGACAAAAATTAAAAAAATAAATAAAAAAAAGTGGAAGAGAATTGGTCTAATTTCACCAATGGATGTCTTTCATAAACCACCATAAGCCACTATTTATAGGCTAAATGGCAAGAAATATGTGGAACAATTAGACACTTGGAGGACATTATGTCTAAGTATAATTTGCCATATGACATGGGTGATATAATGGCATGTGGATGAGCATTTATCCTACACATGTTTACAATATTAGGAAAGTTATTCGTGAATGGGCAAAGTTTTTATTTTTCCATATATGTGTGGAACAAATTTTGGACCACAACACCTACTCTCTCCTGCACTGAAATACAAAATGAATTAATATATCCTAACTTCACTATATATTTTGGGGCCTATCCTATTTTAAATCTTACTTTCAAAGGTCTAGATTTAGTCTATTTTTAAATAAATCTTTGAAAATAGTAATTAAAAATTGATTTAATTAAAAAAAATGTCGGTCTTCCCTCTAAAAACTTTTTAAAAATTTTTCGAGAATATTTCACACAGTCACTTTTTGAATTAAAATTATTGTTGTTACTGTTTTGTCGAGTAAAATGAAAATTAACTTCATATATTAGTATGCGATAGAGATGCCAACAGGAGCATAGCTCAATTGACATCAAGTATGACTCATAACTAAGAGGTGATGAGTTTTAATCTCTCACCCCTAATTATTGATGTATTAAAAAAAAATACTTTTTTTTTCTCTTCAATGATAAGACAAAAAGATTACAACTAGGTTCATACTTTTCATGTTTCACTCTATCATTTTATCACCCAACAAAAAAGTTTCATCAAAAGTGCTTGCTCGAAATTCCCATCACCAAATCCTTTTTTACGCAAGTGGTCAAGTATATTTATTGATTAAACTATTTTAGTAAGTATTATTTTTAAAATTAATTTTTTATATTACTAATTACTATATAGCCTAATTTTCCTCTAAATTCAACTTTTTTCAATTTTCAAATTGCAGTCCATTTTCCCCTACCTATCACCATTTTTGCACGTGTCCGACAATAATAAGAGATAATTTTAACATATAGATTTCAAACTTTGCATCATTTTTTTCAACTCTCAACATTGACAAATTATTTAAGGAGGATAGAAGTAAAAAAAAATATCTAAAAATATTTTGAATCTTTATCCAAAAATTATTAGAAGACGTACAGATTTTTTTTTGAACCACCTACATCCAAAGATCATAAGAAGGCACTACATTCAATAATTTTTCGTCAACAACCATCCGACATGGTATTTTAAGCTTATATCTTTAGCTTCTTTATTTTATAGAACCCACGTCGTTCTCAAATGTGAACATTTCCTTATTCGAACACACACAAAGAGGCGCCGGCCTTAAATGAAGATGTAGTACATTTTAAAATTTTCCCTTATATGTAAATACAAATACACACACAGCTAGCCTTAATAAATAAAGCACAGTCAGATCAAAGAATCCATACGAGACGATAATCTAAAGAAGAATCAGAGATGGAGAAAGCAAAAAATCATCACTTTGTTTTGGTTCATGGGGCCGGCCATGGCGCTTGGTGCTGGTTCAAGCTTCTCAACCTTCTCCGCTCTGCCGGCCACCGCGCCACCGCCCTCGACCTCGCCGGCGCTGGCGCCGACCCCACAAAGTTGGAGGATCTGACCTCCATACACCACCACGCTCAGCCGTTCATGGACTTCATTGAAGCTCTTCCACGACAAGAAAAAGTGATTCTTGTTGGTCATAGCTATGGCGGCCTTGTAATCTCTTTGGCCATGGAGGCTTTCCCACATCGGATTCTTGTTGCGGTTTTTGTCACTGCTTATATGCCTCACTTCCTCTCTTCTCCCGCAACTATAGTCCAAAAGGTAAAAAGCAACATTAACTTCATTATTTTAATTTGTTTTTCTTGGATTTTTTTTTTTAATTTAATTTATGTCGCTTCTATCTAATTCTTCTTGATCTTTTGATTCATACCCAGTTTTTCAAGAGCCTTTCTGTAGAAACTTTGTTGGATTGCCAATTTATATTCGGCGATGACCCAGAGATGCCAACTTCTGTTGTTTATGGCCCAAACTTTATGAGACAAAAGTTATATAAGAACTGTTCCGAGGAGGTGAGTTCACTAAATAATTTTCTAACTCATTTGCTGTTTAGGTAAGAAAAAAGTTACCTTTTTGATGTTTAGAGTTAAAAAAAAAAATTAAAAAACATGATTAGTTAACCTACTATTTTTTTTTAAGGTTGTTTGAGGAGCATAATGATGTTAATACTCTTTCTTGTACAATTTTTAAGGTTTGATTCTTTTTATGATTATTTAGGATTTGGAGTTGGGGAAATTGTTGGTGAGGCCATTCAAGATGTTTTTTGAGGATTTGACCAAAGAATCCGTTCTAACCGAAGCAAAATTCGGGTCGGTGAATCGGGTTTTTGTCGTGTGTGAAGGAGATGAAGTTATGGAGAGCAAATTCCAGAGGTTGATGATAGAAGAATTCCCACCAAAAGCTGTGAAATTCATCAATGGAGGAGGCCATATGGTCATGCTTTCAAAACCCACACAAATTTTCCAACATTTGATTGAAGTTGCTGAGACTTTTAATTCACCAAGTCAACACGACCATCAAGTCTTCAGTAGCTTTGAGAAATTAGCTGCCCTCAATTAATGGCTCATGAGCATAAAAAAAAAACAGAAGTCAGATGTCACAAGCAATTAAGATGATCAGCAAGTTTTAATTTTTCAGAAAAAATTTTAACAACTTTGTGTGAAATGATTTGGCCTTGTTTGCTAAGCATCAATAAATCCAATTGCCTGCAAATATTTAATAAAGTTTTTTTTTACCACAAATATTTATAAAGTTGCTGTGAAACTGTTTTTAAAAAAAAAAAAGTTGCTGTGAAACTATCCATATCCTCAATACAATAAAACATTCAAAACGCAAACAAAAAAAATCTTAAGGGTACGGAATTTATGAGAACTACTCTTTTTTTTAGAAAAAAAAAACCAATGATTTTTTTAAAGCAACTTCTGGGTGGCTCCATCTCATTAATGTTGCACAAGAATTTATTAGATAATTGAGAATGACATCCTACATCTGACATTATTTATGATTTTTATTTGATAATGGCTATTATTTTCTTTATTTTAAAGAATAATATCTTTTTGAAATGTTTAAAGATAAAATTTGATTGCATGTCAAAGAATAATTTTTACTTTGTTATTTGATTTGATCTATATTGATATTATATATATATATATGAGAAATCTTGGAGGATTTCTTTTTCCATACAAATAATATTATGTTTTAACATTGTACCATAGACATCTTTATAAATACTAGAAAAGACAAGAAAAATAAAAAAAATAAAAAAGTTACACTTTACGCATATACTCCAGCTCAGTCCTACTGGCTCCAGTTGAAAGCATGGTATTAAATTTCCGTCGACATGTCGACATTTCCATCGATATTTCCACATGTCCACGGGTTCCGACATCGACACTAAGGGTGAATCGATATTTCCATTATATCGTACAAAATTGATAGAAAATTGCAACAAAATGTAACCTAATTTGAATATAATATTATAATTAGTATTTTAACTCATTTAAAAAGTGTAGAAGGTTTATTTTTTAATTTAAATATATTTTTAATTTTTCTTTATTTTTAAATTCTTTCAGTAATATCTATCGACATCGACATTTTATCGATATTTTCATCGACATTTTCATGAAATTAACAGATATTTTCATCGACATCAACATTTTAAACCTTTTAAACTTGGGTTGAAAGTCAACAAAATTCACATCAAGATAAGATAGAAAGGATAATGGTGGGCCGGCCAATGCCAACCACCCCACTAGGGAAACGAGGAAATAACATATAAAATAAAACTATTTATTATTCATTTCTTTGTTTTACATTTTATTTTAAATTTTTTAAATAAAACTCACAAATAAAAAATAAGTGAAGTTGTTTCAATTTCTTACCCGACCAATAAGATAGCTTATGACTCATTTCCAAGAGGTTATGGATTCGAATTTTCTTACTCCGAATTATTGATTACTCAAAAAAAAAAATAAAAAAAATTTAAATTGTTTGAAAACCCTAAGTTAGAAAACATCAAATTATTCACATGGGAAGGAAGTGCTAATGGTCATGAATGGATGCATATGCATACATTGTAGTCCAGCAATGCACTCACGTATGTATGATATTGACGTTCATTTTTATATAGGAAGTTCACAAATGACAAAGGCACACATACCAAAGGAATATAGAGAGAGAGAAGAATTGAGCAAGAACAAATAACATGGGATAGATATGAACCAACATATGTACACAATATAAACAGATAAATACATTAACTAAGGACATATTTAGTAGTGATTTTGGAGTGACCAAAATCACTTTGACATGTCTAAAATTACTTTTCTATCCAAAATGTGATGTTTGACAATATTAAGTAAGTGATTTTGAAAGAATCCAAAATCATTTGAAGTGATTCTCTTTCAATCACTTGGGAGGTGATTCTCAAGTGATTTTTGTCAAGTGATTGTAATTTAATGACGAGTAAAAAATCGTCATCTTTTGTCAAAATTCATAAATTTTCATAAAAAAGTATTTTTTTTCAAAACTAAAATCACTATTAAAAATATAGAACCAAACATGAAAATGATTATATGAAAATCACTTTTAATAAATCAATTACACTAAAATCAATATTTCTAAAATCATTTCCAAACATATACTAATGATTGTAGATCATAGATTTATGTATAAGTGACAGATAGGCAAAGTAACTAGTCGCTACCATATATGTTGGAAAAATCATGAGAGATTTGACTTTGAAAAAATCCTTAAAGACGGTGAGAAAATTCTAACAAGAGTGATCTCTAAAATAAAATAATGTATCACTTCATGATGTGACAGATGAATAAGTACTGAATTACTAGAAATTTTTGTAAATTTGATATGGCTATAGAATAGTTGATCATAACCTTACTAGCTTCAAGATATGTTTGGAAATAATTTTAGAAATATTGATTTTAGTATAATTAATTTATCTATAATTGATTTATTAAAAGTGATTTCTCCATATAATCATTTTCATATTTGGTTCTACACTTTTAATAGTGATTTTCATAAAATTAAGTGATTTTTAAAACGCATATTTGGGAAACAACTTTAACATAAAGTGTTTTAAACTAAGTGATTTAATTATAATTAATCTATTTAAAAAGTATTTAGTTATAAATTATTCTAATATTTGGAGTGATAAAAATTAGAAATACGGATCAATAAAAATTTTATATATTTCCAAATCTAAGTAAACCAGGTTTAATTCCTATTCGGTTTTGCTCCCAAATTCTTTTGGAAACTAAAGGCCTGTTTGGTACGCAATCTGAAAATAGAAATTTGAAAACAAGAGATTCAATGAAAACATAGTTGTATTTCATGTTTTCAGATATGTGTTTGGTAGCAAATTCAGAAATTTGATTCCATTCTAAATAGTTATTTAAAGGGTGTCTTATAACATATTTATTGATCATGAAATTAATTGTAGTTGCAAAACTAATTATTAAATTAAATATAAGTCATTATTAATTAATTTATGAACATGATTTTATAAATTTTATAGAATTATCATTTTGTAATATAATATTATGTAATTTATAATATATTATATTATACATAATTTAACAAAAATAAATTGAGTTTATAACATGAAACATTGTATTTATTAAGATTTTTATCTTTGTTCAATATAATTGTAACGCCCCTACTTTTCTATGACCAACTCCTAGGGACATTACTACACATGCATGCATTTATAGGCCAAGAGATAAAAGATCTTAAAATAAAACTTCCAAGTAAATATAAATAGTCTTTAGGGATCCCAAATCAAAACATTTAAAACAGATAAAAGGGTCAATTTAACATGGCCTATTAAAACTGTAAGTAAATTTAAACTCCAAATAGAACATAGAGACAACATCAGTTTAAAACAAGAATATGCGGAAAACATGTCGGTTCCATGGTCTTTAATGTAACGCGCCGTCACTCGCCTCTGCACGCCTGGCCTTACCACAAAAACATTTTTTTAAAAGAAAGGGTGAGTATTGCATAACAATACCCGATAAGTGACCTCATTCACGAGGGTTTGGGATATGCATACACATACAATCATGACCTTTAAACTTATTCGTAATATACATATGCGGGACCTAAAACTTTCTCATATTGTCGGTCTTTAATCCATGACTTCCTTTTTAATTGTGTGGCCGACCGGTCATCCCAGAGTCATTTCGTTTTGAGTCCTCTCACAGACCTCAGTAATAATTTGAGTCCTCACGGACCCACTGTAATTTGACCCATAGGTCTCTATTGCATGTTTGACCATGCACATAATGATCTCGGGATACCAATGTCCACACTTTTCATTAATTCATTTCGTGGCATACATAACATGCATGAGGTCCCATCATTAACATAATAATAGTGCACATGTCACAAACATCATCGTCGATATACAAATCATACTTTTCTCATGACGGTTTGAAGATCATACTTTTGTAGGAAAACATGAAATATTCTCATACAAATTCTTGTCATATTCTCACATGAAATCTTTGGAATACTTTTACATAGAATACGAGAATATTCTCACATCAAATAATAGTTTATTTACACATGAAGCGTTGAAATATTTGCACATAAAATATTAAGTGTTCTCACGTTAATATCTCAGTATATTTTCATATGAAAAATATAAACTAATTTCGCATGAAATCATGAAAATCATTTTCTTGAATCCCAAAAAAAGTTCGGCCAAGGTCCCTTACCTTAGTTCCGACTTCGCTCCAAAACCTAATCGAACTCCTCATTTTACTCTTCCTTTAGTGGGACTGATTCACACAACAAATTGAACATTATTCACCGAACCTTCACTAAATCCATAATTGTAGAAGTACCTAAATCAAGCCACACAATTTCATGCCCCGCTTACCTCGGGTTCAACGCGAGGACTTAATATTCCTTGGTTTGTTTTGGTGTTTGATCTCCAAATTCCGCCCAAGTTTAATCCCTACAATTTGAGTTCAAATAATAGCTTAAGCTCTCGCTTAGTATAAGAAATCAATAGAACACGAATAAACCTTTATCTAATTGAAACTTAACCCGACGTTCACCGGACTATAATCTCTATGGTCGTGAAGACGCGTCGATCGGCGCATGATTCGGTCGCGAAGCGACGGCCTCGAAGTCTTACGGTTGGCGGTCGTGGATTGGTCTGCAGGTCTTCGTGGCTCGGTGTTCGCCTCTGTTCGTGGGTTTCCGACGAGGGTGGCTGGAGTTTCGACGTGGCGGCGGCTTGCGCGACGGCCCGTGGCCGCAACGCCCTTTCACGCGCGGCAGCGAGAGGCGGCGTGGCCCGAGTACTACACTCGGCGAGACCTGCTGCTGCTCCTGTGATCGGACGAGCGGCTTCCAACGACGGCGCACGGCTGCTGTGAACGGCGCCGTGGATCGGCCGCCGTGGATCGGTCTTCCGCTGCCGGATGGTTGCACGTGGATCGGGATGGGACTCGCGACGGCGATCGTGGATGGAACTCGCGGACGGTGGTGAGAATCGAATCCTTCACGCGCGGCGGCGTGCAACCTCGAGTAAGAAAAGCTCGCCGGCGTGAGCGGTGGACGGCGAAATCCTACTCGGTTGTAGGCCGGTGAAAGGACGTGCGGCTCCCCACGACGGGCGTGAGCTTGGTCGGCGTGAGGATCGGTTGTGAATTTCTTCTTCATGCCCGCGAAGGTTATGACAATAGGCTTAGGGTTTTGGCTAGACAACTAGGAGATGAGAGATATGATGGCTAGGGTTAGGGTTTTCCTTTGCATTGTAGACAAATAAGGAGCTTAAATACTAGTCAATTAGGTCAAACCAAGTGTTATTTATCACCCTAATTTAGACATTTATCACCAAAATGCCATTGTCACTTCCTCTTTCTTTTAATCATAAACAAAGTAAATCCAATCTCGGGGGAAAATAATAATTAACGATAGAACGTCAAATACAATCATTAATTAGTACTGTGGTGATGGTCGTCACAATCTTCCTCCTTAAGAACTTTCGTCCTCGAAAATTCCTATCCTTGAAATAGTTACGGATATTTAGCTCGCACTTCTTCTTCTCGCCTCCCGTAGCTTCTTCCGCATGCGGTGGTTTTGCCACAACACTTTAACTAGGTTGATTTCACGGTTCACGGAGGTCCTTCGATCTCTTGCAATAATCTGCACCGGGCCGTTCACCATAACTTCGTGTCTTCTCGCTAATCGCAATGGTTCAAGTCTCACGACATGAGTCGGTCCGAACGCGTTTTTCTCAACATGGAGACATGAAACACGTTATGAACCCCTCGAAAGGGAAGGCGGCGATCTAATCAGAGCCATCGCACCAATCCTCTCTAAAATCTCAAATGGTCCGATGAATCGCGACTCAACTTCCCTTTCCGGCCAAACCTTAGAATTCCCTTCATTGGGGCCACCTTAAGAAATACGTGGTCCCCAACCTCGAATTCTAGGTCCCTTCGTCTCGTGTCGGCATAACTCTTCTGTCTGCTTTGGGCGGTCTGCATCCGCGCCCTAATCTTTTGTATTGCCTCATTAGTGACTGTACTCACCTCGACCCAACAATCGGCGTTCACCAACCTCCTCCCGAAAACGGGGAGTTCTCGCAACGTTTTCCATGAGAGAGCTTCAAATGGAGCCATTCCGATGGTCGCATCGTAAAGCAAGTTATTGTAAGCAAACTCCATCAAATGCAAATGAGTGTCCCAACTACCGGGAAAGTCTAAAGTGCAAGCTCGCAACATATCTTCTAATATCTGGTTTAAACGTTACGCCGACCATCCGCCGTGGATGAAAAGTCATCTTCAAGTTCAACTGCGAACCTAACGCTCTGCGTAAACTCTCCGGAAGTTGGAGGTGAAACGTGGATCCTCGCTGCAAAATAATCTTGACCGGAATCCCATGCAAACGGATTATCTCTTCCGTAAAAGTTGCTACCACTTATCGTAGAATGGGTGGGTTTCCTGGTATGAAATGTCTTGACTTGGTTAATCTGTCCACTATGACCCAAATCACCAGTAACCTCGTAAGGTTCTAGGCAATCCGACTATAAAATCCATAGAGATCTCCTCCCATTTCCACCGAGGTACGTGTAAGGGTTGCGGTAATCCTGCGTCTCTCGCTTGCAGGTGCCTTTACTGTGACAAGTCAAACACTTGCCGACGAACTCGCTACGTCGCGCTTCATGTTGCACCACCAAAATGATCAATTTGATCCCGATACATCTTGAATGCTGCCGGATGCATAGAAAATGGTGAGTTATGGGCTTCGCTCAAGATCTCGATTTTGAACTTGTCATCGTCTCGCACATAATCGTCCACGAAATAGTAACCTCCATCGTGGGATAGGAAAACTCACCCACTCGCTCAGTAGTTCTGCGGCAGTAGTTTTTCCACTAACGAGGGGTCTCCCTGCTGAGCCTCAACGATACGTTGTCTCAAAGTTGGTTGCACCGCTAAGCGAGCTAATCGAGCCGTGGTCTTTCCTACTAGTCATCGCAATTTATTTCGAGCAAACTCGCTCAGTAACTCGCTCTGTCGATAAATTCGTCTTTGAAGTATGCACCGCTTCCTACGAGGCATCGGCCACGACATTAGCCTTATCGGGGTGGTATTGTATGTCAATATCGTAATCCTTCACTAATTCCAACCATCTGCGTTGCCTCATGTTCAATTCCTTCGGGTGAACAGATATTTGAACTTTTATGATCTGTAAAAAAATCAAATTTTCTCGCCATATAGGTAATGTCTCCGGATCTTTAGTGCAAAAACTACTGCCGCTAGTTCTAAGTCATGTGTTGGATAATTTCTCTAATATGTCTTCGCTTGTTCGGGATGCATAGGCTATTACTTTACTGCGTCTTTGCATTAGAACACAACCCAAACCTTTCTTTGAAGCATCACCAGTAAACTACAAAGCTCCTTGTTCCTGGGGAATTTGTAAGAATCGGGCCGACACTAATCTACACTTGAGTTCACGAAACTCGCCTCATGCAAACATCATCCCAAACAAAAGTTACCCTTGCGCGCGCCAAATTTGAGTCATGGGCATAGCTATCTTGGCAAAATCCACATGCGAAACGTCTATAGTATCCTGCAAGACCCAGAAAACTACGTACCTCTGTAACGGTGGTCGGACGAGGCCACTGTGTGACGGCCTCCACTTTCGCTGGATCAACAGAGACTCCGGCTTCGGACACCACATGCCCTAAGAAGGATACTTGTCTGAGCCAGAATTCACACTTGAAAAATTTTGCGTATAACTTATTCTCTCTCAGCGTGAGTAAAACTTTCCTCAGGTGCATTTCATGCTCCTCATCACACCTGGAGTATATCAGTATATCGTCGATGAACACAATCACGAGCGTATCAAGAAACTCTTTGAATAAACGGTTCATCAAGTCCATGAACGCGCGGAGCGTGTCAAACCAAACCAAGCGGCATCACCGTGAACTCGTAATGCCCATAACGTGATCTCAATCTTTGTTTTAGGGATATCCTCTTCAGCGATTCTCAATCGATGGTAGCCCGATCTCGGATCAATCTTGGAGAACATCATTGCTCCTTGCACATCGATCGAACAAATCATCTATTCGGGAGAGGGTATTTATTCTTGATCGTAACTTTATTCAACTCCTCGTAATCTATACACAGCGCATGGATCCGTCTTTCTTTTCACGAACAATACAGGGCTCTCCAGCGCGAAACGCTGGGCGTATAAACCCTTTGTCTAGCAAGTCTTGTAATCGTACTTTTAGTTCTTTCAACTCTGCGCTTATTGCCATTACATGCGGGGCCTTGGATATCGGGTCGCCCCAATTCCAATCCGATGTTAAAATCTACCTCTCGACCGGAGGTATTCCGGGAGGTCCTCGGGAAGACGTCTCAAACTCATTCACCTACTGGGGGCCGATGTCACCGAGATCTCGTGCACCTTGCATCTAGTATGCAAGCTAAGACGCCTGAGCTCTCCCGATGTAATAACTTTCGCCTTAAGGGCGTGAATTACCTTAGGCCTACTTCCTGCTATCGTGCCTCTGAACTCAGTAGCGGGTTGGTCGGAAGAGTGAACACTACCTCCTTCCCCAAACAATCAATGCAAGCATGGTTCTGCGCTAACCGATCCATGCCCAATATTACATCAAAGTCAAACATGTCTAAGACTACTAGATTCACTTGCTAACTCATGGTCATGCGATGGTCACACTACCATCCTTGACTTTCATATTGGCTAACAAATTTATCCCCGCAGGAGTGGAGAGCAGACAGGGCATCATCAGAATCGTTTCTAGTTCTAATTCACTGACTTGACTTACAAAGGATGCGAGAAATAAAGGAGTGTAGAACTGAATCAAATAATACAAAGGCAAGGTGCCCAAGTAATGGAAGTGTACTGTAATTCAATGAGTCTGAGCCATAGATGTCTCTACTTGGTGCTTGCATAAGCTCTCCCCGATGGATAACCGGCTTCACAAAGAGTTCGCTATTGATAACCCGAGGTTGGCTAGTCTTTGGCTTGACTCGGGCAACTATTAGCTCTGTGCCCTCTTTCCCACACCAAACACACTCGGACCGGGCCAAACACTTACCCTCAGTCTTTGCTTACCACGATGCTTTCACCGTGGCTTATCTCCACCGTTATTTCCCGTTCTCGTTGACTGCGGTTTCGACCTGAACTCATCTTTAAAATGTCTCCGCCCTATGCGGGTGTCTGCTGGGACGCTGCGAGCTTGAATTCGGTGGTCCCACTTCCTCTTATGATTTGCCATGGTGCCCGGTTAACCACTTATCTGGCACATGCGCGCTCTGCGCTGCACTCCAAATCAATTCTCATCACTTTCTTCATCTGGAGGCACAATCGGAGAGTGCTAGTGCTTGAATAAAGCCTCGAACGTTCTCATCCAGTCCCATAATGAAGCGCTCTGCTTTTCTTTGCCTCTGTATCTACCACTCGGGAGCAAAAGCGGACAAACGGGTAAATTCCTCTCATACACCTCCACTCTGCCCTCCCCGCTACGCAAAGTGTGTAAAGGCAATTACTGCTTCGCTCTGTGTAACGAGCGGCAGCAGGATAAAATTTCCGCCAGAACGCTTCCTTAAACAGATTCCAGGTAATCGTTTCTCCGCTGGCGACAATGGTTCCTGGCGGACTCCCACCATAAGTCTGCGTCATCCTCCGGCATAAAGGTAGCCGCAGGACACCCTCTCTGGTCTTGAGGGCAATTCATCAATCGAAGATGGTCTCAATGGAGGACAGCCACAACTCAGCTACAGTGGGGTCACTGGAAGACCCATCGAAAGATCTAGGATCATATTTCCTGAAGTCCTTCAGGTATCGAGACTCGAGTTGCATCGTTTCGCCCACGATTTGCTTGGGCGGTGAGTGGCTCATCAGAGCTCGCACTGAGCTCTGCGCATAGCCTCCACCATCATAGTCATAACGTTGGTGTTCCTTGATCCGCCAAAGGGGCAATCGCAGTACATTCTCCGGCGGCGGTGGTCTGGGGAGGTCTCTCGAGCGGGTGGAGCAACCTCTTCCTGCTCGATGGTAATTCCGGTTGGGCGTCCAACGTTTTCCCTCGCCTCCAGCCCCTACCACGTCCCCCTACCTCTCCTCGGCCTCTGGGTGACATTTTGTCAATACTACAATCTGAGAGAGAGTTTCTAACTTTCGGTTTCTTTACTTTCTAACCATAAGGTAGGATCACCCTGGGGTTTTAAGTTCATGTATATGCATAAAACAATGATCATATCATAATCATATACTTAATTAATAAAATATCGAACGTGCTCAGCGGTGGTCGGAAGGCGTTGTTCAACCATGGAAACTACTCAGTAGCTTACTCACGTAAGCAAGTCTACGAAACCCTTAAACCTGGGGCTCGATACCAACCATAACGCCCCTACTTTTCTATGACCAACTCACAGGGACATTACTACACATGCATGCATTTATAGGCCAAGAGATAAAAGATCTTAAAATAAAACTTCCAAGTAAATATAAATAGTCTTTAGGGATCCCAAATCAAAACATTTAAAAAGATAAAAGTGGTCAATTTAACATGGCCTATTAAAACTGTAAGTAAATTTAAACTCCAAATAGAACATAGAGACAACATCGCTTTAAAACAAAGAATATGCGGAAAACATGCTCGCTTCCCATGGTCTTTAGTAACGCGCCCGCCACTCGCTCTCGCACGCCTTGGCCTTACTCACGAAAAACATTTTTTCAAAGAAAGGTGAGTATTGCATAACAATACCGATGTAAGTGACCTCGCTACCGGGTTTGGGATATGCATACACATACAATCATGACCTTTAAACTTATTCGTAATATACATATGCGGGACCTAAAACTTTCTCATATTGTCGGTCTTTAATCCATGACTTCCTTTTTAATTGTGTGGCCGACTGGTCATCCCGAGTCATTTCGTTTTGAGTCCCTCACAGACCCCTGTAATAATTTGAGTCCCTCACAGACCCCTGTAATTTGACCCATAGGGTCTCTATTGCATGTTTGACCATGCACATAATGATCTCAGGATACCAATGTCCACACTTTTCATTAATTCATTTCGTGGCATACATAACATGCATGAGGTCCCATCATTAACATAATAATAGTGCACATGTCACAAACATCATCGTCGATATGCAAATCATACTTTTCTCATGTAAGCAGGTTTGAAGATCATACTTTTGTAGGAAAACATGAAATATTCTCATACAAATTACTGTCATATTCTCACATGAAATACTGGAATACTTTTACATAGAATACGAGAATATTCTCACATCAAATAATAGTTTATTTACACATGAAGCGTTGAAATATTTGCACATAAAATATTAAGTGTTCTCACGTTAATATCTGTATATTTTCATATGAAAAATATAAACTAATTTCGCATGAAATCATGAAAATCATTTTCTTCAATCCCATAAAAAAAAAGTTCGGCACAAGGTCCCTTACCTTAGTTCCGACTTCGCTCCAAAACCTAATCGAACTCCTTGCCTACTCTTCCTTTAGTGGGACCTGATTCACACAACAAATCGAACATTATTCACCGAACCTTCACTAAATCCATAATTGTAGAAGTACCTAAATCAAGCCCTTACAATTTCATGCCCCGCTTACCTCGGGTTCAACGCGAGGACTTAATATTCCTTGGTTTGTTTTGGTGTTTGATCTCCAAATTCCGCTCCAAGTTTAATCCCTACAATTTGAGTTCGAAATAATAGCTTAAGCTCTCAGTTAAGGTATAAGAAATCAATAGGGCACGAATAAACCTTTATCTAATTCGAAACTTAACCCGAACGTTCACCGGACTATAATCTCTATGGCTGTGAAGACGTGCTGATCGGCGGCGCTCGGTGCAGGCGACGGCCTCGAAGTCTTCTGGTTGGCGGTCGTGGATTGGTCTGCAGGTCTTCGTGGCTCGGTGTTCGCCTCTGTTCGTGGGTTTCCGACGAGGGTGGCTGGAGTTTCGACGTGGCGGCTGGCTTGCGACGGAACTGTGGCTGCAACGCCCCTTTCAGCGGCGACAGGAGCGGCGTGACTGGTACACTCCGGCGAGACCTGCTGCTGCTCCTGTGATCGGACGAGCGGCTTCCAACGACGGCGCACGGCTGCTGTGAACGGCGCTTCGTGGATCGGTCTTCCGGCTTGCCGATGGTTGCACGTGGATCGGGATGGGACTCGCGACGGCGATCGTGGATGGAACTTCGCGGACGGGTGAGAGGCGAATCCTTCACGCGGCGGCGTGCAACCTCGAGTAAGAAAAGCTCGCCGGCGTGAAGCGGTGGGCGGCGAAATCCTACTCGGTTGTAGGCGGTGAAAGGGCGCGCGCTCCCCGCGGGCGTGAGCTTGGTGGCGTGAGGATCGGTTGACGGAATTCTTCTTCGCCGGCGGTAAGGTTATGACAATAGGCTTAGGGTTTTGGCTAGACAACTAGGAGATGAGAGATATGATGGCTAGGGTTAGGGTTTTCCTTTGCATTGTAGACAAATAAGGAGCTTAAATACTAGTCAATTAGGTCAAACCAAGTGTTATTTATCACCCTAATTTAGACATTTATCACCAAAATGCCATTGTCACTTCCTCTTTCTTTTAATCATAAACAAAGTAAATCCAATCTCAAGGGGGAAAATAATAATTAACGATAGAACGTCAAATACAATCATTAATTAGTACCTGTGGTGATGGTCGTCACAATAATTCTACATTTTAAAATTTCAAATTCAGAATCTGGATATAATGAAACATAAAAATATTGTGTTCAAAATTTCTACTATTTGGATCCCAGAATTCGAAAACAGTTTTCGGAAACACATCTGCCAAACACATATATATTGAATTCAGTGAATCCAAAAACATAAAACAGAATTCGGATTGCATACCAAACAGACCCTAAGCAATTAAACCTACATGTCTGTGGCTTATTGAGCTTAGATGGTTCTCGCACACAACCATCTTGATTTCGGAGTCTCGCCCTATGTCTAGGGTCGAAGTTTCGAATTTTATATGTCTAAGTCCTTTCCTCTGTTGTTTCTAGGAGATCCATTGTACCTTGACGCTTTCAGTATCAAGTTCGAGCTTGTTGAACACGACCTAGCGATTAGCTAAAGGTTGCCCAAATTTATTCACTAAAACAAACTTTGATTCGGTAGCCAACACAATAACTACCTTGCTACTTTAAGCTAGACATCTCTCTTCTAGGGCATTCATACTTAAATCCCTAAAGAGAAAATTGGCTCATGATTAAAACTAAAGAAAACATGATTTTAGGTTGTTGAAATATAAAAGAAAATCAGAAACGAAAGCAAAGAAAAATAGATGGTACCGAAAAGAAAGATTTATTCAATGACCCGTTGAAAGCTTTTCGGGGTTCCCCTTTTATTCAAGAATAAAAATTAAACCTTATGGAATTACAAGAACAACTCGAAAACTAAGTGCACAAAAGGTAACGAGAAGAAGAAAAAAAAAAAGCAAAAGAACAACTCAAAACATCCTTTGTTAATCGATTTCTACCCACACTTGGGTTAGAAGTCTTAACCTCCAATACTTTTGCAAAGAGGAATTAACCTAAGGTTTTTAGAAGAAAAACTTATTGTAAAACAGAACTGAAAACCTAAAAAAAAACTTTGTCTAAAGCTTAAAAAACAGTAGAAAAATAGAGGAAGAAAAGTGCAACCCGTATGGTTGTAGAAAACCCATAAAAATGTCCTCTATTTATAGGTGGTGCAAGCTAGGGTTTCCTTCTAAATCCACCCTCAATCAATGGGTAATCATTTGGGCATGATTCTAGGTTGTATTCTTTCCAAAAATGAGCAAAAATCTCCCGAAATCTCGAAAATTGAGACATGTTTCTGCAATCTGAAATTTTTTCCAGCAATTTGTCTGGCATTTTTTTTTGGATAAAATGCAACTGCAATTTCCTTGACATTTTTTCCTGTTCTTCTTTTCCTACAAAAACACATCAAATTAACTTGTTTTCACTCATTTTTCCTCCTTTCTTATTTTTCACTAATTTTAGCAAGCTTGAATAATTTACTCACGAATGATATTTTTAGTTTGCAACAAAATATTAAATAATTGAAATAAAATAGACAAAAATAACCAAGTTTAGATATAAATAATTCTCATAAATGAGAATTATCAGTTAGGTATATCAATGAAATAAACATATCTAAAATGAAGTATATCGGCAATATACCAAGATGCAAATTATCTCTATATGCTACAAACATATATAGAGTATATCATTTAACTAATATTACTAAAAAGAATTGTATCCATAGTATATCAATAATGTACTATTAATGTACTTTGTTTTAGGTATATATATCAGTTGACTGATATACAAACACAAAGTATATAAGATATATTAAAAAAGGATATCAGATATATTATTGATATACCAAATATAAAATATATCAGATATACTATTGATATACCAAATGTAAAGTATATCAGATTTACTACTGATACACCAAATGAGAGTAAAATTGAAATAATAAAAAATAAAAAATTAGATTCTTAAAAATTTTGCTACATTTACAAATCTAAAAAATTATGACTACATTTGTAAATATACTAATATTTTTTATCCATTATAATTCTCGTTATTAATCATTTATGTATATTATAGAGGACTGAAATTGTTTTTTTTAATGGATAGTATTGTTAAAATTTTAATGAGGGGGACTTTAACCAATTAAAATATTTTTAAAAATTTTCGATATTGAAAAGTAGTTTGAGAATTCTAAAATAAAATAAAATAAAATAAAAGTAATGTCATGGCAAAATAGATAATAGGGCAGTAATTGAGTACTTGGGTGGTGCTGCTCTATACATTTTTTTTTTC
Source organism: Trichosanthes cucumerina (assembly GCA_036507285.1). Classification (NCBI taxonomy): domain Eukaryota; kingdom Viridiplantae; phylum Streptophyta; class Magnoliopsida; order Cucurbitales; family Cucurbitaceae; genus Trichosanthes; species Trichosanthes cucumerina. The sequence continues at coordinate 71,232,039 of CM071837.1, read as the reverse complement.
AAATACATACAATTTTTTTTTTCTACCAAAAAGGGTATTTAGGTGCTGCCAAGTATTTTGCATAGAAAACATCATATTATTATATGGTCCCGGCCAGTATCTTAACATGTAAGAATAAATTTAATGAATAAACAAAGATGAGGGCAGCACAATCGCTCCACTTCCCCGCACAACACTTATAAAAATGCATCACACTTCTCTCTCCATTGTTCTTCCCAACACAAAATATATATAAAGAGAGAGAACCATGGAGGCGGAGCCGGCAGCCATGGCGGCCGATCAGAACAAAAAGAAGCAACATTTCATACTGGTGCATGGGGCTTGTCACGGAGCTTGGTGCTGGTACAAACTCAAACCACTCCTCGAGGCTACGGGCCACCGCGTCACGGTGCTCGACATGGCCGCCTCCGGCATCGACCGGAGGCCGCTCGAAGAAGTTCGGACGCTTTCGGAGTACTCAGAACCACTGTTGGAGACGATGTCCGCCATTTCTGGCGGTGAAAAGGTGATACTGGTGGGTCACAGCCTGGGTGGCCTAAGCTTAGCCCTCGCCATGGAGACCCAGCCGGATAAGATAGCAGCCGCCGTTTTCTTGACCGCCTATGTTCCCGACACCGTCCATCCACCGTCCTATGTTTTAGACGTGGTACGATTTTTTCTTTTTATTTTTCACATTTGCAAACAACGTAACATTCAAACCAGATCGTCAAGAGTGTCAACTTACCAAAAGTGTGGATTTATAACCAGCTTCGAATCTTCCACTCCATCTCCTCTGGTTGAACCAAAAAACAATTCAACCAAATCGCTTTTTCTTTCATTTAAGCCTAAATATAATATCAATTATAACCATGTATTTTCTAAGGCTTTAGTTTTAGGTAATTCTTAATTTCTTTTTCCATTTTTTAAAAATTTTAATTAGGTTATTTTTATTTAAAAAATGGTTAAATTACAAGTTCAGTCCATGAACTTTCAGATTTGTGTTTATTTGGTCTATGAACTTTGAATAGTGTCAAATAGGTCCTCGAACTTTCAATTTTGTATCTTATTGAACTTTAAAATGTGTCAAGTCCTTAAATTTTTAATTTTTTGTCCAATAAGTCCCTGAATTTTCAAATTTGTGTCTAATAAGTCATTGACCTAATTGTAACTTTTTAAAATTGATGAACTTACTAGACACAAAATTGAAAGTTTAGGTCCTATTAGACATAAAATTCGATTTTATATCTAATAGATCAGTTAATTTTAAAAAATTTTGAATATGTCATGGACCTATTAGATACAAAATTGAAAATCTAGAGACCTATTTGATACTTTTAAAAATTTAGGGACCAAATAGACACAAAGCTAAAAGTTTAGGAACTAAACTAGTAATTTAACCTAAAAAGATGGTAAGAAAAAGTTCTGTCATTAAATTATTATTTTATTAAAATTAGTATTTCAAAAGTCTAAATACCTTCATAAAACATGCTTATAAAAAATATTTGGTCCTTGAACGGCAGAGTCACAGTTTAGTTCTTCAACTTTGGTTTGCAATAATTTATTCTATGTATTTTTAATTTTGTAATAATTTTATTTTTAAATTTTAATATATGATAATTTAGTCTATGAAATTTAAAATTTGTAATGATTTAGTCCATATTATAAAAAAAATATTGTTAAAATTATTTAATGAAATTTCTTATATATGTTGATCGATAAATTGATTATGGGCAAAATATGTTTATAAACTACAAAAACTAAGGGTATGTTTGGGGGCACTATAATAACCTGTGAAATAATTTGCACCCCAAACACAGACTATTATAACCCCAGACTATATTACTTTGCATTTTAAATAATATTATATGATTCCACAGACTATTATAACTTCCTGTTATTATAACTCACTGAGCACCCTAAACAACTCTTAAGTTGTTATATAATAAAAATTCATGCTTAGTTTTAATGAGATTTTATATGATATAAACTAAATTATTACAATAATTTTAAAGTATAAGGACTAAACCATTGCAAGCTTCGAAGTACATGAACTAAATTGTTACCAATTATGTTTATGGACTACATTATTACTTTCCTGAATCAAAAGTGTTTTTTAATCATGAAACAAACAATTTAATTATGCATAATTTTTGGTACACAGTTTTATTACAAAAGTCCTTATTTTTCTAAATTCAACCATATAGATGAGAGATTTGAACTATTGACGGGTTTATATAACTTAATTAAATTGAGTTATGTGAGGTTAGGCATTACAAAAATATTTAATTGAGCGATTCATTTGTAATGCAAGCACTCGGAGAAAAACCACATAGAAGACCTGCTAGACGTGCAGTTTTGTTTCAATGGAAGCCCCACCGAGCCTTTGACTTCAATGCTCTTCGGCCCCAAATTCTTGTCCTCCTACCTCTATCAGTTATCCCCAATTGAGGTCTTGCTTAATTTTTAATTTTCCCTATATGTTTCAATTTCTTCAAACCACACACACACATATATATATATATATATATATATATATATTTAAAAAGGGTTGTTTAATTCTTACACGAAAATTAAGGATCTGGAGCTTGCAAAGACTTTGGTGAGACCAAGTTCGGTATTTCAGGAAAATCTGTCGAAAGCAAAGAAATTTTCAGAAGAAAAGTTTGGAGAAGTGACAAAAGTGTATGTGATTTGCAATGAAGACAAGGTGATTAGAAAGCCATATCAGGAATGGATGATTAATAACAGTGGAATTCAAAATGTGATGGAGATTGAGGGAGCTGATCATATGCCCATGTTCTCTAAGCCACGACAACTTTGCCAATGCCTCCTTCACATAGCCAAAAAATTTGCTTAATGCCACACCCATTTATCTTTTTTTTTTTTTAATATATATCAACGAGTGTTCGAATCAGTTTATGCGCATCTTGACTAATCTCACTAATCAACTTAATGTCTCTCATCTTTTATTCATTACTATACGACGATAAATGCCTTTTTCTATAATAAATTGCTATATTGAGTTCAAAATCTATGAAAATAATGTAATGATATATGTGGATCAGTATAACTAATTTAACATAGGGATGTAAAATGAAAAGTTTCCTTTAATGGTTAAAAAATATATATTTAATCTCTCCAACATTATGACGTCTATAAATTAACTTAAAACTTTTTCCAATTTTTAATGAGGTAGGTTTCTATTTAGCAGTCTTATGGAAATTCTTAATTTGGCACTATTCAACTATCTATTACATAAAAAGAGTTCACCTGAAATTGTCTAATGAGTATATCCACACTATTTAGAAATAGTACTATAATCCAAAATTTAGAAATATTGCTAAAACAAAACTTAAGGAACTAAACACGTCGTAGTTTTTTTATAAAAACAAAACATAATGTTTAAAATATAGAAAATACAGTTATAAAAAAATATATAGAAAATAAATTTATAATTTAGCCCATCTAAAAATGAAAAGTGAAAACATGAGAATGAAAGATATTTCATCTATTTCATTTTTTTTTAGCTTAGTATTTTTTTTAATCATTTTTCACAACTTAGATCATTCCTCAAATAACTCTAGCAATTTGATTTTTTTTTTTACAACATGTGGGGTCAGAGGTTGAGTCCCAAGCAGGTCAGAGGTTGAGTCTCTAGCCTCTTGATCATGGGGTTCATATTTTATGTTAGTTAGATGATCTTCATGTTGGCTACCAATTTAAATTTAAATCAATACTTTAAATTATTATATATACATACATATATAAATATGTTAAAATACTATTTTTGTTTTTTACTTTAAATTTTGTTCCAATTTAGTCCCTATATTTTCAAATGTTGAATTTTAGTCCATGTACTTTCAATAAAACTTAAAATCGATCCCTACTATTAGTTTATTGTTAATTTTTTCTTAAAAAGAATTAGTCTCTATTAGCTTTTCTTCAATCAAATTTGAGTAAGTTTCTATTTTCTTGTATTAAAATTATTATTATTATTATTTTAAATTTTTTTTTAATAAAAATTAACTTCAAACTTATCCTAGACCAATTTTAAACTTTATTGAAATGAATTAAAATTGAATATTTAAAAAATACCAAGGACCAAGAATGGAACTCAAAGTACATCAACTAAAATCCGTACTTAACTTTTTTTTTTTTGGAATAAAAGTGTTGCTCTTAATTACTTTGTGGAGGTGAAAAAAATAAGCGGAGGAAATTGCCCTCTAGTTGTATGAAATGAAGATGGAAGTTTAAAATTTTTTTTTGGGCATATTTGGTATGCGATCCGGATTCTATTTAATGTTTTCGGATTTACTAAATTCAGTGAATATGTGTTTGATAGATGTGTTTTCGAAAACTGTTTTTGGATTATGAGACCCAAATAGTAAAAATTCTGAAAACAACATTTTTATGTTTTCTATCCAGATTCTGAATTTAAAATTTTAAAATGCAGAATTATACTAAACAAAGATAAAAATCTTAATAAATACAATATTTCATGTTATGAACTCAATTTACTTTGTTAAATTAAAATATATATAATATAATATATTATAAACGGTATAATATTATATTATAAAATGATAGTTCTATAAAATTTACAAAATCATTTCATAAATTAATTAATAATGACTTATATTCAATTTAATAATTAGTTTTCTAACTACAACCAATTTCATGATCTATAAATATGTTATAGGACACACTTTAAACAACTATTTAGAATGAATTCAAATTTCTAAATCTGTTACCAAACACATATTTGAAAACATGAAATACAATTCTATTTTCGTTGGATCCTTTGTTTTCAAATTGCTTACCAAAGGCCCGATAATAGTTACTTACCCGATAAATTACTTCTGACTCCAACGTTTTTTTTCTTTAGTTTCCAATGTCCACCACTTTTTTTTTAAAAAAACATTATTAGATAAAAATTTCTTTGTTTGTTCTTATCTTATTTTTCCTTCCAATATTAAATTAGAACGTGCCTACAAGAATATGGATCGATATATTATGATGTGTTTGGTTAGTTATTTTAAAAAAATAATAAAAAACAAACAATTGAATAAAAATAAGATTGTATTTTATATTTTAATGTTTTTAATTTAATGTGTTTAATAGCATATTTAAAAATTAGGTCTCAATTTAAAAAGTTGTCTAAAGTATATTTAGTATTATATTCATAAACAACAAAAATAGCGGTTACTAATCGTGATTACCAATTGATATTGAATAGCAAATATTATTAATTAATTACCTAACTAAGCGATTTTGTTTCATGTAAATAGGAAGAGATGGATAGTTACAGACTACTTTGACTGGATAACAGGTTTGGATCGTATGGAGATTACATGTAAGATGATGTTTCTTGTCTGAAGAATATAGACGTATTGTAATGATGTGGTTCATGGATCGAATGAAGTAAGAGCTAGGAGTTGGGAAACACTTTTGAAATTTGCAGAAGTTTATTTACAAGAAATACTTCATCGAGGAGATCTTCTTGCGGAAATTCTAGGCTCCAGGATGCTCACATTACTCCTATACAGCAGAATATGGTGTGGAAGCCACCCCAACAAGGGTGGATGAAATTAAACGTGGATGCGACCTGGAATGAGATGGAGGTCAAGGGTGGTTTGGGTTGGATTCTACGGGATCAACAAGGCAATATTTTAGGCCCAGGTCACAAATATTTCGATCATTCATGGCCAATACTTATTAGTGAATTGGCAGCTATTCTTCTTAGCTTGTCTTTTGTTCATGATGTTACGATTCCGTTGGAGGTTGAATCAGATTCCTTTAATGCAATTTTTTTAATCAATAAGGAGTGTGATGACTTAACAGATGCAATGGACTATGTAAATGCCATTAAATATACAACTCGGAGGTGGACGAAGATTCGTTTTATTTATGGTCATCCTAAAACAACATAGCGACACATAATTTAGCTAAAAGAGCTCAGCAACTTATGTTAACCCAAAATTTGTTTGGATTTGATTGTAATGTTCTTGTGGGTTTGATTTCCTCTCATTAATTTATAAATTGTTTGGTTTTCAAAAAAAAAAAAATTATAATAATGTTATAAGTTTAGTATAATTCTTCATTTATATATGATATAATTTACAATATATGATCATTATGTTATATATGTTTTCATTTTAATAAAATAAAAATGGAATGCATCTATAATTTAATATATTTGTTAAAGTTTATAATTTTCTCATTTTTAAAATTTGAATTTCAAATCTAAAAACATTAGTAATATAAAAATATTGTCTTCAAAAAAGTCATCAAGATTACATGTCCAATTTAAATGGCATACCCAAGAGGCTCTTAAACTATTTACTAAATTAGCTCTTAAAAATTTTTAAAATTTTAATTTTTAACTTTATGACAGAGGCATTATTCCAAATGTATTTTGCAATATTATATTCAACTTGATATGATGGCATTGCCATGTGTACCAACTCGAGACGAGATAACATTAAATACAATTTTTTTTTGTTTTAATGGAGATTTAAATTAAATATTTGAAATATTTTTTGATTTTTTTATAAATTTATCAACAAAAACATAGTTCAATTGATATTAAGTTTAATTTACGACTAAAAAAGTCATAAGTAAATATATTAATAAATCTCCAATCCCAATTCTACTTAAAAGTGTGACAAATTCATAATTATTATAAGTATCCATAAATCTCTATTAAAAACCCGCAGTTTCAGTTCATTGGATTATTTAATTTCGTGAAAGTGGAGGACAACTCATAATCATAAAGAAAAACCATTGATTTCATTGAAATGTGGCATATTTTCAGGAAAATGGATAATTGACAATAAAAAAACGCAATTATTGCTTTTAATCCATTATTAGAATAATAGGGTCAACAGCTTCAAAAGGTCAAAATTATTATTTAACAACTAATGAAATACTTTATTTAAAAAACTAATTATTATTTTTTTTATTTTAAAAATATTTAAAAGTCTCTCAAAGATTATACTAATATGCAATACCTTTAAAAAACACGTGAGGTAAATGTTTAGCTTAAATTTGATTCGATAAAGGAATTGTGTTTATGAGTATAAGTATAAAAGTCAAGTTGGTAAATTGATTTTTTTAACTATATATGTGGAGTTGAACTGAAGGTATACTTTAATTAATTGAACTATGCTCACGTGAGTAGAAGGCTTATCTCTTTTTTTTTTAACATATTTTCTCTCCTCCTTGAACTCTCAATTTCTTTCTCTCATCATTTATTCAATCTTGGAAAAGAACATAAATGAAATTAAAAACAAAGCAAATTGATTAGAACATTCAAAATATCACAAGATTAAAATAAAGTAAATAAAGATTAGCGAATTTTCTTATATATAGTGTTTCTCGAGAGAACACATCATTATCCAATCTCAAATATAATTAAATTAATTTTTCTTCTTCGTTCTCAATCATGTCTCTCGATGACCTCAAAATGTAGAAAGTATCATATTTGATATTTTTTAGTTATAATTTCTATAGGATTATACATTTGATTGATGATTTCAAAACATATCATATTTGATGTGTTTCAAGTTATAATTTCATAACACGTATACATTTCTATTTAGTCAGTGATGATAGTGACGTACTTGTTGCTACCGAATATTTTGGGCCCCTTTTAAATCAAAAGCCCAAATTAGAAGTCCACACAATAGAGGATCAAAAGTAAGAAGAAAAAGATTGGTCATTTAAGATAACACATTAGCAATAGATTTTAGCATAAATTTTGAGACAAACCTTGAATATCCTCGCTTATTTTACATATTTACACTTTTTAAAATTTAAGATACATTCATGATTTTTTTTAACAACATTTGAAATAGTACCTTAGAGCTTTGCCTTCACTTTGACATTATTCATGAAACTTAAAAACCCATCTAACATGAGTTTTTTTTTTTTATCACGTTGTATAATATTTGTGGGACTTCAATATGTGGGAAATGAATAGTAAAAATATAGCATAATTAATTAATTAATATTAATTATTACTAATCATTTTAATTAATTATTAATATCAATATACTATATACTATTTTGACTTAATAATATGTAACTAATACATTTATAATTAATATTTTATATTTTCTTAACTATTTAATCTTTATTATTTATTACTTTATACTTATTTTATTCTCAGTATTACTTCTAATTAATTTTTTATTGTAAAAATATTTATTTATTATTATTATTTTAACTAATTAATTAATATAAAAATATATAGAATAATATTGTTGACATAGAAATTTTGACCAATCTCTATCTGCCACATCATTATTTCAAATTAATGACGAAATTATAAAAAATTAAATTTCATGTCCCAAATTTAATTTGAAGACAAAATTTGGCAACTTAAAGATTAAAAGTTTAATTTGGTCAAATTGGGTTATATGGTATTTTGGTTAAAGTTAAATAAAGTCAAAATCTAAATGGTTAGGCCCAAAACCAACAAAGCCCAAGTTCAGGTTGTTGGGTCCAAAAGCCACTAAAGTTCAAGCCCACATGTCTTGGAAAGCTCTAAGTGTTTCCCCTCCATTCCAAAGGTTCATAAATTTCACTCTTAAGAGAATTTAGAGGATTCAGAGCAAAGTACTTAGGTGTTGGATGCTCACTGAAGTCCTTAGGTGTTGAACACTTCAAGTCCTTAGGTGTCAAGTGCTTCGTGAAGACCTTCAACAAGCTGCAAGCCGAAGTCCTTTAACAAGCTGCAAGTCGAAGTCCTTTAACAAGCTGCAAGCCGAAGTCCTTCAACACGCAACAAGTCGAAACCTTCAACAAGCTACAAGCTGAAGATCAAATACTCTTCCAAGTCTACACTCGAGAACAAGTCGCAAAGCCTTCGAGACAAGTCTACATTCGAGAACAAGTTGTAAAACCCTCGATACAAATTACATTCGTCTTATTGTGAAGCCCTCGAATCAAATCTACGTCCGAGAATAAGCTATAAAACCCTCAGAAAAATTACAGTTGAGATAGAGTCAGAGGAGAAACATTAGAGATTGATAACCCACTACATTGAAATAAATAAAAATACAACATTCAATTACACGTGTCTCATTTTTATTTCTTTGTTCAAACCACGTGTGAATAAATATCAATTTTAATTTAGGATTACATTACTTTATTCTTTTACATTTAATTAATTTAATATAATTCTCATCATCAAAAGTTTTAAAACAATTAAACAAACTCAATATTTAATCCTCAAACATTGAATGTTGTTGAAGTGTTGATATAATTAAATTTACCATAATTAACCAGTTTAAATTTTTGGTTTGATTGACGATTTAATAAAGTATTAGAGTAGGAAGGTCTTGTGTTAAAACTCGAGTAATATCAATTCTTTCGCAATTAATATTGATTTGCCCATAAGTGAGGATAACTCATCAACTTAAGCTTTTACGTTGATTGTTGATTTAAGAATTGTAATGATAGCAAAAAATACTAAGATATTTGCAACTATAGCAAAATTTTTTGTATTTATCTATCAGTAAACTGATGTATACTTAAAACAAATTATATTAATAGTATATTATTAATATACTATTGATACACTTTTTTTAGGTATATTAGTTAAATTATATACTTTATATATATCCGTATAACATATCATTATCACGAATATTTTGCACATTGGTACATCACTGATGTACTTCATTTTAGATATGTTCATTCACTAATATACCTAACATTGAGTATATTAGTAGTATATTAATGAAATGAACATATATCATATGTCAGTTACTGATATACTTTTGACCAACTTCATATAAGTATATAAGTAATATATAAATGATATTGTTGGTCTATCAACAGTATATTACTAATAGACTACCTGACAAACTTCATATTGAACAACACCTATGGAAAATAAAGTATATCAGTAATGCACCTATGATATACTCTATATTATCTATCAATGATATACTCTATATTATGTATATATCATATATATGAGTTACTGATATATTAATGATCAACTTCATATAAGTATATTAGTAGTACATCAATTATTTACTATTTGTTAGGGTATATTGTTAGTCTATCAACAGTATATCGTTGATAGATTACTAATATATTTCATAGTGAAAACAAGAGCAGAAAATTTTGGATCTTTTTTTAGTTTTTTGCTCCATCTGTTTGGCTTTTTTTTTTTTTTTTTGCTATTTTTGCAAATTAGATAAGCAACTGCAAATTTTGTATCTTTTTTTTTGCTACTCCTGCAGGTGGCCTTTTAATATTCTAGGCATTCAATTTCTAAATATTTAATATCATATATGTAAAACAAAATTCATGATCTAAATCGGTAGTCAACACTACGCCTAAACATGTGGGAGAAATAAGAACTGAGTGGTCGTTTGGTCGTTTGGTGTTTAAGGTTTTAGTAGATATCCATAGCTAATAGATGTCTAGAAATAAGATATTTGAGAATAATAAATGTTCGAGATCAATAAGATAATTATGTTTGGTTCTACATGAGAATGTTATCAGATTTTTATGTAAACAAATGATATTCATATTTGTTTGATGAAATTAATATATAAATCTTATAAAATTGTGATACATTAAATAATGAATTAATATTCCAATAAATAAACATAGATTATTATACTAACAATATAATTTAATTAACGTATACTTTTTAATTCCTTGGTGTCAAAAGTTCAAATCTCCATACCTTCATTTGTGTTGTACTAAAAAAAACAATATAGTTTTGTTAATTATGAGTAATAGATGAAGTAGACAATAAACATGTTAGGTCAATAGTTTACAAGTTTATTTCATGAGAGGTAAGTATGTTTCAACCACAAAAAATATTTAAATAGACAATTACAATTTATAAATAATGTGCAAATTTATTTTATGAGATTGATCATTTAAAAATCTTATATAATTACTATCTATTATTAATAAAAATAATAATAATGAATTTTATAGAAGAATATATTTTTTTTATAAAATAATAATTAATTGTTAGTTGATCCCAAATAACTCATGTATAATTAATTATAATGATCATCCTTACCATAAATTATAATATTTGTAAATTGATTAAATATAATATTAAATCCTGACTTGATATTTTCATAATGGATTTCATAATAGATGTTTATGCTTGTTTTGTGAAATTATTACTATTTTGGTACATTATTTTATCAACTAATCAAAATTAATTTCAACTAATAAAAATAAATTAATTAGTTATAAATATTTTTACTTATATAATTAATTATGATTATTGAAATGAATATATATAGAGAGAGATGTGTATATAGAAAACTTATTATTCTTGAAGTATAAAAAACTCATTCATCATGAGAAAAAGTAATACATGAGAATAAGTGACACTCATGCTTATGCTTACAACCTTGTTGCAAACAAGTAGATCTAAAACTCTAATATGTTTGGTAGATATATTTTAGTAAAATTTTGAAAATAACATTTTTATATTTTTGTTGTATCTAAATTTTGAATTTGAAATTTTAAAATGTAAAATTATATTAAAAAAGATAAAATTTAATAAATATGATATTTTATGTTATAAACTCAATTTATTTATGTTAAAATAAAATATGTATAATATGATGTATTATATATTATATGATATTGTAAAATAATAAGTATACAGAATTTGTAAAAAAATATATGTTCATAAATTAATTAATAATAGTTTATATTAAATCTAATATTTAGTTTTAGAACTCCAACTACTTTTGTGGTCTATAAATATAATACCGAACAACAAGAGTTTAAATTAGAATTTAATTTCTAAATTCTTTACTATACACATATCTAAAACACATGAATGACTTTATTTTCATGGCATACTTTGATTCTATTTTCAAATGGTCTGCCAAACATAAACTCCCATCACTTACTTTCTAACGAGAAATTATTCAATGAAAGCAATTTTTACCATTGGATGAAGAGATAAGTATTTCGATTTTATATCTAACGGTTATTAAGAGACATGAAAGTTATTGGATCCACATCTAATTATATGAGACAGCCAAATTAAATAATTTGCCCTTCCGAACATTATTTTCCCTTTTTTCTGTCACATGTTCTCTATCTCTCTTCCCCTCCCACACATGCATATAATATAATAAGTAGTTTATTGGTTTCTTCTCTTTTTCCTTTATTTTATGGTGTATATATTTTATAATTAACCAATTCAAATAATTTTCATCAGTTTAAATTATTTTCGTGATTTGTGTTGAAATTTTTTCGACAATAGCATTTTCGTAAAATTCAGATCCTAACATTATTTCTATCAACACGAACATTCCAAATATTAGTTGTATACTAGGGGTGAGTGCCGATCAGAACGGTTTTCTGATTATAGAACTGACTTTTTTTTTAATTTTTTCAATGGCATAAACCGACTAATCGGTGAATCGGTTCGATGGGTGGAATTTTCTGTTTTAACATTTTTGGATCTAAATAGTTAATACTCGTAAGAAATCGCCGGCGGAGTTGAGGTTGAGGGGGCTGACGGCCGATAGAAGACTAGAGAACTTCGTACTACTACACGAACGCCGATATCCGCCGAACAGAACTAACGAAGAAGAAGAAGAAGAGGAAAGCGTTTGTGATGGGAAAACGTTCGTGAAAGAAGAAGAGTGGGTGGGGCTCTCAGCTCTGACTGTCGGTTGTGTGTGGGAAAAGATCTTATTTCCACTCCATGCAATCTTAAGCCCCTTAACATGCTTACACATATAAACTTCCTTCCTACTCTAAAAACTATCCACGTGAGACATTTTTAAGTTTGTAATGGCCCATAGTCATTTCCAATCGGGATTTCACCTTCAAATACTTGAAACTTGGAGGTGATACGAGTGATTTGTGAGTAAAATTTCATGTTGGGTAATTTTTTCAAAGAATTTCATGGAAAGATTTCAAGTTTATGTGTGGTTTTCTTCAATTTATTTATAAATTCATATAAGATGAGTAAGATGAGAGAAGTAGTATAGGGTTGTTTAGTTATATGGAAGCATGTGTTTTGAAAAAGAAGAAAAAGAAATCTATAATTTACCAAGCTAAATGGAGGAAGAATAGGGTTACTGATGTTGGATTATCAATTATGTTATTCAAATTATATTAGATTTAGTTTAGATTAGCCATTTAAGTTATTTTTAGATTAAATTATTTGGTTTATAGATTTAGTTATGTTATTAGATTTACTTTTATTGCTATAAATAGTCTTTTAGGTTATTAGCTTAGTAATACAATTCATATGGCTGCAAGTTTTGTATTCTCTCCTTTAAAGTTATAAGGGTATGCCTTAAAATTCTATTTGGTAGAATTTTCTTCATTAATATGAAGAAGATTATGAAGATCCTAAAGAAGAGTTTGTATGCGTAGAGCATCTGGAAATGCTATCTGCATTTGCCATTTTTGAATTATTTTTAGATTAAGTTATTTGGGGTAGATTTACTAGAATATGTTATTGTAAGAAGGCTTCGCCCTCCCTCCCCTCGTCTCACGCCCAGCGAAGCGATCGTCGGCCATTTCGACCGGCGACGCCGCTTCGCCTCTCCTTCTTCTTCCATCCATTTAATTCTCTCTCGCGCGCTCTCTCTCGTTGCAGATCTGTCTCTCTCCTGAATCCTCTCTCAGACCCTCTCGCCGGAGTTTCATCCGTTGCGCCGCCAGCCTGAAGCCACCGACGCCTCTCTCCCTCTCCCTGAATCGATCACTCACACTCCCTACCGCTCTCTCTCTCTGTCAAGCTTTTCTCTCTCAGTTGCTCGCCGGAAGAAGCTCCCCCTCACTGTTCCGTTCGCGCCGCCGCCACATGAGCCGTCACCACCATTCGGGTTTTTCTCTCTCGATCTCCCTCTGTCTTAGTCTCTCTCTCTGTTTTTCTCATCCTCCGTGTCTTAGTCCCTCTCTCTGTTTTTCTCATCCTCCGTGTCTCAGTCTCTCTCTCTCTGTTTTTCTCATTCTCCGTCTCTGATCGTTTGTTTTGGTGGGTAGAGCTCTGAATCAGAGTGATTTGGATGAGTTGCGACCTAAGACAACACACTCGTTGGTTCCGAGATGTTCCCATTCGTTCTGGTAAGCCCTAACTCCATAAGCGTGTTACTCTTAGTTATAGTGGAATCATCGATACCCTTAAGTGTGGATGTCAAGTTTGAGCTTAGTTAAGTTCTGAATGTTGTTATGTTTGGTCAGGATTGTAGCATTGACGAAGGAATAGTTCTAGCAGGTTCGGGGCTAGGTGTTGATTTGCTTGTGTGCTCAACCAAAGGTTCCCTTAGTATGCACAAGCGAGTTTGGAGTTGGTGTTAGAAGGGTTTAGCTATTCACCACATTTCTAATAAAGGTAAGTATCCGTTTGGACTATCCCACACGTAAGTGTAGAGGTAAGGGAAGATACTACATGCATGTTAAAGATTTCGTAGTAATTGACTGTTTTTTTTATCTTGGTGATTGATTGTTTGGATCGTAGAAGTAGTTTGTTCTGGACCCTGTGAAAATATATGTTGTTGCTTGTTTATTCTCACATGCATGAGCTTGAGGTTTCATGTTATGTATGATGTGAAGCTTGTGTTGAGGTACTGAGTATGACGAATGTTGTTGTATGTTCCCTCAAGTAGAGACTTGTGTTTGTTGTATGTTCCCTCAAGTAGAGACTTGTGTTTGTTGTATGTTCCCTCAAGTAGAGGCTTGTGTGGTTTTGTGCTTAGTTTCGTGATAGCCCGAGGAGGTGCTGCATAGGCTTAGAGTCGTAGCTAAAGCAACCAGTCCTGATGTAGGCCAAGGTATCTGTGTAACCTTCAACAGACTGAGACTCTAGGTTGGCGCGAGTTTGACATGGGATGTGGGGTCCGTCCTCCATCTAGTCGAGTGGCACGAGGAGTGATTCCTAGAGTGCAGGGGACAGTGGATACATTCCTTGTCCTAGTTCGAGGTTCAGGGAGTGATTCCCAAGATACATGGGGCACTGAATACGTTCCTCGTCATGGTTTAAGGCTCAGGGAGTGATTCCTAGAGTTGCAAAGGGTTGGACACGTTCCTTCACCCTAGATGAGGCCCGAGAGAGCCCCATGGTCGTGAGCTTGTGAGCGGGAGCACCACTATTGACGCCAACTTAGCTCAAAAGCCAAGGGTAGGGCAGGGATGAAGTATGAGCAAGATTAGGGTCAGAGCGAGGGTGGAAGTCTATAGGACGGGTTGCGTGTTGTATTTTAGCTAGGTCTAAGGCTTGACCCCTTTTGTACTGTTTTAATTATGACGAAGTGAGCTACTTACTGAGTATTTTATACTCACCTCTCGTTTTATGTGTTTTGGTTGCAGGTAAGGCAAAGCCATTAGGTGACCAGTTTTGGCGAGACCCCGTGAGGCTATGGAAGGCTTGATAGGACTTAGTTAGGGTCATTTTTTATTTGTTAGAGATTGTTATCTTTCTTGTCCTCTGTCGCGCTCTTTTCTCTAGTTTGGTTCCTTTCGTGCTGCAGTTAGTCTTGTTGTGTCGAACTTTTGCGTGTACTGTTTTGACATCTCTGGTTAAAAAGACATGTTCTGTTTTGATATCTCTTGTGAAAAGCATGTTCTGAGTAACTTGTGTGGTTGTCTGAGAACTCTGGGGGACTAGAGCCCAACCTATCTGAATTCTGTAGATTGGAGAAGGTTGGGTACCCTCGTGAGAACTTTCTTTGGAAGTGTTTTCTTGTTCAGGTGATAGGTAATTTTTGGAATTGTTCTAGTTGCGCCGTTATGCTGCCGAAATTTCGGTACGAATGGTGTAACTTGGAGTAACATCCCAAGTGGAATGACTTTAATTTTTCGAGGTGTTACCATTATTAAATTTACTAATAAATAGTCTTTAGGTTTGTATTCTAGTAATACAATTCATATCACTCAAAGGTTTGTATTGTCTCTCGTCGGGTGAAATTTTCAAGGAGAGGGGAAAGTAGAGAAAGAAATTATGGGGGAGGAGGAAGATGTTGATGGGTTATTGACAAGGTTTCCAACATCCATGTATGTGGATGGATAATACTGAAAAAATTATAAAAACAAAAATTAAAGGAATATTTAAATTAATAAATAAATTTTTTACACTAAAAAGTTTATTATTTATATTATATTTACATTAGTGACATTTGGTTGTTTTTTTTTAATGTTTTATCAATTTTTTGATATAATGTGAATATCAAACCAATAAACATGTGAAATACGATGAAAATATTGATAAGTCGATGAAATTTTAACACATAGTTGTTGGAGAAAGAAAAAAGAAACTAATAAAATAAAAATAGGTTAAATTACAAGTTTAGCCTCTAAATTTTGAGATTTGTGTCTATTTAGTTCATGAACTTTAAAAAGTGTCAAATAGGTTATTGAATATTCAATTTTGTATTTAACAAGTCCCTGAACTTTAAAAATGTCTAATTAGTCCTTGAATTTCTAATAGGTCCCAACATATTCACAATTTTTTAAAATTAATCGATCTATTATATATAAAATTGATTTTTTTTTTCTATAGAAGTTTAAACTTTTAATTTTTGTGTCTTGTAAGTTCATGAATTTTAAAAAACGTCAACTAAGTCAATGACTCTATTAGACACAAAATTGAAAATTTAGGGACCTATTGGATACAAAATTGAAAATTTGAGGACTTATTAGACACATTTCAAAGTTTAGGGACTAAATAGATACAAAATTAAAAGTTCATAGACCTATTTGACACTTTTGAAAGTTTGGAGACCAAATAGACACAAACCTCAAAGTTTATAGACTAAATTTATAATTTAACCATAAAAATATGTTTAAAATTAGGAGGTTTGATACACTCAAGTACAGAAGTATTAAAGATGAGAAAGAGGCTTGGAGTGATCACGTGAAAAGCAAGAGAGAAAGAAAAGAGAGATTAGAATTGGGGATACAAATAAGATAATACTTTGTTATTAATGGGAAGAGAGAGCGTGTGTAATGTGGATTGTGGGTAACAGAAAGAGATTGAAAAGATGGATTAATTGGTCTTTATTTGGTGTTGTGGTTTTTTTTTTTAATTATATTATTTGGAGATCAATGATTCTTGTTATGGTTATTGGAGTTCTGGTTGAACAATAATTGGATTAGCTTATAACTTAAAAGTATTATAGACAACATTCTGTGAGTGGTTTATTCTACCAAAGTTTCTATTATTTAACAATATTATAGAATTTCTATGAAATTTATAATTATGTATGATTTTGAAGAAATTATCAGTAATTCATGATTTTAGTTGTAGTAGTTCATTTAACAAATGTTTGAGATTTTTTATGGTTATTTGAGAATTCGTAAATGTTTTATGTTTTTGGAGAAAGGTTGAGAATTTATGAAACCGTTCAAGAAAGTACATGGTTTATGGTTATGGTGATTTGAGTATTTTTTTAAGAAGTTTTTTTTAAAACACTAAAGTTGTATCCTTGGTGATTTTTCGATACAACTTACGTGTTATTTCTATGTATATATGAGGTCTTAGAAATGAAAATTATTCGGTGAGATTTCCACAATGTGACTAACATTTTTCTATCGTTGGATGCAAAAAAAGAAGTTACCTCGAATTTATATCTAATGGTTATTAGGGGCATGAAAATTATTGAATCTACATCCAACAATTTTTATGAGGCAACCACATCGTGGAAGCCTCATTGAATAATTTGTCCTTTCGGACTTACTCAATCACACATATAGGCTAATGGTCGTGTGTTGAGGGGGCTTTACCTTTTGGGGCTTCTTTGCATCTATGTTATACATCTTAAGATTACTCAGTGTATAGTATGACTACGTTTTCTCTACTATGTGTCTTGAGTTTACTCGACAAGACACATAGTATGAACTATTTTCCTACTATATACATCGAGTCTCTTCCATATATAATATGAAAAGCTTTTTTACTGTCTGTATCGAAATTACTTTGCTCTAGTATGATTAGTTTTGAGTACATTGTTTAGTGATGGATTTTATAAGTTAATGGTTATGTTTTCTAAGGCGTTATTGTTAAAATGTCCTCCGTGCTTAAACCATCTTGAGTTATTAAATTATTCATGATTTACGTTGGTTTCACAAAGCTTTGAACTTCCGTTTAACATGAAAAATACTTTTCTCTAAAGGTATATATGTATTTTAATTTATTATTAAATCACCACTTATTAGACTTCTTAGCTCATCATTTATCCTTATTTTTCTACTGGATTGCTCTTGAGTTTCATCTAGAGTTTAGCGGAATTTGCCACCAGTCTCATTGAGTTGTTGCATATCATCTATATGGTAGGTAAAGAATGTAATTTTTGTTGCATTGTACATATTGTGTCTATAAATATAGTTAAGTCATGGGATAAGGGAAGGAAAGTCAATAATAGATTCCATGGCATAATCAAGGTATATTGTCGTCATAGCTCGTCCTAATTTCAATAGGGTAATTTGGGGTAGGAAGTGACACCCTTGGCCAACACACATGGGTCGGCTAGTCTTTGGCCCAACCCACATCGACTGTCCCACATAAGTCGAGTAGTCTTTGGCCTGGTTGATAGTTGGCCAACATAGCCCTGTGGGTCGACCTCCTTAGCCTTGGTCGACCCACACATATTAACCTATCTAGACCTTCCTTCGTTTCTCGGACCTTGGTTGATCCCTTTAGGGGCTAGCTCTCGGGCCTTGATTGAGGTTTTCTTTAAGCCTAAGGAACTAGTAGATAATTCTACTCTACAACAATTATTATTACTTTTAAGTTTAACAACGTGTAGAAAGATTCAAACTTTTGACATTTTGATTGATAATATATATTTTAACCTATACTTAGGTTAGTATTGTTATTTATTTATATTCTTAGGTTTAGTCCTTAAAAAAATATTTTGATTTGTACTCTCGAAAAAGGGAAAAAAGACATTTCCTCATTCGACTAATCCAAAGATAATGATTGTGTATAATATCCATGATTTCCACCCACCGAATATTTATGGTCGGTTTGGTAAGCAATTTGAAAACAAAGAATTCAACGAAAACATGGTTGTATTTCATGTTTTCAGATATGTGTTTGGTAGCAGATTTTAAAATTGGATTCTAATTTAAACAATAGTTCAAAATGTGTTCTATAATATATTTATACACTATGAAACTAGTTGTAGTTGCAAAACTAATATTAGATTGAATCTAAACCATCACTAGAATAAAGTATATCAGTAATCTTATATTACATATATCTCTTTTTACTAATGTATACTTAAGTAAAGTATATCAGTAGTTTATCGATAATATACGTCATATAAAATATATTTGATATACTGAATATAAATTATTGTCATATTATTTACTTCAATTTTTTATATACTATTAATAAATTGAGTATTGAGAATTCAACTTTATTGATATACTTAAATAACGTATGACAATAGTATATAACTTATATACTTTATATTATATTAAAGATATATCAATAGTTTATCACTGATGATATATTTAGACTATTGATGTTAGGATATAAATAAAGTCCTACATTGGCTAGAGAATAGATTGATCATGGATATATAAGTGAGGACAATTATCTCCATTGGTATGAGGCCTTTGGGGAGAACCAAAAGCAAAATCATGAGGGTTGATCCGCAAAGTGGACAATTACAAGAGAAAACTCACACTAGTATAGTATTATGCCTCGATGTTTAAGTTGGTGTTTAGACTAAGTACGTGTCGAGTTTGAGCAAGAATATAATTGTATATCTTTATGTGAAGTAGGTTTCACTGCTTATAGAATTTTTCGCTTCACTTGATTGGCGGACGAAATGCAACAATAGGGTAGTTTGAGAAACTAAATACAAAAAAATAATTGGTTGCAAAACTATTTACAAAAATAGAGTGGATTTTTTGTCTTATTGGAATGCGTCTCTTGTAGAGACGCATTCAACCCGTGAATGCGCCGGTCAAATTGACGCATTCCGCTTTACCAACGTTTGAACGTGACGGTGTGTTAAAGGCTAAAGAAGAATGCGTCTGTTGAACAGACGCATTCTATACATATATATTTTAATTTTGTATTCTATATATTTTTTAAAAATATTAATTAAATCATAACTAAAAATCAAATCATTTTATGATTTACTACTTATCTATTTTTAAAAATGCAGGGATTAAGAAAATTTATCAAATATATATATATATTTTTTTTCAGTAAACCATCCGGTTCAAAAGCAAATTTGGCCAATCCTTGCCCCTGCTTTATTATGATAATTTTCGAATTTAGAAATCCTTTTTAATTGCACAATTAAATTACCAAAAAAGAAAAATGCAACGAAAAAAGAATTTATTTAATCGGTGGTTCTTAAAAAAGTCGTGTTGGCCATTTTATATAAATATGTTCTATAACTTGAGGTGGGGCGATCTGTTAGATAAAATGAAGAGAAGGTGAAGAGGTGGAGCAGTGAGAGATAATGAAAAGAAGATGAAGAGAGTTGAAATTTATAGTTGAAAATAATAATGACAAAATTTTAATATTGATTCACCTCAAAACCAACTTCTTTTGATAATTAATGGTCCTCGTAAATCAAGCAGATGTAATTTAAGGTGGTTTGGAGAGAGTTGAATGATTTTTTATATTAATGGTCGTTTCAAAATGCATCCCACCTCAAAAAACTAAATAAAAAATTTGAATCTTTGTCTCTTGAAAGACGCATTCGTGCTGAATCGTATTCCCAATCGGCGCGTTCCAATAGCTGACAAAAAATGTGTACGTTTTTTACAAATAGTTTGGTAGAAACTTTGTTTTTTGCCATAAGTTTTTAAAAAAACTCCATTTTTATAATTCACCCCTTTGATTGGCACTTACTAGAAATTTTTATCGGAATTTTGCCGGTGACATACACGCAGCTCCAGCATTGGGTCTTGAATGATTGCGAGCTCGTCTTGGAGTCTCCTCAAATATTGTACTCTGACCCGTGGCCAAAGGTTCATGTGGACTGCCATAACGAAATAGGAAAGTGGTAATCAAATCAAAGAAATAAAAAAAGAATGTAAACTAGAATTAACCTAGTCTCGTTTCCTAATTTTTAAAGTTTAGGAGTTTTTATCTTTACCAAATAAATGTTAAGAAGTTTTCAATGTGAAAAAAAAAAATAGAGATTCGTTTTTTTAATCAATAAGAGACAGATCTGTAATACCTCACACTAGTTGACTCAGAAAAGTCAAAAATATTATCTAATGGGTCTACCACTCGATGGACGTTGCATCTTCCGCCTAACCATTAATGTCTTTTATTAAATCATTTTTCTTTCGTCCCTTCTCATCCCTAATCATTGATTATGGAAGGAGAATCGTGTTAGAAGGGTAAACAAACGTCTTACATTGGTTAGAGAAAAAAATTGATCATGGATATATAAGTGAGACTAATTATCTCTATTGGTACCAAAACTAAAACCATGAGAGTTGATGATGGACAATATCATACTATTATGGAGATATGTGAAGGTTTGGAGTGTCAATAAGACTGTAAAAATACCTCAATTTTATATTCAACGGTTATTAAGAGACCAATAAATTTAAAAAGGCAGACACAACATTGAATAATTTGTCCTAATTAATTTTCTTCCTTTTTACCGGTCATGTAGTTATCACACACGTAAACTCATACCAGAAAAATTAAGCGGAACAATAGCTTTTCACTCTATATGCATAATCTACTTTAAATAGAATTAATGCCTTTATATCTTTATCAAAAGAATCACGTCTAGTGGGGCCCTGCATATTTACGTCTCTTCTTGTGCTGCTCAAAGTTATATGATTAGATAGACCGAGGCTTGCAGCGACAAAGACTTTGCTAAGTCCTCAACTCATACATGCTCTCTAGTGCTTTGTATATAGTTGAAAGAAAAATTTGGAAGAGCCTCAAATTTCCCAAATGGAACAAAAGCATTTTGTATTAGTCCACGGAGCTTGCCATGGAGCTTGGTGCTGGTTCAAGATCAAACCACTGCTCGAGGCCGCTGGCCACCGCGTAACGCTGCTGGACATGGCAGCGTCGGGCATCGAGAGAAAGGTGATCCAAGATGTGTACTCGATGGTAGAGTATTCTGAGCCTTTGTTGAAGACCATGGCCTGTCTTCCTACAAATGAAAAGGTGATATTGGTGGGACATAGCCTTGGCGGCATGAACTTGGCCGTCGCTATGGAGAGATTCCCGGACAAGATAGCTGCTTCTGTTTTCTTGACGGCCTTTGTCCCTGATACTCACCACAAGCCTTCCTATGTTTTAGATCAGGTACATATGGCTTTTATTACTTTTAACGTAATGGCTGGCAGATAACAATGGTTTATCCTATTAAGTTTCATCTCAAAATCTATTGATAATAAGAAGAGTAATTCATCTATCTTAGAAATTAGGGAAAGATAACTTTTTAGTCTCTCATTTTTCAAGTTTGTGTCTATTTAGTTCTTATGTTTCAAAATCGAACAATTAAATCCCTGAATTTTATGAAATGATTCTATTGACTCACTGAGTCGTTAGTTTTTTAATGAAGGAGGCTGACGTGTTCGATTTCAATATTAAAATAATATTTTAAAAATAAAATATTATTAATTAAAAATAATTAAAAATATTTTTTTTAAAAAAAAAAAACTCTACTCTCTGTTGGTGCGCCCCTTCCCCTCTCCTTTCTTCTCTCTTCTCCCTTCTTCTTTCCTTTCTCTCTCTTCGTGTACCCCTCCAGTTCCGAATACGTTGGAGCTCTTCCACGACCTCCTTGGCGTCGGGACGGTCGTCCTTGTCCGCCACCACGCACCGGAACAACAGCTTCGCCACCGCCTGAACGTCGTTGATTACCATTACCTTACCGTCGATACCCAAAACGAAATCCACCACCTGATGAAGCTGACCCATTTGGATCTTCAATATTACCAGATCTGCCAGCACCATTTCTTTTCTCTCTCGACTCTGATCCACTGCTTTTAGACTAGAAATCAGCTCAAGTTGTGCACGTCACTTTTCTCCGTCAACCGGAACGACCGGTGGTAATCTAGGTCCAAGTAACCGGGTGTCCCTTGAGGTCCGGTGCAGACATACTTAGATGAAGACAACGTCATATCTGAGAAAACCAACAACCTCGAAAGCGCAAAATCCCCAACTATGATTCTCATATCTTTCTCCACAAAAATGTTGGAAGAAGTAATGTCTCTGTCAACAATCGACAGCACCACAAAGAAATGCAAATACTCTCGTTATCAATTGGTTTTGAGATGAGACTGTGAAGTCGTTTCCTCCCAATCAATATTGATTTTCACTTGTTGTGGGGTCTTCTTCAAATTTCTAAAGCACAAATGAGAGAAGTGTTAGAGTGTTGATATAATTAAATTTACTATAACTCATAAGCTTAAGTTTTTTTTTAGTGCATTTGCTTCTGCAAAAAGTACAAAAGCAACCTAATGATATGAGGTATGTGGAAGATGAAGGAGATAGGAAAGTGTCGTATCTGTGTGCGCTTTAAAAAAATTGTGCTTTCTTGTATTTATCATTCTTAGGTTAGATCTCAATTTTTTTTACCAAATACTCATTTGGGTTCCATGGGCTTTGATACCGTATAAACATGGAATTTCAATCTCAACATTAATTGGCATTGAGAGGAGTATAGCTCATGTACCTTTGTGAGGTATTTTTTTTTCATTTTTTCGATCTGGGATCCTCAATATTATCAATGTTAAAATACAAATTTTGTACATATATGACTCGAAGAAAGTTAGAATTTAGTTCTTATGGTTTTAAAAATTGAAAATTATTTCGTGGTTGGATAAAAATTCATAAATAGTACTCACTGTTTGAAGAGGAAGCTCTCACTTTTAAAATTAGATGGACTAAGTTGTAATTTCTTTCAAATTATATGGACCAAAATTGTAATTTAATCTTGACAATTTTATTTAAGAATTAAACCTCTGTTGATCTAAACATAAACTAACAAAATTGAAGGATAAAAAACCAATTATCTATTCAAAAGATTAAAAGACGGTTTAAGAATTTATTCAAAACTTTTTAAAGTAGAGTTTGAATGTTCTCTCTTTCATTTTCTTCTTTGGATGACCCAAAAGATAAAATAATTTTCTGACTGAATTTTCTCTGTTGATGCAAGTACAATGAGAAAACCCCCATGGAAGCTTGGCTAGACACTGAGTTTGGTCCTTATGGAAACGAAGCTGAGCCTTTAACATCAATGCTTTTTGGTCCCAATTTTATGGCCAAGAAGCTCTACCAACTCTCCTCTCCAGAGGTTTCTCTCTCTTCTTTATCTGTTTTTGTTTGTTTGTAAAAATTAAACATATCTCATGTGGGGAAGGATTTTGACCACATTTAATTTGTCATTAATTATCGAAGGACCTAGCGCTGGGGCATACTCTTCTACGGCCAAGTTCACTGTTCATGCAAGACTTATCAAAGGCAAATAACTTCTCAGAGGAAAAATATGGATCCGTCACAAAAGTATACGTTATTTGTACTGAAGACAAAGGAATCCCCAAGGAGTTTCAGAAATGGATGATCCACAACTGTGGGATTCAAAATGTCATGGAAATCAACGGCTCTGATCACATGCCCATGTTTTCTAAGCCTCGCCAGCTTCTCGACTGTCTCCTTCAGATTGCTCTCAAATACACCTAATCCAAATTAATTAATTCCAACCCCTCTAAAATAAAAAAAAGGCTGGCTTTTCAATGTCTCTTAGTACCTAAAACTTTATATACTTTACACTATGGTTTTGATTTATATGAAACCGTCATGTTTTATAATTCTGTACTCTTCCTAAATTTGGCGTTTGTGATATTATGATGGGAAGATATTGGGTAATTTCTTCTATTAGTGGGCATGTGTTTCAATTTTGTTTATTGATATTGTAAAATTGTCTTCAATATGGTATCTGGCACTTTAAATCACCAAATTCCGAATCTTCCTTATCACTACAAGAAAATTGACTATTTGAAGGTTACAACCTTTGAAAAAAATTACTGAATAGACTTTTGATAAATCTTTTTTTCAAAGATTAATTTAACCTTTAAAGGCGAAATAGTTCCCGTCAAAAAAGTTTTTTTTTTCTTCAAAGTTATTTGTGGTTGCTAATTGTCAAATTATTTGTTGATAAAAAATATATATATAGGCATTACGTTTTCAAAAGATTCTCATTGTTTTTAAAGGTTCTTTTTAAAGGCATTTTAAATATCTTCTTTAAAAATAATATAATTTTTAAAAAAAATTAAGGATTTTAATGTTGTTTGATAATATCTTTTTTTAATGTTTTTAATAACTTCCCAAAAATACACATCTTTTTCAAAGGATTTTTAATAATTTTCAATAAAAGTGATATTTTTCAAATATTTTTTAAACACGTTCAATAAATGCATATATTTTTTTAGAAGGTTTTTTATAATCTTAGATTACAAAAAGAGAGAGAAGAAGAGAAAAAGAGAAAAAAAAAAAAGTTAGATATAGGCTAACTTTTTTTTGTAGTGTATCTAAATCCTTTAACCTCTATCTGTAAATATTATGTAATTTGTTGCTCTGCGAGATACGAGATAATAAAATGATTTTTCTCTCTGCCCATAGACATGTGTGTTGATTTTTTTTTAGTACGATAGGGATTAAGAATTCGAATCACATACTTTCGTGGTCTACACATAGTTGAATTACGCTTTTTGGCATGTAAAACTTTATGAAAGGTAAACCAAAAGATTATTTATATATAATTAGAAGCTACATGTAAGGGAAGAATTGAAACGTATATACTCGTGATAGGAAAGGTACTTGATAAGCAACTACTAGGGTCATTTCTAAGCAAGTTGCACAAAATTAAAAATGAGTAGAAATATAATGCCAAGTGACACTGACATATAATCTTTTCAATAAAGAAAGAACAAAAACAGTGACCCACATTTAATTTTATATAGAGATTGTCTCATTCTATGTTGATGAACCTCAATAATGTTGTAGGCCATGCGATGTGATCAGTTGACAGTGCAACATTTATGCACATAATTTTATATAGAGATTGGCATTATCATTGTGACTATGATTTGTTTAAATTATTTAAAAAAAAACAATAATAATAATAATAACTCCTCAATACAACAACTATTTTGATTTCACTTTAAACTTAATGATTAATCTTCATTATGGAACTGCCTCAACTTGCCAATAATGTTATTAGACGTAGATCTTTCTTCTCAACTCTTCTAAACCTTTCATTTTGAGTTCCCTTTTCAATTGTTTTTTTTTCATTTTTTTGTTCTATGATTATTCTCTATACATCAGTTTAATTCATAATTTTATGATGCTTGATTTTAATTTAGTTCATAAAGATAACATATCAATGTTTTTTTTTTACCAGTTTAGTCCTTATATTTTTAAAGGCATATGTTTGGTTTGATTTTTAAGTATTAGTGTAAGGTAAATCCTACTCTCTACTTATGGCATGTTTGGATCATGACTTTTGTTGGATGGATATGAATATTGAATATTGAATATTTGAGAGTTAAATACCTAGAATTTTAATATTTGAGAATAATAACTATATATGTTTGAATAAATGGTAAAAAATCTCAAAATTAAATATTTGTGTTTGTTTGGCATATTTTGTTGATATGGTTGAAATGTAGCAAACTACTATCTTTTTATATTTTTTTAGTAAATTGATAGGCTTATGAATTAACCTATTTTTTAAAAATGGTTAGAAAAAAAATTCACATCAAATAAATTTATTTGAATTGAAGTTCTTTATTTTTCTAACTTAATGTAATCACAATTTATGCAATAATTAAACGCAAGACATATAAATAAACTTTTTAATTCAGGGCAAGATCAATGTCTAGATTTCTTTTTAAAAAAATTAATGTCCAAATTCTTAACAAATGAGATCAAGTGTCTAGATTTTTCAAAAAAGTAAAAATAAATGTCCAACTTTCTTTTTGAAAATAAAGATTTGAAAACCTCTCTTGCATCGCTGGGAGAAACAAACAATACCCCAGAAATATATATATATATATGTGTGTGTGTGTGTGTGTTTTTGTGACTTTTTAATATAATCCAGAAATAATTAATATTTAGGTTTTGAAGTATCAAAGCCATGTAATAAACCAGAATGTTTATTCTTCCACTTCAAACCTCTATTACTTGATATTTTTATTCTATGTTGTATGATTTATATAACATAATTAATTCTTATTTAATCTTACACTTATGACCTCAATTGAAAGGTGATAGGTTTTAATCTTCCACTTTACTTTATATATGGTTGAACTAAAAAAAATCTTCGACCTATTTAATTAATTTTCTTTAAAAAAAAACCATACATTTATGAGTTTAAATTTTGATGATAGCAAGTTAAATTACAGACTAATACGGATTGCAAAAGCAAATATTTCAATGCTTTTATTTTTAAAACAATAATATGAAAGATTTCCATAATTATTACATTTTTTTTTAATTATTAGTTTTTTCCTTTATACGTGCAAAAGTTGGCCTCTTCTACCTATCATTTTTTTCCAAAATGTTTCTCAATTTTGACCAAGAAAATCTTAAGTTGTTGGGTTATCCCTTTCAATATCACACACCCCTTAATACCATGAATTTCCGTTGTTATGATGCTAATCTCTATATGTCAATTGTGATTCGAGCGATCTCACTTCTCAAATGAGAAAATTCATTTATAATAATAATAATAAAAAGAGTTGGCTCAATTTGAAATATTACATCTAATTGTAGGGGAAAAAAACCTCCCACCACTAGGAATAAACATAAATAACTGAGAAATTAAAAGAAAACAACAAAATAAGAGACACAATAATTTACGTGGAAAAACTCCAAATCCGGAGGAAAAAAAAACCACGAACAGAAAGAAATTCCACTATATGAAAAATTGTTACAATCACATAGAATTCTCTCCCCGACCCCAATTACAAAAACACTCTCCTAAAACTTTATATCACTCACACCCTTCTTCCCACTCTCAGACTAGAGAATATAGAGAGATTATTTAACCAGAGCTAGTACACCAAGCTTAAATGTTTCTAACTGGGATGCTTTGAAACCAAAGCCATAGACTCCTTTTATAGTGTCAGGAGCCCATCACTTTCCTAAACCTTTTAGATGTAGGACAATTTTCCTTCTAATATATTATCAAAACCCAACAATTTCCACCTTGACAAGATATTTGAAGAATCCACATCTCTTGTTGCATCATTGTCTTTACCGACAATCACAATCCTCAATATAGAGAACTATAACCTACTCCACCATAAAAGTAGACCACTTGGAATATCACCTTCCAAGACTTTTCTTTTTCGTCACATGCCGATAAACCTACCTGAAATTTATGGTGCAACTTCCACCTACTTGGCTCACCTGGAAGTTCTTCAGCCATCGACATAACTTCAACCACACACCTTGCATAGCTGCCAAGTCAATGCCCGTGTGCAAACTTGTGGAACCGCTAACATCACATCATCTATCATGGCAAAGCGGACATATCATAAGGATGAATTCTGTCTTTGTTCAGAAGATGTCACCATCTCCCCTTACGAGAGAGACCATGTTAGCATTCGACCCAGAGCCTTTTGACGAATTTGCTCTGTCAGGACAATTTCTTTTCATGTGTCCAGACCGCCCGCCATCCCAACAATCTTTCTTTTGCACGAAGTCTTTCTTCTTCTTCCAATTCCAGATTGTCATGCTAGACTTCTTAGAGCCTTTGCCGGAACCACCACTAGACTCCGCTGAATCACCATCACCGCTTAACCTTTCAGGAACACCACAACTTGGTCTTCCCTTCAAAGCCTTGTGTAACTCAGATTGTATCAGCACATCTTTAACTTGCACTTGCCACAAGCCAAAGTTCATCTTTCCGTCAAATTTCTCCACATCAATCTTTACTTGACTCATAAAGCTTGGCATATCTGCTTCCCTCCTAGTGAATCTGCAAATAATGAACAACTATAGCCCGTTTCAAGAAATCTGTTCTGATGTGGAAGCTCAGACAATGCTGCAACCACAGAGCATACTCAGAAACTCAAGAAACTACAAACCTAAAGCTTTGATACCACTTGTAGGGAAAAAAAAACATCCCACCATTAGGAATAAGCATAAATAACTGAGAAATTAAAAGAAAACAACAAAATAAGAGACACAAGAATTTACGTGGAAAAACTCCAAATTCGGAGAAAAAAAAACCACGAACAGAAAGAAATTTCATTATGTGAAAAATTGTTACAATCACATAGAATTCTCTCCCCGACCCCAATTACAAAAACACTCTCCCAAAACTTTATACCACTCACACCCTTCTTCCCACCCTCAGACTAGAGAATATAAAGAGATAATTTAACCAGAGCTAGTACACCAAGCTTAAAGTGTTTCTAACTGGGATGCTTTGAAACCAAAGCTATGTAGACTCTTTATAAATAGTGTCGAGGCATCACTTTCCTAAACCTTTTAGATGTAGGACAATTTTCTTTCTAATATATTATCAAAACCCAACACTAATTTCATATACCATACAAAAAGAATTGTCTTCAAGTATCTTTTTTTTTTTTTTTCTGCGGAGATTATCTTGTTAGTATTTTTAGTGTATGTTTGAGAGGGTTTTTGCAATGTCTACCATCATTTTTATCATGTCCAAAATTATTTTTATTTTTCAATGATTATATTTGACAATGATAGATAAGTAATTTTAGAAGAATTCAAAATCACATAAAATCACTTGAGTAGTGATTCGTAAGTAATTATAAAAGAGATTGAGATTTTATTATTTTAATTTTTTTTAAATAAAACTTTTTAACTTTACTTTATTTTTTCCTAAATTATGTGAAAATACTTTTTTTCCTTCTAAAACTTTTTGGCCTCTCCATCATTATTTATCTATTATTTATCTCTAATTTTTTCTGGTCTCGCATTTTTCTCTCTCCAAAATTTTTATAATATCTATTTCTAATTATATTCTATCTCTACAATTTTTATCACTTTTTTTACTTTTTCTCTCTCCAAGTTTTTATCTGTAAAATTTGTTTACCCTCTAATTTCCTCCCCTACAACTTTTGTATTTCTTTGACTTTGTTCTCCCTAGCTAGAATTTTTATGTATCTGTCTAACTTTATCTGCAAATTCACACTCACTCGATTATAACTCCATTTAATTTTTTTTATCACTCTAAAATTTTTGTCCCTCCGTGTCACAAACTTTTTTCCTCTCCAAAACTTTTTTATTGCTTTTTTTTTTCTTTCAAAATTTTTATTTTTCTAATAAATTTTGTTGGTGTCTTATCCACCAAGTCTTGTCTCACATTGACAACAGAGAAAACTCTATCACTAGTTAGAGGATGAATTATCATTTAATATTATTACAAAATCTAGAAATTTCTTGATCTAAGTAAATAAAAAACTTTTTAATATTGTTTAAGACCATGATAGAAGTAAAAACTATTGGTTTGGTAAGACCAAGCTAGGATAACATTTTTAGTACTACCATTGTACTAATTCCACATCATTTATGATGAACCTCACATAATTATGGAAGAGAGGATGGCATGGCGAGTAATAAGTGGGAGTAGTATGAAAATTTGTCCTACTACCGTAGTACTAGAAAATTTCCCCCCAAGCTTAGGGTATACCAAATAATAAGCAGCTTCACCGAATAATTTCTCCAAGCTTAGGCTATACCTATTTTTCAGTTTAAACATGTGGCAATCACATGTTTAAATATAAAAATTGAATGTGTTTAAAACAAAAAAATAAAAACAAGTACTAGAGATGAATTCAATATTGGGTTCTTACATGATCTGCAATTATGTCCCTGCTGTCTACACTGACCACACTTCATAGGCACTTTCTTCTCCAATCGAGATACTATTCTTTTTTTTTTCGAGACCTACCAAACTTGACATTTGGAGGAAGAATTGCATCCATAGAATGATCCAAATTAGAGACAGCTATATTTAAAGACAAAAGCTAAAGACCCCCGCTCCCCATCCTTGTGTCTTATAATGATCGAGATTTTTACCTACACTGTAATTAGAGACAACGGTATTTGAACAATCTAATTCAATAATTTCTGAATAATCAACAACAAAGATTATTAGCAACACTCTAAAAAGAACTCACATAACATCCTTGACCAGATGAAGTTTGTTATGAATACAATCACAAAAATGTTGAAAACGAGAATCCAAACAACCAATATATTTGTAACCTTAAAATTTTGGTATCAAGTCAACAAATAAGAGTGAAAAAAGGAGTAAAGGTACGAAAAAAATAAATTACACAACAAGTGTGTCTATAAAAACCTGAAAAATGAGAAATTCGATTTTAAAAAATGAATGTGGAAGAATAAAATCTTTCTAAATCTTGATTTTTTAACTATTTTAAATAGGAATTAAGAAACTAGCTGCAATTTAAATATTTAAAATTACAGTTTAGATACACCTAAAATAAGGTAGGAGAGAGAATTTTTTTTTTAAAAAACACCAAGTCAATATGTCGATAAAAACCTAAAAACGAAAAATTCGGATTGAAAAATGAATTTTGAAGAAACCTTTATAAATCTCGATTTTTAAAAGATTTTGAATAGAGATTAAAATATTAACTGCAATATAAATATTTAAAATTATAGCTTAGATACACCTTAAATAAATAAGATAGAAGGATTTTTTAAAAAAAATCAGAGGAATGAGTAGATATATAGAGACAAACCGAAAATTTGAAAAACAGTATGTCACGTGTGCACCCCACGTTACAATTAAAAAAATTAGGTGACCATTTTCCAAAACCATCTATTCTTTTTTATCATATCCAGAACTTTTCAAAAAAATTATGTGGTTGGGCCACGTCTGGGCTACAAAATGGTTGTAACGCCCAGCTTATAGGCCAAGTTTTGCTCCCTTTGGTAATACTACAACACACTCATTTTTATTTTTTTGTTTATTTATTTATTATTATTCTTTAGGTTAATTAAATAGGTATAAATGAGAAGAATTCAACCTCTAATTTTGAGTATATGTCTTAAAGAGTCGAGCAATCTTGTTTAGTATTTGGGACTCTGAAAATAAAATTGATGTTTTGAGAGATGACTTTTACAGTCTAGAACGAACGAATTTTACATGTAATAAAATTAATCATCAAACAAATAAATTATCAACTTTAATTTGAATTTAATTGAAAATTATACTAATATTTAAAGAATTAAATGTTGTGAGTGGACAGCTATGGAAACATAACTCCATCTAAGCCCATAACAAAAAATACTGAAGGATAGGTCAATATAATTCTTTTACAACAACGAAGCTAATTTGAGCCTAGTTCTTTAGATAAGGCATAACAATTAGCATCTTAAAGGTCGATAATTTGATCATCTATCTCACAGTTGTTGAATTTAAAATATATATAATGTAAATCTCATATTACAAATGTAGAAATCAAACTTCATAACTTGAATTTACACACGAGATGTGAAGTGAGGAAATCAAACTTTAATCTCTTGGTCGATAGTACAAGTTTTATGTTAATTGAGTTATATTCATATTGGCTACAAATTTATTGTTGCTTGAGAATAATCAAATTCATTTTATTATATATTTTTTAAAATTTGAATGTTACTTAATGAAGATAGGATCTATATTTTGTAGAGCTAAAACTATATATATCGTGGACATAACATATTCTTACACTTTATAATATCTCGTGTGGTTCTAATACTACTCAAATTATTAGAATTAATATAAGAAATTTAATTGAAATTCTAAGTTTAAAAGATGTGGTTCACACATCTCTCTCAATCAATTTCTCTTCTTGCCCTAACAATGATTTGTCCAATTTATGAATTTGGCTGTCAGCCCAAGTGGACTTCTCCCATTCGGAGCTATATTGAAAATTGAAAAAGCATATCCACTTTTATCTGTCCATTTTGTATTTTTGTTAGAAAACATACCATTGACGTGTATCGAGATTGGCAAGTGGGACATTTGCACATTCTTTTGTTTCTTTTCTTTAAAAAGTTTTCTTTTTTTTTTTTTCTTTCTCAAAGTCCTTTTTTTTTTTCTATCTCAGAGTTCTCTTGTGTATCAAGATTGTATATAAAATGTTTTTTTTTCTCTTGGTACAGTAGTTTGATGAAATTTTATAGCTTAGTATGATGTGTTGTTATGTTCAGAAGAGAAAATGCAATTGATAGCAAATGTTTGTAATTTATAGTATAAAATCTCATTTTGGCTCGTTAAAATTACAATATTTTTCTTAAATAATTTACATGGCATGGTACTAATAAATGGACAAATTATTCAATTGGTTGCTTCTTAATATATTTGTCGATTCA
Organism: Trichosanthes cucumerina; assembly: GCA_036507285.1. Lineage (NCBI taxonomy): Eukaryota > Viridiplantae > Streptophyta > Magnoliopsida > Cucurbitales > Cucurbitaceae > Trichosanthes > Trichosanthes cucumerina. The sequence goes on along the minus strand of CM071837.1, from coordinate 71,198,723 downwards.
AAAATATATTTGTCCCCTAATAATTATCAGATATAAAAGCGAAGTACATGTACACAATTTCTCTCTCCCAATCCCTCATTGAATAATTTCTCCAATAAATATTTGTGTTAGCCAATCAATACACAAATACGTGAAGTTCTTAAAAGAAAATTAAAATAAGAATAAAATGGTTTTTTGAAGTTCAATAACTAAGACTCCGTTTGATAACTATTTAGGCCCCGTTTAATAACCATTTTGTTTTTGGTTTTTAGTTTTTGAAAGTTAAGCTTATTTTCACTTAATTTCTCTACAATGGAGATCATATCCCTTAAGTAAACATTTGAACTCTTAGCCAAATTCTAAAAACAAAGTCAAGTTTTTGAAAGCTACTTTTTTTAGTTTTCAAAAGTTGGCTTAGTTTTTGAAAATATAAGTACAAAATAGATAAGAAGACATATAAACTAATTGGTAGAAGTAGTATTCTTAGGTTTAAATTTCAAAAACTAAAAATCCAAAACAAAATGGTTATCAAACGGGGTCTTAGTTTTTGGTTTTTGAAAATTATGCTCGTTTTTCATAATTACTTTAATCTCCTCTACAATGATTTCTATCGTTCTTGAGGTATCATTTAAGTTTCTAGTCAAATTTAAAAAAATAAAAACAAGTTTTTTAAAACTACTTTTAATTTGTAGTTTTAACTTAACTTGGTTTTTGAAAATAATAGGTATAAAGTAGATAAGAAAACATAGAAATCCATAAGTAGAAGTAGTATTTTTAGGCTTAATTTTCAAAAACTAAAAACAAAAAACTAAATAGTTATGAAATGGGACCTAAATGATTGTTTTAAAAGTTAATGATTTAGACCTTGTTTGATAACCATTTGTTTTTTTTTTTTTAATTAAGCCTAAAATACTACTTTTACCAATGAGATTCTACGTTTTCTTATCCACTTTGTACCTATGTTTTCAAAAATCAAGCTAAGTTTTGAAAACTAAAAAAAATAGTTTTCAAAAACTTGTGTTTGTTTTTTAAATTTGACAAGAAACTTAAATGGTACCTCAAGAAAGATAGAAACCATATGTAGAGAAGATGAAGAGAAATTCAAGAAAAACAAGCATAATTTTCAAAAACAAAAAATAAAAAACTAAAGCCTCGTTTGATAATCATTTGGTTTTTCATTTTTTATTTTTGAAAATTAAGCCTAAAAATAGAACTTCTACCTATGGGTTTCTATGCTTTCCTATCTACTTTGTACCTATGCTTTCCAAGCTAAGTTTTAAAACTAAAAAAGTAGTTTTCAAATACTTGTTTTTGTTTTTGAAATTTGTCTACAAACTTAAATGATTCCTCAAGAAAGATGAAGATCATTGTAGAGAAGATGAAGTGAAATTGTGAACAAACCAACATAATTTTCAAAAATAAAAAACAAAAAACTAAGGCCCCGTTTGATAACCATTTTGTTTTTGGTTTTTAGTTTTTGAAAGTTAAGCTTATGTTCACCTAATTTCTCTACAATAGAGATCATTTTCCTTAAGTAAACATTTGAACTCTTAGCCAAATTCTAAAAACAAAGTTAAGTTTTTTAAAGCTACTTTTTTTTAGTTTTCAAGAGTTGGCTTGGTTTATGAAAACATAGGTACAAAGTAGATAAGAAAACATATAAACTCATTGGTATAAGTAGTATTTTTAGGTTTAAATTTCAAAAACTAAAAGCCAAAAACAAAATGGTTATCAAACGGGCCTTAATAATTATCAAAATGGGGCCTTAGAAATCAAGATGAAACAAACAAATTCAACTAGCAAATTAAATGAACCTTTTGAAAATAGATATAGTCACAAGACTATTCCAGCTATTGGGATTTTTTTTAGGGCCAGTTGCACAAATGGCAAAAAATAAATGTTCAATTGCAAGCATGTCTACCATTTGTTTCTATTGCAAATATAGCAAAAAAAATTGGTCCAACCCAATTGGAGTCAGCGAAATGTCCAAAATACCCTTCCTTTGTAATCTTGTGTGATTGCAATATGACGTATATCAATCGTCTATCGATGATATATTGTTGATATACCCACGATATACCTAATACGAAGTATATTAGTGATATACTCTTGATATACTTCATATTAGCTATTTTTTATATATTGTTGATATACTAAGTACCAGAAATTCAAATTCATTGATATATTTAAGTAAAATGTATCATGACGATTGATATACTGTTGATATACCCACGATATACCTAATATGAAGTATATTAGTGATATACTAATGATACATTTTACTTAAGTATATCAATGAATTTGAATTTCTGGTACTGAGTATATCAACAATATATAAAAAATAGCTAATATGAAGTATATCAAGAGTATAATAGTGATTTATATCCAATGTATCAAATATACCTAATATGAAGTATATTAGTGATCTGCTACTGATACATTTCACTTATATCAAAATGAAATGAGACATACGTAATATAAAGTATATCAATGATATACTACTGATATTTGTATAAAGTTTATCAATAGTCTATCAATAACTCATATACAAGACATAAATAATATTAAGTATATCATTGATATACTACTAATATACTTTATTTTAGTTTTTATTTTATTAATGATTTGTATTTACTAGTTTTTAGTCAATAGACTTTTTAATTGATACTTTGGCTAGTAGTATATAAGAAATTCATATTTAGTATACTCGATATGCTTAGAATGAAGTATATTACTGATATACTACTGATATACTCAATATATATATATATATATCGATGAAATAAATATACCTAAAATGAAGTATATCACTGATATATCAAATATGAAAAATATTTATAATATGCTACGATATATATTAAGTATATCATTTAAATGATATCTAAAAAGAAGTGTATCGGTATATCAGTAATATACAACTAATATTGTGATGTTCGAAGAAGAATGGTACATGAATGAACTGAGACCACATCCGAATGAGAGCGATCTCGAAGTTATGAACATATGGATGAAAAAAACTTACAAGAATTGATATACCAACAAGATGTACCTTCCTAATTTTCTATGGCTCAATCATAGAAACTCCAAAACTAAGCGTGCTTGGGTTGGAGAAATCTCATGTTAGGGCCAAATCCGAATTCCAAATCTTGATCTGAATCTTGGGCCTAGGGCGTTACAAATATATCGGTATATACTAGTTGATTAATATGTACCAAATATAAAGTATATCATATATACTATTGATATACCAATTATTAAGTATATAAGATATCCTACTGATATATTACTATATACCAAATATAAAGTATATCAGATATACTACTTATATACTATTGATATACAAATATTAAGTATATTAGATATCCTACTGATATGTTGTTGATATACCAAATATTAAGTATATCAGATATCCTACTGATACACCAATGAGGGTAAAATTGAAAAAATAAAAAAACGAAAATTAGATTTTATAAAATTTTGCTATACTTGCAAATCTAAAAAACTATGGCTAGATTTACAAATATCCTATTATTTTTTGCTACCCATTACAATTCCCTTTTTTTTAATGCGAGTAAAAATGATACTTTTGATTTTCTGGTCTGATAAGAACCAAAATGGTTTTTTTAACTAATCATAGAGCATTTCAAGCAAATAAATCGTGATATATTTTTTCATCCTAATGAAAAAATTATTCAGAGAGACTATCACAATGATTACTTCTTAATAACCGTTAAATAAAGTTTGCTTGATTTATTCATGGATGAGTGAGCTATAAATAGCCAATGAAGTACAACCAACTAACAGAAAGCTCTTAACCTTTTAACCATCATCTAACTGACATTTAATTATGTAATACTCCCCTCAAAATGGATTTATAATGTTATCAACACCCATCTTGGACAATAGAAAAGAAAGAGTAGTCAAAGACACAAGTTTTGTAAAAATATCAGCTAATTGAAAAGATGAACGAACAAGTAACAACTTGATAACGCCTTTGAGAATCTTCTCTCAAATGAAATGGAATTCTAGCTCAATATATTTTGTTTGCTCGTGGAAGATTGGGTTAGAAGCTATGTGTATTGCAGCTTGATTGTCACGAAAAATGATTGAAGCAGTCGTTGAATCAATCTTCAACTCTTGAAGAAGTTGTTGCAGCCAAAGGATCTCAAAGGTTGTAGTTGTCAATGCCCGATACTCTGCTTCAGCCAAAGACCTTGAAACTGTGGTTTGTTTCTTGGACTTCCATGATACTAGCGCATTGCCAAGGAAAACACAGAACCCTGTAGTGGACTTCCTTGAATCAACACATGATCTCCAGTCAACATCTAAAAACGCTCGAATCTGGAATTGATGAGGATGCTGGCAACATAATTCATTAGCATGAGCAACCTTTCGAGTACCTACAACATGGGACATGTCAGAGGTTGATGGTAGCTCATAATCAACCTTTGTGGAGGCTAAATGGTTTTGTAAAATGGTCAAAAAAACTCTGGCATTACTCATGAGTTAAATCAGACAACCCTGGTGATCTGATTTTGGCCATTGAAACTTGCTCTTGCTTTGGATTAATGTTGTAATTTCGATGCCCAGGGGGATAGCCATGAACTTTATAGTAGCGCTCGACTGTGTCCTTTTTTGCTGCAACGAGTGCACACAGGGTGATCCTTCTTCTTTGTAGTTGTGGCGAGAGGACTGTTATCAGTATTCGATGTGGATGAACTACTTTTCGCAAGAAGAGTCGCAACGTTGGATAAATGGCAGGGAAAGTCGGTACGGATGCGCGTTGCTCGACTTCTTTAGCAACCAAATAAAAGGCTCGAGTTATGGTAGGTTCAGGTTCCCTGAGAAGCATCTGAGTGTGAACCTGACTGAAAGACTCGTTAAGCCCCATGAGAAATACCATAATGTATTCTGTCTGAAAATATTCTCCAAGTTCCTTTACTCCTCCACAATAACAGAGACCACAGGTACACTGAGGGCGATAAGAGACTAACTCGTTCTAGAGGGACTTGAGTTTGGCATAGTATGTGGTGACTGACTACTGCTCTTGTGTGAGATTCGATAGTTCTCTCGTCATAGTTGGAAAATTTGGGGACGGTTCTTCCGTTGATACCGATTCTGGAGGTCAAGCCAAATTTCTCGAGCCGAGTCAGAGTAGTTGATACTCGTTGAGATTTCCTTCGATATGGCGTTGAGGATTCATGTTTTGACAACACTATTACAGATGGTCCAAAGATTAAGAAGATCGTCGAGGGGACGAACAATTGAGTCGTTGACAACCCCAACCTTGTTCTTCACAATGAGACCGAGGAGCATAGCCTGACGCCAGGAGGAATAATTCGATTCAATGAGTAACGCAGACACGAGGACAAGATTTGTGCCATTAGAGTGATGCAGAAAATACGAATTGGTATACTGCTCAACTACTGACGGGCTCATGGCTTGAGTCGCAGACGAGGAGGAATTAGGGCTTGATCGATTGGCGTATTCCTCCATGGATTGTTAGAAGTAAGAATACTTTGAAACCCACTTATTCATCTGATACCATTTTACACGAGTATAAATAAAGCTTGCTTGATTTATTCATAGATGAGTGAGCTATAAATAGCCAATGGAGTACGACCAACTATCAGAAAGCTCTAACATTCTAACCATCATCTAACTTACATTTAATTATGTAATATTTTCATCATTTTTTTTCTAACTTTACTTTCACACCTACCAAACATTATCATCATTTTTTTTTATGAAACTGAATTATCACATCGTCTTAAAAAGTTTCAAAAAATACAATGAATTTACTATTTGTACTTTCTAAAGATTACAGATTTCATCATTTTTTTTATGAAACTAAATTGTCACATCGTCTTAAAAAGTTTCAAAAAATACAATGAATTTACTATATGTACTTTCTAAAGATTACAGATTCAGTATAACAAACCACAAGAAACTTACTGATTGTTTGAGGCGTTGAGTGAGTTATAATAACATGGGCTATGATAGTCTGTGGGTTATAAACTTATAATAGTATGTGGAATATATAATATTGTTTAAAATGCAAAGTGGTTTAGTCTGGAGTTATAATAACATGTGTTTGGGATGCAGAGTATTTCACCGGTTATGATAACCCACGCCCCAAACAACCCCTAATATATACAGCAACTTGCCGCTACGCATTTTAAACTTTTTTTTTTGGCCATATGTATCTCAATGTGACAATCTGTTGTTTTCAAGTTGCTTTTATAGGACAATAATAATAATCCAGGACGTGAAATAGATTGTTCAGCTAATTAGTTTTGTCGTAACAATATCAATTATTTACATGTCTCAATGATATTTCTCTCTCAAATCTTCATCTCAAAAACTCACTACTTAACAAGCCTATTTGCTGAAAGGAAATTAAGAGAGACCTGTGATCACATGGAGCAGAAGCATTTTGTGCTGGTTCATGGGGCTGGCCATGGAGCATGGACTTGGTACAGGATCCAGCCATTGCTCGAGGCAGCCGGCCACCGCGTAACGGTGCTGGACATGGCGGGGGCCGGGGTCAATCGAATGGCAATCGAGGAGGTTAAGTCGCTTGTAAAGTATTCAGAACCATTGTTAGAGACCATGGCTTGTGTTGGTCCAAATGAAAAGGTGATATTGGTTGGTCATAGCTTTGGTGGCATGAGTTTGGCTGTGGCCATGGAGAAGTTCCCTCAAAACATTGCAGCTTCTGTTTTCTTGACAGCCTTAGCTCCTGATACCCACCACATGCCTTCCTATGTCGTAGATCGGGTACGTGTATATATATCAATCGACCGAGCGGAGTTAGAAATTTTCATTGGATAATCTTTTGATTCCAAAAATTTAGGATACAGGAAAAGATTAAAGATCTTAATTTTAATTTAATTATAAGAGATGAACTGGGGTAATAATTCACTCATGTTTATGATGCATATAGAGTAATCTTATGTTTTTTTTTTTTTTCAACACTTTTAATCTTGTTTGTTTATACATATGCAAGTTCTTCGAGAGCGTTCCCAAGGAAATTTTGCTGGATACCCAGTTTTCTTCATACGAAAAGGCAGTTGATGAACCTATAACTTCGTTTTCGTTTGGCCCCAAATGTCTGGCCAATAGTCTGTATCAACTCTCCCCTCCTGAGGTTCCCTCCATTTTTATCTTCTCTTTTTCTTGTTTTCTTTTTAAAGGGATCTTTTTTTTTTTTTTTTTATCTTTGACTTGCATTTAATTAATTCGTTTCACCGCAATCAAAATTAGGATCTAGCTTTGGCAAAGGCTCTGGTGAGACAAGGGTCACTATTAACAGAAGAACTGGCAAAAGCAGAGAAATTTACAGAGAAAAATTACGGATCAGTAACGAAAGTGTATGTGATTTGCAATGAAGACAAAATGATCACGAAGGAAATGCAGAAGTGGATCATTGAAAACTGCGGGATTGAAAATGTGATGGAGATTGATGGAGCTGATCACATGCCAATGTTTTCAAAGCCTCTCCAAGTTTTTCAGTGCCTTCTTCAGGTAGCTTACAACTATACTTAAATGTGAGTTGCGTTTTCCGGCCTTTTAAACCCGTCGTAAAAGTTTATCTAAATATAGCTCAATAGATAAGATACTTGTTGTTTTTTTTTTAAAATTTAATTGAATGTTTAATCAAGCTATCTTCACATTGGTGTGTTTGGTTGGGTGATGTGAGATGAATGGAGTACACTAGTGTTTGGCATTTCTTTTTTGAAGTGTTTTATGGAGCACTAATTTTGCTTTTGTAAAAGTTTGAAAAGTGGTTAGAGGAAAGTTGTTGCTTAAAGATATTTTTTTCAAAAGAAAAATCAAACACAGTTGATGATGATATGAGATTTTCTACCTAAAATGTGTTTGTTGATGGCAGATTGAAAATTTGTATTTAAGTATTGTCTTTTCCTTCTAAATGTCCTCTCAAGACTATAATCTTATCTAGGTTGCTGCTGTTTGAGGTATATATATTAGAACTTGTATCAGTTAGTTCGTTATTTTCCTCTGTTAGTTATTTAGTTTGTTAACTTCTGATATCATCAGGCTATTTATATGCCTTCCTATCATGATAATAAAGTCGCAAGTCTTATTTACTTGTCATGAGTCTCAATATGGTATCAGTGTAGTTTTTCCGCCTCGCGTTTTCTTTACCCTAACCTGCGATGGTTGCTTCAACCGATGGTCAATCGTGTTAGGTTGTTAGTGTGTACTAGCTTACTGTTAGGTTGTTTTAAACATTAGAAACTAAGTGTTAGTTAGAGCTAATAGTCCGTTGGACAAATCCTATATTTATGATGGTCCTAAGTGTTAGGCCGTTTTTGAACTCTATGCCAATCCTTATTTCCATCATCACTAAGGTAGGTTGTAAAAACGGCTCAATGTTCTAACTTCTCATATTATATAATTTTTTAACTATGTTTTTAAAAATCAAGTCATATGTTTTGAAAACTAAAAAAAATAGACCCCGTTTCATAATCATTTGGATTTTGATTTTTTGTTTTTAAAAAATATGTTTGTTCTCTCACAATTTCTTTACAATGGTTGTCATCTTCTCTACAATTGGTTGTCATATTTCTTATAGAATTATTTGAAGCTCTTAGCCCAATTCAAAAAACAAATACAAATTTTTGAAAACTACTTTTTTAAATTTTCAAAACTTGGTTTGGTTTTTTAAAATATAGGTAAAAAGTAGATAACAAACAACTAAAGTATTTATAGGCTTAATTTTCAAAAAAACTAAGGCCCCGTTTGATAACTATTTGGTTTTTTATTTTTTGGTTTTTGAAAATTAAGCCTAGATATGTTTATAAAACCAAGCTAATTTTTTAAAACTAAAAAAACTTGTTTTCAAAAACTTGTTTTTGTCTTTGAAATTTGGCTAGAAATTTAAATGATATATCAAGATCATTGATGCGTGTCGAGAACACCAAAAATAAACCTGCAAAATATTTGTAGAAGCGGTAAGTAGGGTCGAACCCAAGAGACTAAAACTAGACAGATTTTTGTAGAATATGCAATAAATTAAAAGGGGGGGGATTTGGGATTGAAATTAAATAAATGAAAACAAAAGATAAAACGGGTTTCCAATGGACAAATAAAATCTAGTCAAGGTTAATTTCAGTATCTATTCATTCCAATCGATCATTGACACTAAATAAATCAAGTTGAATACGGATAAATTGGTTATGGTTCTCGAAAGCTACGATTACCTCATCTTTCTTTGTTAGTCGATAAAACAATTCGCGCGTTGAATTATTTCTCTATACAAATAGATAGCCCTGCAAAGCCGCTCTTAGGATTTAACCTACCGAATGCATTAAGAATTAAAATACCCAATTCTAGCTAGTCTCACTCACTTCGTCGGAGATTCAAACTAGATTGCCTAAATTCATAGTTCAAGACAATTTTACTACTTGGTTTGAGTTCCTAAAACAATTAGGAATTTTAGGATTTCAAATAGTTGTAAATTAATTCATAAATTATAGAATGATTAGTTCGTATAATTCCTAAATTAATATGGTTCATAATCATAGAAAATAAGCAAATACCCAATTCAACAAGAAAATAAAGAATAGGTACAAATCTCACAATTGGAAAAATAAAATACTTTAATTAAACCTTGAAATAGATAAAAGAGTTTAACTAAACCCTAAACCCTAATTTTACAACTATTTGAAATCCACTAATGATCCTAATCGCCCGTATGGAAACTTTTAACTTTCCAAAATTTAGGTTTTCTCCAAAAAGGCCCCAAATCCATGTTCTCCTTGAAATTTTCGTATTTCAAGATTTCAGAAAATATAAGAGGTCTCATAATAAAGCGTGATCAACGCCTTATGGTTAGGTCAGACCAAAAATCTTCATTTTTGCTCCAAACTCCTCCTACTTCTTTATATGGCTCCACAATGGTCCAAATAAGCTTCAAAACTCTAAATTTATGTGTTTCAACCTACCAAACATAAAATTATCCTTAAACATGGTATTCAAGTAAATTAAATCTATAAAATAATAGGGAATTCAATCTCAATATATATATGTAAAAATATGTTCCTATCAATCATTGTAGACAAGATAAAGAGAAATTGTGGAAAAATAAGCATAATTTTTAAAAATCAAATGGTTATCAAACTAGGTCTTAGTTTTTTATTTTTTATTTTTGAAAATTAAGCCTATAAATACTACTTCCACACTTTTCATGTTGGTTTATCTACATTTTAGATGTGTTTTCAAAAACTAAGCAAAGTTTTGCAAACCAAAAAAAAAAGTTTCCAAAAAATTGTTTTTGTTTTTGGAATTTAGCTAAGAATTCAAGTTTTTTTTAAAGAAAAATGAGAACCATTATAGGGAAGATGAAAATCATTGTAGAAAAATAGTGAGAAACAAGTACAATTTCCAAAAATCAAAAATCAAATGATTATCAAACGGTGTCGTAATTTTCAAAAACTTGTTTTTATTTTAGAATTTAGCTAAGAATTCAAATGTTTCCTTAAGAAAGATGAAGACTATCATAGAGAAATTATGTGAAAACAAGTTTAGTTTTCAAAAACTAAATGGTTATTAAATAGGGCCTTAAAACTGTTTTCCAAAAACAAAAAGTTGTGAAATCATTACACGCTTTTAAGATTAAATTAGAAAGTTGTCTCAATTATTGTGACCACATTTGATTTTTGCTTTTGATTTTTTAAAATTGGGCTTATAAATATTACTTTTATTCATGGATTTCCTTGTTTTATTATCTATTTTTTACTAGCTTTTTAAAAACCAAGTTATGTTTTGAAAACTAAAAAGAAATAATAATTTTTAAAATTTTATTTTTTGTTTTCAGAATTTGATTAAAAATTTCAAATATTTTCTAAAGAAAAATGAAATTCATTACAGAGAAATGATGAGATAACAAATATAATTTTAAAAAATCAAATAGTACCAACAGAGTTACCTTAATATAAAATTCAACCAGCAAAATTTTCAAAATCAAGCCACAAACATATAAATAATAAGCAAAGTATACTAAAGTAATCCAAAACTAAAGCACTTAAAATCAACAAGAAAATCGAATAACCAAAAGAAGTACTAGTTCCCACAAACATAGCACAAATCCTTCAAAATAATCAAGACCAACTTAATTCATTAAAGCTATTATCAACAATTATTTCATGTTAGAGGTCAATCATATCATATCATACTATCTTAAGAATAGGTTCATGCTATCTTAAACATAGGCTTAGTTGGAGAATCATTTTCGGACCCTTATATCCAAATACTAATTTACTAATTACAAATATGTGACTTGATTCATTTTTAGATTATTAGCTATTGCACTTATTTAATTCCTACTTTTACAAATTGTTCCATTAACAATTAATTAATTTTTAAATTTTTATGTTAATTTTCATTCCAATTTCATTTATTTCATTCCTCATTCCTTAAAATTCTTCTTCCAACTCCCAACCATTTTTCCTTCTCATTCATTGGATTTTTCATTTTCTCTAATTAATACTTTCATTAATTATTGATTCTCTCTTTCTCACCCATCCACATTCTCTTTCTCTCTATTAACTCTTGATTATTTAATTGTATTTAGTGTTGGAATATCTAAGGGTTAGAATCTCAAGAGTTTTACAACATCCTTATTTTCTACCTTTGTAAAAGGTCATCTTCTTCTCATTTTCAACAAGAAAAAATGAGATTTTAAGTTTTTCTCCTTCTTTATTTTTCTTTTATACTTTTATCTCTCAGAAATTTCTTAAGGTTTCTTGATGATTGTAGTTGATCACGGGTCGTTCTAATTATTTGGAGCAATGTTGTTTAGCAATCTTCAACATTGGTGAGAAGTTGTACTAAAAAAAACCACTAGTGAGAGGTAAATGTATTTTTATAAAATTTGTATATTATAAATACTAGAATATATTTTCCTCTTCACAATTGTGTATCTTGAATAACTAAGCATATTTAAAATTTACATATTTTATTTTTTTTTGTTAAATTGTGTTTTATTCATATTTTAATATATTTTTTTTGTAAATCTATTTTGGATGTAGTTCTATGCTTAAAAATGATAAAACATCATGATATTAATACATTGCACACAAGCCAACAAGAGCGTAGCTCAACTGGCATCAAGTAAGACTTGTGACCAAAAGGTCATAGGTTCGAATCTCCCCACCCCTAAATGTTGATGTACTCAAAAAACAAAAAAATACATTGCACACAAAGCCATTATATAAATTATAGTCCAAATTTTAAGAAAAATGTAATTTTTTTAAAATAACATATTAATGATTCATTAATGATTCATCATTTTTCTTTAATAAATAGATTGAGAATTATTTTTTTCTTCATATGCATATATATAATTGAGTAATAACTAAATTCATTATTTATTTTCCATGTGTGTATTAGTAGATGATAGCTAAACAACATTCACTGAGTAAAAATGAAAATTAAATAATCACTTTCTCTCTTTTCTCATATAAGAATAATAAACTCAACATAATCTTTATGTGAGTGTAGATATCTTAATATGGTTTTACATCTTATTTAACTGAATTGATAATATTTTTTTAATAAATAATAATTTAAATTTTCACACCTATATACATGTAAATTTGATTAATTAATCACAAAATAAATAACTAAAAGAAAAGCTATTTAATTTTTCATTTTCATTTTTTTTTATTTTTTTACTTTTTTTTACACACACTATATTTACCACTCATCATATTAATATAATGTTTAAAAGTTTGATTAGTGAAGAAAATTTATTTAAAACAATATTAATCTTGATTTGTTTAATAGAGGTCAAGGAAAATGATGATCATCTTAAATATTTCTAACTAAATAATTAATTTTTATAAAAAAAATGTTTATTTAGTCTAAATAATCTATTATAGTAATTTAATGCAAATGATTCAAAACCTCTTCATGTTATACAGCACACCACACATATATATATACACATTATGTATGTCTTTTGAGTAATGGAGCAATAGTAATAAAATAAAAATAATAATGGAGCAATAAAACAAATTGTTTATCTACCTTCCTGCTTAAAACATTGTGTTTTAAACGTATGATTGATTATTTTCTTTTCTTCTTTTCTATTAAACTATTCATTTTCTTAATTTTACTATTCAATACTTTATTATATATAAATCTCAAATCAGTGAGGTCTAATAAAAATGCTGAAATTTTTTTTAATTGATGGAGATAATTTTTTATAAGTGTTATATATGCTAATGGTGTATACTTTTTCTGTGTATGTTATCCATTTCAATATTTTTTTATAATTTTAATTGAATTATTTATATCACATTAAAAAACTAAATATTTGAAAGAAATATAAAAATTACATAATTCATACAATGCATTATATAATCATTAATGATACAAACTTGTAAAATTATTTAACTAAATTAGTTTTTACAAAGGAAATACACAATGAACCCACGTGAGAAAAATAAAGCTTGGGTGTTTGTGAGTTCTGTAAATCAGTGTTTGGTTTGCAGAGTTGAGTTGATTTGAGTCAGGAAGTCAGTGTTTGGTTTGCAGAGTTGAGTTATTATGTCAGGGGTATCTGGTGCAGTTTTTTGTAGAGTGAATAAGTCTGATTTTTTGTGACTTTTTTTTGTTTCCACCAAATCAATTGCAAACATATTTATCTACAATTTCAAAACTTTATTATGAGATCAATTACAAATTTACAATATATATTACCATTTGCAAGATGTATGAGATATTTAGAACAGTACTGGATATTGAGATTAATGTCAATTTTTCTTCTCCCTTAGAAATCATTTTTATCTTATGTAAAGTGAAATGTCTGATTTTTTTTGTGACTTTTTTTCCTTACTTTGTTTTCACAACAAATCAAATACACACACATTTGTCTACAATTTCAAAACTCAATTATGTGATCAATTATAAAATTACAATATATATTACCATTTGCCAAATGTATGTTAGGGATATTTGCAAAAGTAATGGATATTGGGTTTGATATCAATATTTTTTTTCCAATAAAATTCATTATTTAGAACTTTTACTCTTCAATATGAACTTCTTTTTTTTATGCACATGTTCACCACTACTTTTTTATTTTAATTTAAGTAGGTATTAATTTAGTATTAATACTTTGCATATGAAAGTGTTTATTTAAATTTGTTTAAACACATGCATTATCTATGGACATATTTAGAATGGAATAAATAGTTTACCTTGTGAAGATGTTAAAAATATGCCAATATACTTAAATATTTTATGTCATATTGAAGTTGCATATCTACAAAATATTAGATATGTCATTAAGGTCCTAGCAGCGTTGTTATACTACCGAAAATTTCGGTGCAGGCGGTGTTACTTAGTAACGTCCCTAGGAAATTTGGAGTTTGAAAAATTAGGGTCGTTGCGGTTGGTATCAGAGCATGGGTTTTAAATTCTGCATACTCGCCTACATCGTAGACAATGATCCTTATAGCCTCTCGCATGAAGTCGTCTTGTTATCTCCAGGTTTGCTTTTATTTTGTAAAGTAGTTAACGTTATTTGACTTGTTTGTGTGTTGACACTTGTTATGCTATGCTTTTGACTTCTTTGTTCTTGTGCTAAGATAGTTTAGAGTTTAAGTTTAGATTATGACTCGAAAACGTGATCGTTGTAAAGTTCCAAAGTTTAAAAAAGAATTAGGATTTTTGTTTTAAAAAGGTTTAAGATTTCTTTTTCTAAAAGGATTAGAATTCGTTGTTCTAAAAGGATTAGGACTTTTTGGTGCCTATTTAAACTAAAGTATTAGCAACTTAAAGACACATTTCAAAACTCTCCTCATATTTTTCTTTTCTCCATTTTCTTCATCTCATCGGAAAGTCGTCGAATCGTCGTCGGACCGCCGCCGGAAAGTACCGTATAGTTAATAATTCAACTCCATGGGGTTAAGTTATTAAGTCACCGATTATAATTGTTGGTGAACCCCATGGAGTAAAAAATATTTTTGCATATAACTGATTACTGGCACCGAACTACACTTGTACTCATACCAGAATAAATAAGTTAAAAATAATATGCAAAAGAAAAATTATTAAAAATCAAGTTACAAAAATAGAGAGTTAAGATTTTAATCCTCATATATTCTCACATTTGTTTAGTATAATTACCCGGTGATTTTTTTCTTTTGAGGTCGAAAGTTTAAATCCTCATATACTCTCACATTTATTGTGCATTAAAAAATTAACCCTTATACTTTAGGTCTTAATATCTCAATATTTTATGTCTTAATATCTCAATATTCAGCCTATAATAGCATTTTTTCGAAGCTATCATAGATTTTTTTTTTTCTGTAGTGACTTTAGATAACTCTCAAACTTACCATAATAGACAATTTTAATAATATATTGTCCGCCGGCAGCTTTGATATAATTAAATTTACCATATTCTATTAATTAAGTTTTTGGGTTGATTGGTAATTTAACATGGTATCATAGTAGGAAGGTATTGTGTTTGAACTTCATTATTGTCAATTCATCCTATTAATTAATATTGGTTTTTACTTGTTAAGTTTTTCTACAAATTTTCAAGCCCACAAGTATGTTTGAGGGTCAATCTCACATTTTTATTCTATCCTTCAAAAAGATCTTTTTTTTTTCTTTTGCAAAGTCTTTTTCTTCATCTTTCTCCCAACTTTAATTTCTTTGTTTCTGTTTCTTTCCATTACTTTGAGCTTCTTTTTTACCGATAAGATTATTTTTTATCACGAGGGCTTTGCACTAAATAAGGTACTACTGTCCCTTTTCCTTTGTTTGAGAGCTCGTCTTTTTCCTTTGTTTGAGAGCTCGTCTTTTTCCTTTGTTTGAGCTCGTCTTTTCTAATTTATTTTCATTAACCCCTTTTTAAAACCTCTGTATTTGGGATGATTTCAAATCATAACAGATTTGAAATCATTTCATGCGTTTGAAAACTACAAAAAAGTGAAGGATTTGAAATCGTTCATGATTTCAAATCTTGTTTTTTTAAAAAAAAAAATCATTCCAAATAGGTCGGATTTGGTAGGATTTTAAATTTTAAAAAATATGTTTCCAATTTTACCCCAACTCATACAATAATTTCTTCACGATAGTTTTTTTTCATTCAACTTCATACCATCGATATTTCTTCTTCAAACTCAAACGCCAAAAGCAAACTCAAGTTAGGTTTTTATTTTACTTTTCTATTGTATTTTTCTACCTTTTAAAAATTGATAATAATAATTTCAATCTTTTACATGCAACTTTTACATTTTCAACCAATTTTTTTAAATTATTGATTTGATAGGAATAATATGTTTTTTTTATTTCTTTATATATATTGATTCAATCAACTTTTTTCTGTAGATTTCTTTAGTTTCGCGTTTTTATTCATTGATTTCAAGAGAAATCAACAAAAAAAGATTATTTTAATTTTTTTTCTCCACAAAAATATATCAAATCTCTTTTGATGGATTTTGTTTAGATTTGACTAGGTTCAATTTTTTTTTCATTTAAATCAAGACATATGTTATTTTTTTATTTTCATTTTTAACAATAATGATAACATTTGTAAATTTAAATTTAATGACTTGACTTGTTTTGATTATTGATATGTTTTCATGATAATATGTATTTGATAATGTTACTTAATATTAAAATGTTTTGTTATTAATTAAAATAATCTCGTATAAAATCTATAAGGGTATAATAGTAAAATGTTGGGTGAATTATAGAAATGGAGTTTTTTTAAAAAACTTATTGCAAAAAACGAAGTTCTTACAAAACTATGCAAAAAAACGAGCGGATTTTTTGTCTTTATTGAAATGCGTCAGTTAGAAATACGCATTCATTTAGGCCCACCAACCACTTAAATAGGATCCTTTATTTTAGGTTTAGCCAACCAACCTAAAAATCATCTTCATCTTTTTTTCATTTTCTCTCACCTCTTCATATTTTCTTCATTTTCTCTCCCAACCCTTCATCTTCTCTTCATACCTTCTATTTCTAAAAAAAAAAGTTCTAATCGAGATATTTTCTTTTATCTTTATTTTTGTTGCATTTTTCTTTTTTTGATAATTTAATTGTGCAAATCTACTTTTTAAGTGGGAGGTATACAGCTTTGAATGTATACACTAGGAGGGTGCGGGTCGCTTACTACGTTTTTTTTTCTTTTGTATTTGTATTTCCTTTTCTTTTTATTTGGAATATAATTGACATTATTTAAATTATTCTCTTAAACACTTTTTTATCATGTTTCCAATTTCCTTGATTTAGTTTTAAATTTTCATTACTATATTTATTGTATTAATTAAAAATGTAATTTTAATACCATATATAGGTTTTGTTTTAAAACTTCGTCTATTTTATAAAATTCATAAGATTATTAATAATATAAGTAAAAAGCTATCTTATAAAATATATATAATATTATAAAAAAATAAAAGAAGAAAAAAGAATTACAAAGAATTATAAAGATTAAATAATGACTAAATGATATATTTAAAAGAAGATGAAGAGGGTTTTTAGGGTAGTTGGTTGCCTTGACGTAAAATAAAAAATCCTATAAAATATCCTATTTAAGGTGGTTGGTTGGTTTTTTTAATTAGTGTTGAATGGGTCTTTTTGACTGACGTGTTGTTATGTTGAATGCATCTCTTCAAGAGACGGATTCTAATGAGACAAAAAATACCACCCTATTTTTTGTAAATAGTTTTCCAAACCACATTTTTTTGTATTTAGTTCCAAAAACTACTCTATTGTTGCATTTTACCCTAAAATGTTATACATTCTTTTCATTTCTTGTGAGCAATCCAAACGAGAAATTTTAATTTCAGTGATTTCAAATCAATTTGATTCCAAACACAAACAAGAATTTGAAATCATTTACATCTTTTAAAATTCTAGAATTTGAAATCATTTCTTACCAAATTCATCTTATAAAAGCGAATTTCAAGTAACACCATTCATTCTAAAGATCGTGGTGGCAAAAAAGCGATAACTTTTATGCATGTTAGTAAAAAAAAAAACTATATATTTAGATAGGTGGAGCCTAGCAGATAGCTTTGTTTGAGTAAAATTTATTTGCTATATTGGGCTATTTCCATTCGATGACAGTAAAAAAAACAACCAAATTTTTAGTGAGGATCAAATCTGAAAATGGTTTTAGAATTTTGTTACCATGAAACCACTCAAGTACTATATTGTCCATTTTGGACATAAACCCTCATGCTTTATTTTTACCAAAAGACTTCATACCAATGGAGATAATATCCTTTTATAACCCACAATTTTTTCTTTATCTAACGAATGTGTGACTTTGGTTGTACTTCAAACAATCCCAACAAATACAATAGCATTAATTGCCTTTTATTCTTTTTTGAGTTCAACTGTGGGTGACCCAACTTCTAAAACCTAACCTAACTGGGAGCGCTACCACACATGCATATGCGGGAGGCCTCAACAGTTTTCAATCAAGGTTGAAATAAATGCTAGAAAAGCTCTTAAATGAAGTCAAGCCTTTATTTAGAGATCTCGAAAAGAAATTAGTTTAAAACATGGAAATTTGTAAGTAGCATTTAAATTAAATAGCTTGTACTGGAAAAATGTCTAAAAACTATTTTAAGGAAAGAGTGTGATGAAAATTAAATTCTCATTTTGCCCCTAGTATATAATTATATTTAAATTCAAACTAAATCTACTCCAACTGACATTCATTGTTATTCGATTTTTTTGTTATTCGGATTCTACAATTTGTGGCAGTTCACGTTTCTTGTCGTTTACGCTCGAAGTGTTGGTTCATTCTCTGGGTTTTTCGCTTGTTCGATTGTCAATGGATTCTCACAACAAACTCATATTGTTTGATGGTGTTTGGGATGAAGAGGATGGCTACAGGAGCTACAAGTCTATGTCAGTTGTAAATGGTCATGTTTCCACCCTTTCAGAACTTTCTCAATCCATTGCAGTGCAAGCTTGATGGGTCCAAAAAGATTTCACGGTGTTGATAATTACCATCTTAGAAGATAGAGATGTAGCGTGGATGGTTACAGGGTTACAGGGACATTGGAGGGTATGTACCCCAACTAGCCTTGTAATTTAAATATCTTATTTGATATATGTAGATAAGTTTATATGCACATGTTTGGAGTTTTTTTTTTCCTCTCATTTTTGGATTTGCAACCAACCTAATTGCAAAAAATTCAGGTATATACCATTTTTACCTTTTGTTCGGCGTGCTCTATATATTGTTACTATCAATTATTATCTTATTTGATATATGTAGATATGTTTATATACACATGTTTGGAGCTATTGTGTTTTTTTCTGTCTTACTCAAATTGGTATATGTCCAATTATGTTCATTAATCTATTCTATTTCTTTCTTCATTGTTTTCCTGCATTTTTTTATTTTTTTTATTCAATTTCATCGTTATTTTGTTCCAACAGTATATTTGAATATTTGAATATATTTATCTATTTTCCTTTATTTATCTAAAAAAAATTGCCCTTGATTCACTCCTATGTGTTAGCCTCCTTTTCTTTAGCCATATTTGTAGGTAAACCTTTAAATATCTCTTGTTTTTTAGCAACCCTTTAAATAACTATATCAGGGGTATTTTTGTCCCAAACGCTTTTATATAACGTAGGAAAAAAATAGTTTAGAGATTTAGACATTTTTACAATTTAAAACTAATTTAGACATTTTTCATTTAAGATAGGTTAAATCTAGACATTTTTCTAGTTGCCCCTTAAAACATTTACCACGCAATTGGGCCTCAAAACTAAATAATCCTCTTAAGAGAAAACACAATTCAACACCTAATGGAATAAATCAACACTAAAATAGGAAAAAAAAATCCTATCTTGACTCTCTCATTGTAGAAGATACAAATTACTCCATCAATAATATTGAAATAAAAAAAATACCTCTTGAAGAACTCTTCTTCGTGGTTTTCTTCTCCGGTCACGATCTGGCGATCCAATGAATTCTCCAACGAACATACCACGAACCGATTCAAGGGGACACCTCCACTTGATCTTCTCGGTTGTTCTCGGGAGGATGAGGGAGAGTGGTGGGACTCCCTTTCGATTTTGGGGTTGGAGAAGAATGTAGAGATTGAGAGAGATGAGAGAAAACTCTTTTCTCTTTTAGGTGGATTCTAAAAAATGAGGACTTGGCTTACAAAATGCATTTGCTTCCACCTATTTATAATGGTGTGTGGTGGAGTTAAAATCTCCACCAATTCACCAAAATACCACAACTATATAATATGCAAATCATATTTACATATTACATAATATAAGGTATCTCATACCTTATTATACAAATCACATTTGCTTAATTGTGGAATTTTAAATTGAATCATATTCAATTTAATTTTTCTCAAATCAATTTCTCCAAATAAACCCTAATTAAATAATTAGGCTATTCTATAGTTTATTATGAATCTCATTCACATTAAACTATATATTATGTCAATCATATCTCATATAAATGACATAAATACCATTTTAATGAATTTGAACACTTCAAATCCACTTCAAACTGTAAACCTTCATTTAGTCCAATTTGAGCCAACCGAAGGACTTAATGGACCTACAGATCATGAGCTTCAATGATACGAGATTAATCGATCAAACTCTTTGACTCGGTTAATCAACATTCATTAACCACAGGGACACTCCACTATAGCTCGTAGTTGCACTCTCCTTACTGTAGGACAAGTTGTGTCCATCGATATAACCAATGCCCGTGAGTCGACCCTTCACAGGTTGTTCGTAGTCACAGCTTGGTCAAATTACTATTTTACTCCTGTGTCTACCTCTTGCTCCTTGAGTCTCACTACTACTCTAATGAACAATTTTGTTGCATGGTCCAACCATAAAAAACATCCTTTTCGAGCCAGTGAAGGGGTGGGGTCTCGTTGTTCAAGCCCTAGAGATAGCACTTAAGGGAACAACCCCTCTAGTTTCCCTAGCTCGGGAACGAGTGAATTCCTTCTTGCGTAGTTAAGTTTCCAGCTCCCCACGTTGTTCTGTCCCCAAGAAGATAGGCATATTGGGCGGCGCGCTCGTGTCATCCTCACTGCATTACTAGTTAAAGGATTGGACCCATGTGAGCGAGTCCGTAACACGCTCAGGATTAAGGATGAGTCACTAATGGTCATCTACGAATATATTGGTCATATACTGTTAATAGTGTTACATTAGTAGGTCTAATAATTCACGGTCCGGTCTTGTACAATCTCATTACACAGGATGCTCCCACTCGCATGTCAATCACATGAACGAGATGGATCACCTCGTTTGTATCTAATACAAAGCGGGTCGCATCCACAGTGTTGTCAGGATGAGGTTCCCAACCCTATCCATATACTGTAGACCGTTCGGGTCAATACTCGAGCGTGATCCTCCCCGTATGTCTACTACACACCGTTCAAGTTCTTTCAAATATGACCATGGAGCTTAGTTTATTGAATTAAATTTATAAAATGCGAGATACAAAGTTTGAATAATAAATAATCTTTATTCATTAAATCAACATGTAATACAAACTACACAAGATTAGGGCATACACCCCAACAAAGATAACAAGTAGGATGAAATTCAACAAAGAAATTATTGTCAGCAGTAATTTTTTAGATGCTCATAAGATTATTCGTGATATGAGGAACATGTAATATATTTTTCAAGAAAATAATAGATCGAGCAAAACTCTTAATCTTACTATTTCCAACATGAGATATATATTTAATTTAGTGCCATCACTTACAACAAGAGAATCGTTACCATTATACTCATACTTCAAATTCAAATTCCCATCATCATGCGTGATATGGCTAGTAGCAATAAAAGCAGAGCTTTCACCACTGTTATTACCTTTGTTGCTATTGTTGCCTTAAGAATGAGGATTATTGAAGACTTCTTCAAACCGAAAGTAGCAAGCAGGAACCGAATGCCCATATTACGACATAGTTGACAAGTTGATTTAGAGTTATTACCTCTTTGGTTGTTAAAACGGCCACGTCCTCTTCCTCTGTTATTGCAATTTGAGTTCCTTGAACTGTACCCAGAGGGTTGATGCCACGATTTTGATTTCGCGAATTATTATTGGAATTTTGCTGGCTTCTAGAAAAATTGTCTTGCCTATTATCGGCATAATATGTTGATTGTTCAGTAATCACTTCTCCAGAAATAGGACTAGTGTTGTAGCGATTTAAGGTCCCTTCAAAAGTTACAAGAATGGAATGAAGTTCTTGCCAAGAAGAAATATCATTACCTTCAACAGTGCAGATAATAGGAATATATTCAGCATCAAGACCGCTCAAAACGTACGAGACTAAGTCAGATTAGGAGACAGGAGCTCTGGCTAACTAAAGATTTTCATATGTTTGCTTCATAATTGCTAAATACTCCAGCATTTTGGTAGATCCCTTTTTTGGTATTCTGGAGACTTCCCCGAACTTGATTGATGCGAGCTTTACTGCTTGTACCATACATTTGCTCCAAAACCAACCAACCAAAGAATAATATATATAAAATTATTATAATAAATAACCTTTACTGGTTGATTGATGCGAGCAGTGTATATATATAATACAATTGGGGTAGAGAAAATGTCTCTTACCTTATGAGTGAGTTATACGTGTAGAAGAATCCAGAACCAACCAACCAAACAATAATATAGGCTAACAAAAGCTACGACATCGTTTTACATTTTTAAAAAAATCTAAATATTTTTCTATCCAACCATGAGGTAGATCAGTCGCGACTGATACGAAAAAAAATTGTGCATTTCAAATACATCATATACTAATTCTCTTTCTCACCGTAGAGGAGGTAGGATGGGTAGTTGGTCAAATCTAGTATGGATCATACAAAGTGGGAAATGACCTTCGAGTGCGGTTTGAACTATTGATTTACGTAATTGAAAATAACCAATTAGGTTTACGACGAAACGTAGAAATCAATCACTGATCCAATTTGAGTACCTCTACATGATAGATATTATATATTGCTCGTATTTCTGGTCTCGATGAAGTAATGGCAGGTGAATTAGGGTGAATAAGACCCCTTTTGGGGGGCCCGAGTCGTCAGTGAGATACCACTCTAGAAGAGCTAGAATTATAACCTGAGATCTACTCCAAATCACTAGTATGGCTATCGAAATTGTGAGTATCAACATGAATGTTTCATATCCCAGTGGTAGTATCAAGACCCTTAGCTATTGAAAAAAAAAAAGGTTCAAATGGTACGATCCCTCCGTCACTCCAAAATGAAGAGGGTGATCTCGTAGTTCTTGGTTTATGAAGATACGTTGTTAGGTACTCCGTTTTATTTTTCCATTGACGAAAGGAGTTTATCTGTATCATCAGGTTCTAATTTCTCTATTTTTTAATAATATTGAGTTGGGTTCTTTTCCAGGAGGGAGGAAGGAGACAAATTTCGAGAAATCATCTTGGGCAATGCACACACTACAAGTAGAGATGTCCATTTTCCCAGCGGGGGCGGGGCCTCACGGCGTGGGGAATCCCCTTTTAGGCTGAGAATGGGGGAGGGAGCGGGGACAAAATTTTCTCTGTTGGCTAAACGGGGATGGGGACAGGGAATACATTCCCCGTCCCCGCCCCGCTCCCCGATTAATTTATTTAGTTTTAAATATATATATTTCTATACATCTAATACACCATAAGTCTAAAAATTTATTAAATATAATTTTATTTTTCTATGAAATTTGAAAAAATGCCTCTTAACTAGAAATTTGTAAAGAATAATTAACCATTTAAATACAAATTTTAAAAAAAAATAGTTAATACAATTTTTAAAAAATAAAATTATAAACGGAGAATTATTCCCCGTGAGGAACTCGATCCCCGCGAATAGTTTTTATTTATTTATTTATAAAGATAAATAAATAAATAAAAACTCGTTCTTAAAAAAAATAGAATGTGTAGAATAATTTTGTGTAATTAAACAAAAGTTGTGATTAAAATCACTTTTACGAAGATGGAAGCAAAAAGAGTTTAAAGAGAAAAAAAAAAAATAAGGGTATATTTGGGACATTGTTACAATATTATGCACCCCACTATTATAACCTCATATCATATTATTTTACATTTTAAATAATATTATATGATTCTGCAGATTATAATAACTCACAGACTTTTATAATCCTTATTATTATAACGCATTTAACATCCCAAACATTCCCTTGATGTTTAAACTATTAGAAAGGTAAACTCGCCCTTACAACCAACTCTTTTCCTTTTACCTCTTTTTAATCTAATATATAAGTATATAAAAAAATTATTGTTATATTGTTTAATAACTCAAAAGTTATTTTCAAACAAAAAATAACTCAAAAGTCTTTTCAAATCGTTTTCGCCATCCCGTCAAATTTTTATTTGTAAACTCAAAATCTCTTTTACACCATTTTTTTCAGTCTACGAGAGAGAGATTCAGAGGACACGGTATGACATTTTTATAAAAACTTTAATTAAAAAAAAAAATCTTTACTTTCAACCCTACCTTACATTATCACATTCAATCCTAACAAGTTTCAAAAATTACAGCCCCAATAAGTACTCTTTGAATTTTATTTTTGGAGGGTGGAAATTAAGCGGTTATTTTGTTTTTTACACAAATGGAAATTAAGCCTATAAATACTATTTTTATCCATCAATTTTCATTTTTTTATCTACTTTTTATCTATAGAATTTAGAATTCAAGTATTTTATTTAGAAAGATGAGAATTATTGTAGGGAAAATGAAAACCATCATAGATGAAAGGAGTACAATTTTCAAAAACTAAAAATCAAATGTTTATCAACCTTAGTTTTTTTATTTGTTGTTTTTAAAAACTAAGCCTAGCTGGACAGCAACTCGCTGCCCCATATTTTTTTTTCTCTCTTTCTCTCTTTTTTATTTTTTTCCTTTTTTGGGGGCTATATATGTATTTCATTCTCACATCTGGTGTATTCCAAAAGTTGCTTTCATGGAAAGTAATAATGTGTGGGACATTAAATAGATTTTCAACTAAGTTTCATCCTCATAAAATCTTCAATTATTTACACATCTCAATGATACAATATTTACCTCCCACTCAGTCTCTCTCTCTCTTTATTATAAAAGTGGCCCCCCTCAACAAGCTAACTTGCTGAAAGCAAATTAAGAGGCCTGTAATCACATGGAGAAGAATATCAAGCATTTTGTGCTGGTTCATGGGTCTTGCCATGGAGCATGGACTTGGTACAGGATCCAGCCACTGCTCGAGGCGGCCGGCCACCGTGTAACGGTGCTGGACATGTCGGGGGCCGGGGTCAACCGGAAGGCAATCGAGGAGGTTAAGTCGCTTGTAGAGTACTCAGAACCATTGTTGAAGACCATGGCTTGTGTTGGTCCAAATGAAAAGGTGATATTGGTTGGTCATAGCTTTGGTGGCATGAATTTGGCTGTGGCCATGGAGAAGTTCCCTCAAAACATAGCAGCTTCTGTTTTCTTGGCAGCCTTTGCTCCTGATACTCACCACAAGCCTTCTTATGTCTTAGATCAGGTATGTGTATGTATGTAATTA
The DNA here is from genome assembly GCA_036507285.1 of Trichosanthes cucumerina. Classification (NCBI taxonomy): domain Eukaryota; kingdom Viridiplantae; phylum Streptophyta; class Magnoliopsida; order Cucurbitales; family Cucurbitaceae; genus Trichosanthes; species Trichosanthes cucumerina. The sequence goes on along the minus strand of CM071837.1, from coordinate 71,173,165 downwards.
ATCCCGAGTGGAGTCAAAAAATTTCATTGGGTGCCACAACTTTATACCTTTAAGGCTCTGTTTGATAAGTATATTTAGACCCCGTTTGATAACTATTTGGTTTTTTGTTTTTTATTTTTGAAAATTATGTTTGTTTTTCTACTATTTCTCTTTATCTTCTCTACAATGATTTCCATCTTCTTGAGTTGTTATTTAAGTTTTTAGCTGAAAACTAAAAACAAGTTTTTGAAAACTACTTTTTTTAGTTTTCGAAACTTAGCTTGATTTTTGAAAACATAGGTACAAAATGGATAAAAAAATATATAAAAATCAATGGGTAAAAGTAGTAGGCTTAATTTTCAAAAACTAAAAACAAAACAACAAATGGTTATCAAACGAGGTCTTAGGGAGTTTGATAACCATTTTATTTTTGGTTTTTAGTTTTTGAAATTTAAACCTAAAAATGTTACTTATACCAATGAATTTATATGTCTTCTTATCTACTTTGTACCTATGTTTTCAAAAACCAAGCTAACTTTTAAAAACTAAAAAAAGTAGCTTTCAAAAACTTAACTTTGTTTTTAGAATTTGGCTAATAGTTCAAATGTCTACTCAAGAAAGATGCTCTATATTGTAGAGAATTAGGTCAATATAAGCTTAATTTTCAAAAACTAAAACCCAAAAACAAAATGGTTAGCAAACGAAGCCTAAAAGAGTAAAAAAAAAAAAATGAAAACTCGTTCAGGGGATCACACACCTACTCAGAAAAAGTATTTTGTTAGTTGTCCAACATAGAATCATTAAGTTAAGATCTAAAATAAACAATTGGAGAGATTTATTTTATGTTTTTAACAATTGTGTTTGTGTATATGGAAGTTCCTGGAGAGCACTCCCAAGGAATTTTGGCTGGACAGTCAGTTTTTTTCTTATGAAAAAACTTTAACTTCATTCATGTTTGGCACCAAATGCATGGCAAAGAACGTCTATCAACTCTCCCCTTCTGAGGTAAATTCCTTCAATTTTTTAACTTTATTGACTTGATATGCATTAATTAATATAATTAATTTGTTTCACCACAATCAAAAAAAGGATCTAGCTTTGGCAAAGACTCTGGTGAGACCAGCATCACTATTCACAGAAGAACTGGGACAAGCAGAGAAATTTTCAGAGAAAAATTACGGATCAGTTACAAAAGTTTATGTGATTTGCAATGAAGACAAAACGATCACAAAGGAGTTTCAAAATTGGATGATTGAGAATTATGGGTTTGAAAATGTGATGGAAATTGAAGGAGCTGATCACATGCCTATGTTTTCAAAGCCTCTCCAAGTTTTTCAATGCCTTCTTCAGGTTGCTCAAAAGTACACTTAAATATGAGCTGCCCTCCTTTAATTATTATTATTATAATAATATAAAAAGCACGTGGCTAGTGCATTTCAATCTCTTTTCAAGACCTCTTAAAAATAATATATTTGTTTGTGCTACTATTTATGTCTCAATCTTCTCTTCTTTAATCTTCTGTTGGTAAGAAATGGTTTTAAATTTTAATATTTTAAAATATGAAAATAGTTTCAACCAAATTGATTTGAAATCACCAAAATTATAATTTCTGAAAAATTAAAAGAAAGTATTTTATACCTTATGGATTTTGTCTAGCAAGGTAGAAAAAAAATCAGAATAATCATTTTTTTTTTCTTGTTGAGCCCAATGTATGAAAATAAAAAACTAAAAAGAAAAATCGATTGAATCAATATATATAAAATGGAACAAAATAAATATTATTTTTATCAAATTAATAAATTTAAAAAAAAGTAAGAAGATGAACAAAGCAACAAAAAACACTTCTAATTTTCTTGTCAAAAAAATGTTTAGAAGGTAAGAGTTGTATGGAAAATATTGAAATTATTATTATAAATTTCTAAGAAATAGAAAAATACAGTAGAAAAGTAAAATAAAAACCTAATTTGAGTTGGTTTTTGGCGTTGAGTTTGAATATAAAACAAATATCGATAGTATGAAGTTAGATAGAGAAAAACGATCGTAAAGAAATTATTGTATGAGTTGGGGTAAAATTAGAAACATATTTTTTAACACTTCAAATCCTACCAAATCCAACCTATTTAGAATGAAGAAAAATGTATATATTTGAAATCATAAACGATTTCAAATATTTCACTTTTTTGTGGTGTCCAAGCACGTGAAATGATTTCAAAACTATAATAAGGCTAAAGATAGTGTGTAGTTCAACTAGCATCTCAAATATATTAATGATCACGAGGTTAGTGGTTCGAATTTCTTCAATCCCTATTATACTAAAAAAACTATTTCTTTAAAGTTAAAGTTTGATCTATCATTTTCTTACCGTTGTTAAACTAGTTTAAGTAATTAAATTTTAAGATTTGTAACCTCTCTTCAAATTATAAAACTTAATAATTAAAACTATTACCAACATTATTTAAGGACAGGGATCAAATTGATGAAATAAAGCTTTAAAGTTAAGTTTAACTAAATACATGAGTAAGATATTCAAAAAAATAATAATAATACATGAGTAAGAAGGTTTTTTTTTCCTGCGTAAAACTAATTATTGGCACCAAACTAAGTATTCATATACCAGAATCATTAAGTTAAAAATAATATGCAAAAAAATATTAAAGATCAAGTTATAAAAATAGAGTTAATATTTTTAAATAATTGAATTAGTATGATAACTAATTAACTATAAGCCTTAGACTTTAGGTCCTAGTATTTTCATAATAGACAATTTTAAAATATCAAAAATTAATTGTTTTTTTAAGTGCAACAAATGAAATATAAGAATTTGAATCTACAATCTCGAAAAAAAAAAGTATATGTAAATTGCTACTAAATTCAAAAATTAAGTTTTTAAAAATACAAGTACTTCATAGATTTTATGAATTTATAAAAGTTTTGTCGTTCAAAAAAACAAAAAACAAATTGCCACTGCCGACAATATAATTTATTGAGAAAACGTTGAAATATTTGGTCTTATTTCCTCGAAGATTTTTATCTCAAAAAAAATATTCTTCGAAGAATTTTTTTGTTCCTATGTTTTTTTAGTATAGGAGGATTCAAACGGTCATTAATACATTTTTTTTGTTGCTATATTCTACCATCAATCAATTACATACTTTCAAATCAAAATAAAGATGAATTCTACAATTAGAAAATTAAAAGAAACGTTTTTTTTTTTTTTTTGATGAAAAAAATAAAAGAAACATTGCAATTGTATCAGTTTTCAATCAATTCTCTCCCTCTCTATCTTTGGTCCCATATAATATATATATGCATTTTCCAAAGACAGAAATTAATGAGAAAATGTTGCAACATTTTAATGTCTATTTAATGATTATCGAAGAGTTAAATATTTAATTGACTATATTAACTTGAGAGTTATTTGTATTAATAAGTGGTAGACTATTTGTTATTTTATTATATTTGAAGTTAAAATTATAAATATTGTTTATTTTATTAATCCTATAAATTAAACTTTTTGTGATGAAAATATGACATTAATAAACTAACATCAATTCAACTATAAAATTCATTTAAAAAAAAGGTCCAATCTTCTTAGCTAAGCTAACTAAAGTACCTAACATAAGAGCGAGATCCTCAGATTTTCAAAAACTCGATATTAAAAATTTTGAGATTTACCACAATAAATACCACAATATAAAATATTATTGTGAAAGTCTAAATATTAGTATTTTATGTTTTATTATTAAAAATATTAAATCTTTTATTATTAGAAAGTGAAAAAATAAAAAGTTCGTGTTATCATTAATAGAATTGTCATTCATTTCATAATTTCAAAGTTGAACCAAATAAAAAACTTGCTTGCCGTTTTTCTTTATTTCATTATCACAATCAAGCAACTTCGACGTCTTAAAAGCAACTTATATAAATTCATTTTAATATCCTAATTCAGTATGACGTCTTAAAAGCAACTTATATAAATTCATTTTAATATCCTAATTCAGTATCACATTAATTATTACTCCTTTTAGATACGACATTATAGATAAGTGAAGATTCAAATCTTCCTCTAAAAGAAAAGGGTATTCACATCTTAATTACTAAGATGTATTAAAGCCAAGTCACATCAATCACTCCTTAAGGACGCTAAGTGAGTTATAATAACAAAAGTTATAATAGTCTGTAGGTTATTATAATCTGTGAAATCATATAATATTATTTAACATGTAGAGTAATATAATCTAGAATTATAATAATCTGTAGAGTATGTTAGAGGTTATAATAATACAAATTATTATAACATCACACACAAAATGCAGGCCTAAAAACATTAAGAGGAGATGTAAGAGTTCGATATCTCGTAGGATAATGGATATGTTAGACTTAAACTTCATTGCCTTATAACAAGTTTACGAGTTAAACTAAGACAATTAAGAACCCCATGTTAGATATACATTGAAAAAAGAAATAGAAACAACAATTTTTTTCCTATTATACCAAGAATACATACTTCAAATGTCTACGAACTTCTTATTTATTAGAGATGTATTAGGGTGCTATTGAATTTTTATAGAAATAAATTTTCAAATTGAATTAAGAAATTATTTGGTAAAGAAACAAGGGCAGTGGGATGGAGCTCTAATTTAGAGATGAGAAAGAAGAACTCTTAAAAATAAAGACATGAGTTGAGAGATGTTAGTATAAATCCCAAATGAAAAAAAAAAAAAAAAAAAAAAAAAAAAACAACCTCCCAACAGCCACCCGATTTTATCAAAGGTATTTGGTAAAACGGAGAGACAATTTGGATGGACAAGATGGGCCAATAAAAGTCCGTAATCTTCTTCTAGAGAGAAATAGGACATTTGAATGAAATAATTGAAGACCAGAAATACATTACACAATTAAATTGCAGAATGCCATTACAGTGGAGACATGACATCAATTTAAAGGAAGGGGTGGAAAAATCAGTACACAAATTACAAAATATCATTTCAGTCAATCCTTCAGACAATAATGCAGCTGTGAATAATTCAAGCAAGCAATTTTAAACATGCTGTAGAGACGTTGATACATATTATTACCCCCATTCAAAGGTAAACTTTGCCAGTCCTGATGGCGGCTGTGAGGCAGCCACTGGTCCAAGAAGAATATCCGATAAACACTCGAGCTTTTGTTTCCTGAAACCGCAAGTCAAATTTTGTGTACAGCAGACCACTAAAATTGACAAGATTAGTGTGTGATTGGGAAGATAAAATCAAGTTACTGTTCCCCCTAACTCTGATCGCATCACAAGAAAAACAAGTTTGGTTCTCTGAGTTTTCATAAGAAGACATCGTACCTATATGTTGTATTCTACAGAGTTACAGAACTCTCACGTCGCCTCACCGCTCCATTTCAGAAAGTAAACCAATGAGCCGTAGCGAAATGTTTATCTTTCAGAAAACAATGAGCCATAGCAGGGTGTTTTGAGAGAACAATCCAATTTCCTTCAACTTTGCAAGAAGGTTCAGAAACCTTTAGGCTTTTTACTGATGTATCTGATCTAGAACTGTCGACGACTAAGAAATTGGCCTTCCTCGAAGATATGCCGATGTTTCTCACAATCCTTGGCTGTTTTTTTTCATCAGTTGTTACTTGTAGCTGGTAATAATCTTACATGGTCATTTAGGACTAGTAGCGTCGTGCAGTTCGGGACTTTGGTTTTGATGATTTCTGCAATAAAATAAGATGGGTCATATAGTTTGCATGTACCAAGCAAATATACTAGAGTATAAGCATGAGATTTATATTATCTACATATGCACAACCCCATACATCCCCCCCCCCCCCCCCACAAATAGATCTTTCCTTCGGATTCATAAACAGAAGTGACAAAGAAACACCAAGAATGTGATAAAACCGAAGAACAAAAGCCTGATATGAGAAATTTTTAACTTACCGAAGTTGCCCCAAAGCTAGCCCCAGATCCTGTTGCAGCACCTATGAAAACAGTACAAGAAAAGAAAAAATTATATTTGAGGAGGAGTGGTAAAACTAGTTACTGTCCATATTTGCTACCATCAACCTTTGAACCCATACCCTTACAATTTCT